>JAWLRI010000907.1:614805-627949 GCA_034781795.1 Crypturellus tataupa | reverse complement strand
CCCCCAACCCCCACCACCCCCCCCCCCCCCCCCCCCCATTAGCACCATCAATATCTGAAAGTGAGACTTACTAAATAAAAGCTTTAGGAGGATGTTTAAAAGTCTTGAACTCTCAGGGCTGCTTCTGACAGATGAATTTGGCACTTCCCTGTGCCACAGAAGCCCCCAGTGAAATGTGGGAACTCATGGGTGCCAAAACCACGCTGTGTCAATGCACGTCCTGACGAGAATCCTTGAAGAGAAAAGGTAAGGAAACCACAGGGGCTACGCTAATTGACTTGCAGTATAAACAAATAAGTCATTAAATAAGCAACTAAATGGGTTTTCTTGCATGAAGTTAATAGCCAAATACTCAAAAGGAATTACATTTCAGTCTTGGTTAACTCTTAAATCTATACATGCTGTTCATGCTCCAAACTAACATATGCTAGATAGGAATAATCACAGTAAATAAAAGCATTTACTTACATGAAACAAAACCAAGCAGAGCTCTTTGCCCAAACAAAGAACATATTTCAGAATAAACAATGACAAGTGCTTATAGTTTAGATTTATGGGGCATTTGTTTCAATGAAATACACATTAAACATCTATTACTATATGCACCACATTCCTCGCGTGCTCAATTACGTGAAACGCAGCCTACCTGTGAGTCAGACGAGGACAGTTAGAGCAGCAGGCCTGCCCGCAGGGCCATGGGACCAACTGGCTGCTGGAGCGCAGGGCCACGGTGTGTTCACCCTGCCAAGCAAACCCCACACTGCGCACCGTTCACCAAGGCACTGGCACCACCTAACCCCTGCAAGCACCATCTCACCAAACCATTTCTTCATAGCAATCCCTCCTCTGAGTCTTCTCCATTCCCTAAAATACCCACACTCTCAATATCCATACTTTAATTTTATACCCTTTTTAGTTTTTATCACTCTCATCCTAAGTTACTGCAAATTGCTAAGTCCATTCGTGGGCACCATGCAGTTTTCCCACTATGTACTTTCCTTGTACTTTTTAGTTCCACATTTTACCTTGCAATAGCTCAATATTTATCCTTTTCTCTCCCCCAACCAGTCAGGGCTCCCTCACAGGGCAGCCCCTCGCTCTGCAGGCTCCGGTCTTCCTGCCACACACGCCCCCGGACGCAGGGGCAGCAGACCAATTTTCAGCTTCATGTGGACCCCAAGGAACCTTTTCACAGACTCCAAAATTGCTCCGTGAGCCCCAGCACAGGCTGGGGGCACATGGAGACATGCGCTTCCAAAATGCACTACTGACTGGGACTAAACCTCCTGCACAGAGTCTCAAAGACGGAAAGAATACTTTGCCATTTATATTAGAGAACTGGTACTGGACCCAATAGAAGTAAAATATGTATTGATAGTTCACTAATGCTTTACTGACATCTTGAAATTTAGTAATATAGTAGTATTGCAGAAATTCTACAAGTTTTTCCTGTGCATTACAATTTGCAAAGTGAACACCTCAGAACTGCAAAACAGACATGTAGAAAAAAATAGCATTTTTCTTCACATTTCAAAGTGTGTTATATTTCTAATCACTGTTTGTATTTTAAGTACTTTATATAAAGCTCTTTGATTTTATGAATTCTAAAAATCCAACCTCTACCTTTACTGATTTCATTTAGCAATTCTGCATTACTTGAACATGTAGATTTTAATTGCAACAACAGTAGACTAAGTTCATAAATTTTACAGAAATATTGAGCTACTAAATTCTGAAGAATTAAAGCAACATTAAGTATTTCAAGAATCATACTAAGCTGTTGCTCAGTCACTTCACATGGATATTCTGTTTACATAGCAAGTAAACCTCCACAGATGGAAGGTAATTTAAAATTCACTCCAGTCAGTAAACAGTAATGTGAAATAGGACTAAATTATGTTTTCCTTTAAAATTCAGTGAAAATTCTCGCAACTTCAAAGGAAAAATGAAAATGCAAAGCTCAAACTCCTTGCCACCTGGGCTATATTAGCTTGATATTAAAAAATAATTTAGTGCCTAACAGATAACTTAAAATAATGGCAGTAGCCAAAAATCATGAAGTAGCTGATACACCAGGTATATAGACATACATATATATATATATATATATATATATATATAGCATCCAAGTCCTAGGTGATTCTTCCCTAGTGTGAAATTCAGCTGGGACAGGTGGGAAACATTTCCCATGCAGAACAGCTCAAGCCCAAGAATCCATATTTACAGCATGTTTTGTTTAGGGTTATTTTTCTGAGTGAAAGAGCATATCAGCAATACGCCTCAAAGGTCAAAAGCAACTGGGAAGATTCCTCAGCCTGAACCACATAGTAATGACAGAAAGCATAAAGACAACCGTGTTTTGCCATCGATTTTGAAGGTCTGAGAAACATTCCTAAGCATTTAGTGCTGTTAATGGAGGTGATCCTCAGGGGCATCTTGGGGATAATCTTGGAAGACAGCTGGTTATTGCAAGATTTCTTGGAGGTTCATTAGTCTAGAGCCATTTTCCCTGGACTCAGTGAATTCATATACAAACACTTACTTAAGCAAAAAGTGAATTTCTGCCCCACATTTGCTGGCTTATCCACTATTGCCTCAACGCTTTCGAAATATGATGTTCTGAAGCAATCTGACAGGTACAGTCTTTCTAGCATTTCTAGTAAACACTAATATACAGGCTTTCAAATTCCTGTCAAAAAACATTGTACGAATGTTGAACAGGCCTTTTCCTTAATATTTAGTGCAAAAATGGCTGAAGGATATGAATTCTATTTGTACATGTGTGTAACAGGACCAGCTCTAAAGCAAAATTTGTCAACTTCAGTATATCACTGATAAAATACAAGTTCTCCTTTGAAATCATCCAGTACCTAATTGACTTGGATTGTGGAATAAGCTCTATATGGTAAAGCATAAAAAGTAAAGTTTTAAATTTGTTTGATTTATTAAAAATTTGTTTGTACTTAATGTTCTATAAATGTTGGAAAAAATGCTACAACGTTTTTTAAAAAACAGGTTTTTAATTACTTCAGAGAATATCATATTACACAGAAATCCAGATAAATTCTAATGAGTTACTTTTTGGTTGAGCTCTTCTTCTGTTACCTATCCCAGATTTTCTGGTCATTAGGTATTTCTCATGCATGTCAGACCTTTCATTTTTAATGCTTAGAATGATCAAGGAGCCTGATATTTTGCCATTTATTTTAAAATAAAGATGACTGCAAAAACTAGCTCAGTCATTTCTATATAGTAGTCCCTTATCATTAAAGCAGCAACATTTTCCCAACCTCCATAATTAACCTTTTTGTACAACCGAAAGCAGTAGCAATCCATCCTTTGAAAGCCCTTCTGGGACTACTTAGCACTCTCTCACAACTAAACAGAAATAAGCCAGCAAAGATGAAGAAAAAAAAAAAAAGTCAAATCACCCTGCCTAGAATAAAATTAGATACTTTGTCCTATATCAGTCATAAAAACATCACAAACCAGAATTAAAACGCCATTATTTATTTTTTTCACCTCTTAAATGCCCTGTGTTATTTTTACCTCTCTGTTCCCATCAGTTACTGGTAAAAGTATATTATCCAATTGCTTTCAGTATAAGACTATTTCCCATTTTATACAATTGCTTCCTTATGCTCACTATAAAAAAAATCAATTTTTATCGATCCATTCAGAGGCTTGTGCATTGTTTCCAACAAAAAGGAAAATTCTGTGATGCAAATTTAGGGTAACTACAAACTCCTCTTTTGAGCAAGTACCATGATCATATCCAGCCTTCTAATTCAGAAAAGTTATATGTATTTTTCTACTTCAGGAAAAAAAAAAAAAAAAAAAAAAGGAGAAAACAAAGCAACTGCACTGATTTACCTGAAGAGTTTGCCCATCACATACAAAGTCTAGATAATAATGCTGGTAAGATTTGATTATTTAGAGCTATTTTGTGTTTGGAATTGCAGAACTCCTGATGAATGACAAAGCTCTGACTCACGCTGGGCAACCCCTGTGCGTGTCGATAAGCACCCTATCTCGCAAGCAATATGCACCACAGAAAACCGCTTCTGAGAGGCTGCAAAGTTGTTAAAATTATCAGAAGAATTTGCAGGGTCCCTCTTGGAAACCATGCCATTGTGGATGAAATACAGAAAATTATACATAAAGAGATAACTATTTTCAAGTTAGTATTTGAAGATCTGTTTTTTAGGGCTTGACTTAAAGCCTTTATTTCTCTCTTTACAGGGAGTGGAAATATCACATGGATAAACTTGCAGCAGTGGCAGAGATGAAATCCATGTTTCTAGGTGGAAAAAAATCACGGCTTTGGCCAAAGGGATTTTGTTTGTTGTTTCCTGTTTGCATTTTTTTCCTGGCAGTTTTCTAAAGCATTGAAGATTTTTGAATGATGGAATAAATATAGAGAGTAAAAGTAGGTGAATAAAGCTAAATTTTAATCACATTTCTATTATAATCAAATTCACAGTTGTGTGCAACATATCATAAAAGCACACAGTGAGCTAAACTGATTTCAGCAGTGTAAATAACAGAAGATACATTGATCACAAGACAGCATTTTTGGCTTCTCACTAGTATAACAAAGAAGAATTTTGAATTTATGCTAATTATATACAGGATAATCTAGCAATCTGTACAGCCATTGCTGGAACTAAACTTTAATCATTCAGCAGGAACATTCATTGGTCTGAAAAGTGCAACTTGGGTGCAGAAGGAAATTTAACCCTCTTATTCTTGTGAGAGATCAAGTCAAATTTCAAGTCAATTTAAATATCAATACCAATACGCATGTAACAAAATAGCTCAATTCTGGTTTACCTTCTCCATTCAATCTGTGCACAAGAGACGGCTTCATGATATAATGACTTATCAGAACTGCAAGGAAAGATATCCCATAAGTTTATTTTTTCATTGTCAATTTTACATATTTTTTGTTTGATTAGTAGGAGCATATAATTACAAATAAAGCCTGGGTGATTAAATTCAGCACTGATTCATTTCTAAATTGCATTTCCCATATTGAAAAAGTAATAAAAGTCATTCTATATTCAGAGACAATGTCTGTATGAAAAACTATACTGATAAAACAGCTCAGTGAATACAGGAAATAGCATTTTTTACTTTGTTTTCAGATCAAAGTGCCACTTTGAGTTTTAGGCCTGTCTTTCCTGCAATATGTGTTTAGTTACAGCTTATCAAGCACTTCAGTAGGCCCAAAGAACAGTGTTAACACTGTGGTTCATTCAGTCTCTTTGAATGTCCGGTTTGTATTTAAATGAATGAGTGAATTCAAATCAAGTATCTTCTCTCATTTTCATCTACTCTAAATGGAATCACTGTGGTTTCATTGGTACATGAAGTACTTCAAAATCTAATTATTCTTACCTATTGTTATGAGGGAATTTTTTTTTTCCTCGTTATGGTGAAACCTGATCAATAAATCAGTAAATCAAAAACTATTCCTGCTTAGTGGTAGCGTGGCTAGAGTCTAGCTAAAAACCTGGTGGAAAATATGTAAAGTGTTCTGATTTTTTCTGATCAGCGCTTTTATACACTGATTTTTAAGCATACAGGATTTTTAGCCTTTTATTATTTAATTGAAATCAAAATATTAATTCTTTAATTTTCCTTCACGCCTTCCAAGACGAATGCAGAATACATCTTTGCAAGCGTCTGATAACACTTGTCGACTCTGATGAACATGAATACTTCCTCTACAATAACTATGCAAAGAAGATCTCTTTTGCTGTATACATTTTACCATCTGTTCAATGAACCTTTCCTCAAAACCACAAGGAGAGAACCCGAGGTTACATGCAAACCATAGAATATACGATCATTTGTTGCTCCTGACACCTTTCCTTTTTTTCTCATTTGAAAAATTGATCATCTTAATACCAAGAAAAGTTTGTATTAACATAAATCTATTCCACTTAAGCATTGGCTTGGACAACGAATTATTAAAGCTTGACAAAAAGAATATTTATGAGATATAGAAGAGCCTTTTGACATAGAGAAATCAATATCTTTTTCTCAGAATTCTCGGAATCATCAAAAAGATAATATTTATATTGAGAAAAACAAAGACACTGACAAGTGTGATATTATATATTTTTCTTAAAGTTAGTGTTATAGAATAAACAAGATAAAAATTAAGTCTAACAAAAGAACTGATGATATTTTTGTTGCACAGCCTACAAGCAAGCAGAGTCACCCCAAATGCTTCTAGGGGCGTGCGGCATCACACTCAGACCCACGCTCTACACCAGCCCCTGCGACGGGGCCTGCAACGCCAGCGGCACTAGGGAGAGGTGTTTTTCCTTGCAGGTGCTGCAGTCCCCTGGCTGCAGTTTTGCTGAGCAGCCTTTCCTGGCAGTTGTGCTGGTGCTGGGCTCGGCCACACTGCTTGCCACAGCTGGCTCCAAGGAGCCAAGGGCACCTACGATACTTCTGGACAAAGTCTCACCTTCCCTTCATCTCCAATAGGACTAGGCTGTTTGTGGAAAAATCCACCCATGCCTATCACTGTATAGTCCAGTTATCACAACTCCAAAAGGAAGTACTACTACTTACTTCACAGTCATTTTTAAAGGTCAATATTTGTATTTGTAATGTTTGTACCTTGTAAACTGCTTAGATGCCTAGATTCCATGATTATTGATATTTCAGACACCAGTGCCCAAGACAGCAGGACTGGCATTTTTCACTTCAAACAAGCATAACTGGAGTCAAAGGGTATTGATGGTCACAGCTGAGGTGCTTTAGAAGATCATATTAAGAATTCTACCTATTGCCTTCCTAAACTGAGGCTGATCCTACCCACAGCTATTCTTCCATTAAATTCACTTGCTAAAAATCAGAAGAATACACATTTTTCTCACTTGCAAATTATTTTCTTTGTCTATTACAAAGTTTAATGCTTAGAGAGGGCACGTGCTGCTTAAAATGAGGAACATTTTTTCAAATCTATTGATTTGCATTTTCAGGTGAATTTAGAGATGACATTTTCTCTGGGAGCTTTGGACTTATAAGAAATGAAGACCACCCCCAACCTAGTAGAGGGGAGTATTGAAAATGGCTGCAAACATTTCCTTACCTACGAAGAAACAAAATAAGGCCTCTCGGGAAATGATTAGATAAATCTCAAGTCAGGCAGCCTATGACATTTGTAGCATTCAAACTTGCAATGAAAGGAAATTAATTTCTCTGTTTGAAATGGTAGAGGGAAGGAATTCAGATCTACTTAAGAAACCTTATTTGTCTTTCTAGATTTACCATGCACAAATTTTCTAAGGCAGGGTAAGAATCTTGTTTCTAGCACTTAAAGGACATCATACATCTCTTACAGGAATAAGAGTTGAGACACATTTAATTTTTTAAATAAAAAACACCTCAATCTTCCAATGAAAGACATTAAAAACAATAATGCTTTGTGGTGTTTAAAGTATTTGTGTAGGTGCACATGACATTGACCTTTTAGATAAGAACTGAAAAGCAATGAGATGGTCTCAGTGCTTCACATCTGCCTCTTCTGTGCCCTGCTTCAGCTCTATATCTAATTTCAATGCTCGCTTTCATTGTTCAGTGCAAACCATACTTCTGAGCGGCTTCCAAAAGGAGATTATTTTCATTTTTTTGGTAAATTGAATTCCAGTCAATCTTTAGTGTCATCTCTCCTCATTGCAAGCTGCTGTGTGCGTATTAGATAGCAATGTTTTACATTCCACTGTTACAGAAGGTACTGCAGGAAAAGATCACCATCCTTTTGCGCTGCAGAAGATGATGCATTTCACTTGAGGCAAAAAGAAGATATTTAAAGCCAAATACCAATTGATACTGTTGCATAACATCCATTTTTATTAGATACCTGTACTAAGCATCCCTCTGGGAACATCCAGTATTTTGCATAGGAGGCCAGTAAATAATCTGTTTGATTTCAGTAATGTCAGTAATGAGACAGTAATGCAACACCGTTATTTGAAAGATACTGCTAACTGCATCCACCAAGCAATTGAAGTAACAATGGAAGAATAAATGGTCTAAAAACCTTTCTGCAAAAGCTTAAGAATCAAATAATGAAATAATTTTAAAAAACGTATTTTAACTGGATGTAGAATTAGATAAATAGTACTATAACATAATGTACATGTAAGACATTTCACATAAAAAGTATTTTTTTTTATTTTTTTAATCTGCACCTTTCTTTGAGCAGAGACTCACCAGGTTCAGATAATACGATGGGGGCCTAAAGAGAGCTAACCAACAAAGAGGTACCTAGAAAAGGGAGCAGATAGCTGTTTTTCCCTTCATGGCCTAGTTTAATGTTGGTAACACATCTGAGAAAGGTAAAAAGGGAGCTTGTGTGGCACTGGCAAAGCCAAAGCACCCTTCGCACCAGAGGAACCAGTGATGATCCCTTCCTCTGCCTACTAGCCCATGAATTTAGCGTCTTTGGCAGGAATTTTTGGTCAGCATACAAAACTCCAAATGCATGAGGGATGTGAAAGACTGACTTTTTTTGGAATATGTTCCCTTTTAATCTCCTTGCATTTTAGCAATTAGGTCTGCTGCTTAGGCCATCAGCCACAGCTTCCTTGACAGAGCAGATGATGTTGGTACATTGGATGTTGCTATTGCCAAACCCAACTTCCACTGTGCTGCGTCATTATTTGGGCAACAGACATTTCTGATGAAACAAATACCCAAAGAATAAAATAGAAGCACACACTGAGCATACGCACAACTGTTTCTTATGAAATAGGATTTGAATATGGGAGCAGAAAGCCAGATGTCTAGTTTTTTTTCCTAAGTTTGTTTTACTTTGCATTTTGAGAAACCATGAAACGAAATGACTGAAAGATAAACCCCATGTATGTCTAGACCTAAAAAGAAAATACCTAGGAATGCAGGTAGATCCTTGCCAGCAACCTGTCAGGTCATATGTTCTCACTGTTTTGAAAAGTCACATATAACATTTTGCTAAAAATAATGATGGAAAATAAACTAAGCCATTTATTTCAAATAATATATATGTACACACACACACACACAAATCCCTGAAAACTATCAGCAGACTGTAATGGATATCCTCACCTCTAAAAGAATTATGGGCAAGATGAGAGATAGGATGAAACTCTAAATGTAGAGACTTCTGTTAAAACATCTGAATTTGCTGTAGCAAAGAGCTAAGTGCTAGTATTATATTCCATGCCGGTATTCATTTTTGGACTGGCTAATCATGCTGAAGCATTCGGTAGCCAGTGTTGAGGCTTGGCATTTGATTCTTACTGAGATAAGTAGAAATTGTGCATTCAGATCAAGTACAGCCTATGAGCAAGTTTATATTATCAGTCTGTTCTCAATCTCTGAACAGTTGAGAAATGCCAGGTTTTATTCTTATCTACGATAATGGTGTGAAGCTAAACATGCAACTATATATTCATAGTCCACGTCACTAAAACACTGCTAGTTTCACTTCTGTTGCAAAATGGCAGTAATAATGCTTAGGAGTCCATATAGAACATTTAATGAGATAATTAACTAGAGGCAGTTTCTGTTCCAATTTTGATACCCTTCTCTACAGCAAAAACACAGGAACTACAAAGTTAAGTCAGGGCACAGTAGCTTGGGAGGAATCAGCTGCCACTGCTACCTGGTGACTCACTGTACAAGAGTAAAGAGGCCAGAGTTCTGGTTGGGACTTTCAATCAACATAATAAAAAATTCAAGGCCACACAGCAAGGAAAGTTATTTTATAAATGCGAATATTTACGCATGCTCAAGCCAGCAGACATTAAAACTACCGTCCGGCCAGCGCCTAACTAGAGTATTTCACATGGCCTACTCATTTCGCAAGTGCCACAAACCTCAACTGAAACACTGAAGTTACTGGACACTTCCAAGTATTTCACATGAATCAGTGAGCTATCTGGAGTCAATTATACCTTTGAAGGCCTCCACATGCCAGAGTGGTACATTTCTACAAATGTGCACATTTCTAATTCTCACTTTAAGCAAGCTTTGTGTCTCAGAAAGATACTATTCCATACAGGCAGGAGAACCAGAGGCAGGAAAGGTTAGAAATGTAAGGAAAAGACTTTGTGAGACTAGAGGCAGACTACTGTAAAATGAGGGTTAGGGTAAATTTATCATAATGGCAAACTATGAAAATACAGCACTTGCAGGACAAAGGTTACTATTCAATGTTACTTCTATTTAGGCTTTCAAGATCACCATGACACATTAAAGGACATTTTCATGCATACTTTCTTGGTACTCAAAGTCAGTAGAGTACTTTGCTGACAGTAAAATGGAATTCAGTCACTTAATGATTTATACTTTAGATTCTTTCTGAGCCATTTACAGTTACGAACTTTAGCGTATGAGTTTAGGGATATTTCAGGAACCATTAGCATAATAATCCTTTGTTCAGATCCTCAAATGCTAGAATTTTCAAATGGCCTTTTTGAATTGTAAGGTCAAACAAACATGCAATCAAATTGCTAAATATGACATGCACAGAAGCTACACATCTGTGTTCCCATGGAAACTATTTCACTAATGTTGGGGGTTGATATTTATTCATTTTTCTGTTATTTTATCATCTCACAGAACTCACCTGCTCATCCAAAATTTTCAGCTTCCAAAGGCTGAGCATAACATTAGCAACACTTTCTTTGGAGCAGAATTAAAAATAGTGTGACTCTTCATTCATGAAGAATTCAAAGAAAAGTGGTTTTACTGGGACTAAAATACATGCCAGAATTTGAAAAGAAATCAAATGCCCGAAGTTTGAGATTTATAATCTCAGCTGAGCGCCACCCTTTTCCTTCACCCTTCTGCTTCCACACCTTCAAAAAGAAACCTCTTTCTTCAACAACTAATTTACAGTCTTTTCTTATTTGTATTACAAGTTAGTCATGATTCTTTTCCCTTGATGCATCCATCTTGCCTGATCTCCTAGCTGCATTTATAGGAAGCATCATAGACATGTTCTGCTTCACAGAGCTTTCTGTGCAAGAGTTCATATTAGTGAAAGCTTGGGAAGGCACAACCAATTCACCTAGAACAGGCATCAATTCAAGTGCAGTCAAAAACTTAAAATCAGAACTTCTTTAATTTTTCAGACGCACTTATCAGTTGAATAAAATACGTCATTCTTCTCAACTTTCTCATCATATTCCCAGACAAAAAAAGCAAACCTGTTCGTACGGGATTGCAGGTCCAAACTGCAAAAAAATAGAGGGTCAGTAGTTTCTGAGGCGAATTCAGTCTCTTTTTACTTCTGCCACCAACACTCATTAAACACCACAATTTGATACAATTATTTGTAAGAATTGGAGACTTTACCAGTATGCACGTTTTACTGGATATACTTTAACACTTTTTCTTGCATTAGAATAACCTAGGATAAAGCTGTCTAAACAGTAACAACAAGAAAAAAAAAAAACTATTTTGCAGGGAAAATTAATGAGGCATATGAATTTGCAACTGCTTTTTTACATAAAATAACACAACAAGAAGTCATATTAAAAAGAGGTCATTGATAAAGTCAGATTATTTCAACAGCAAAAAAAGATGACATTTCTTAACCTTTACAGATTTTCAGAGAAACATTTATTAAAATTTGCCCCCGTCAAGTTCTCCTGCCCTGGGAGGCAGTATGCTCTGTGTGATGTTATCACATATAGAGAATTTTCCACATTATTATCAGTCCCCAGAGGAGCACTTCTCTCTCTCAAATCTTGTGCTACCTAAAGCAGCTCCTGCAACTAAGGAGAAATGTGATCTATTAACTTTTGTGCATTTTACAACAATACATTAGGTTGGCTGGACACTAATTTAGGATCCTTTGTTTTATGAATCACTACACCTACAGGGACAGAGGATTTTAGTAGTCAGCTTCCTTAGAATTACAAATAAATCTAGGGTGACATTCAGCAGATGAGGAAGTATATTAATTGTTCAGCCTTTCTCTAATCTCCCCTTCCAAATTAATCTCACTCTTCCAACTACAGAAAGATGGAGATGCTATAACTTGCCCTTCTACTCTAACCTTCTCAATATAACTCAATTTATTTTTATTATTATTTTTCTATGGTACTCCTGTAACTTCCTGTGCCAACAGCATAAACCAGGTTGATCTGCAGAGCACTGAGAAGTGTCAAGTGCCTGATCTCAATCTCTAGTTGCTCTCAAAACAGCTTTGCCTATTCTGATCACAACATAGCTGTTGGTCTGACACTGCTTTAGGTCACTATGATCCATACCTCTCCTAGCCTTCACGAAAGTCATAATCACTGCTTTGAGCTCAATGCCTGGGACTTAGCTAATTCCACTTTCAATGCGACTCATTTCCTCACAGTCTCCTGTGTCCCCACCATGCTTGTGCACTTGGTAAGCAGAACAAAAAAACGCTGCCTGGAAGTAGCCTCATAGACCACAATGTCTATTCAGGGCACGTGTGCAGCCCTCCAATCCCCAGCTACCTGGCAGTGCAGCACGCCCTGAAGCTTCCAGTCTGCAAAGTCAGGCTGGAGTCACGATTTCTCTCAGCTCTGCTTATGGCTAACTCCCAGATATGTCACTCTTCAGAGTGCCGATACGTGCAGTTTGCAGTGCAACTTGTGACGCTTCTCTGGGTCCTGGCTACCTCTATGAATGTGTACTACCATTTCAGACAGTTTCCTGCCACAACATTTGCAACTCCCAGAGCAATAGCAACACAACAAGAGAATGACCGCGGTATGGTGAAGGTCTCTGGTACCAGCTCCCTGATGAACTTCCACTGGAAGAACTCTAGTTCCAGGTGTGTGGTTCAAAAGACCACTTGAAGAGCCCTTTCATTGCACTGGCTCAGCTTTTACAGAACTGGTCAGGCACCATTAGATAAAAGCATTGCAACACCTCCAACAACTCTAAAGCCTTTAATACATAACCTACTGCAAAATTTAGCACATTGCAACAAAATATCTTTTCTAATTACAGACTTCAACATTTCCTGTGAGAGTCTCTAAAGGCATTTGAAATGCTCATGACAAATATCCTTTAAAAAAGGCAGTGACAACTCAACATGCTTGCTAGGTTTACACTGCTGAAAACAACTGAAAACTGCTGTCACTCTAGTCTC
>JAWLRI010000907.1:586507-614705 GCA_034781795.1 Crypturellus tataupa | reverse complement strand
TCTAGTCACTCTCTCTAGTCACTCTCTCTAGTCACTCTCTCTAGTCACTCTCTCTAGTCACTCTCTCTAGTCACTCTCTCTAGTCACTCTATGTTGGCAATTCCTTCTGAATTTCTATGTATTATCAACACTATCATGCAAAGCAAAACCTGCATTCTCCACCTCAAGCTGCTTGTTTTATCATATTTAACTACTTTTACAATCCAAAAGATAACTTGCAGTGAAAACCTTCACGGAGGTAAACACTACATTATCATCACTGTATTACCAAGTCTTCCAAGTGTGCCCCATAGTAGTTATGGAATAGCTACAAGCACTTGCATAGACAGAACAGCCTTTCCAAAGAACGCCTATTATATCCTGCACATTTCCTTTGCAAATTTACATAGCGACTCCTTCTTGAACTTTTGATATTTTGTGCTATCTTGCAATAATAGTATGCTTGAACACTGTAGCTTTTACAAATCATTTAGGAATAAAGCATGATTTAAGTTAGCTGGAAGCTGACATATATCTGGCCTATGTGGCTGTCTCCTCAAAGAGCCTGCTCTTTTGGCACAATTGTCATATAAAGGTCTCTTTCACACTCACAGTATCTTTTCGCTGGCTGACAGAAGTGTCTTTGCTTTTTTATTTTGTTTTGAAATACTTAACTACTCTATCTTCTCAAGACTATATTATTACCTGTATCATCCTGCCCCCAAAATAGTACACTAATCTAAATTGGAAGGAGTCTCCAGGGTCTCTTATCCCACTCCTCAGCTCAAAGCAGTTGAATGCAGAAATACCTGGTCGCACAAGGCCTTTTTCAGTAGGATGTTTAATATCTTCAAGGATGGAGATATCACAGTCCCTCTGGGCAGCCTGTTCCCAGTCGCTCACTCTGCCTGGAAGGTAGGTGACACTTCCCTCGTCTTTGCATTGTGTGTGGACAGAGAACAGCAGAAATGTTATTTTTCAATATCCAGCCTTTAAGTTGGCTGACAGCTGTCCAGAGGACATGTTCAAACCACAGAACTTCAATCTTCAGATAAACATGTACATAGATCACCCTTCTTAAAATTACTTTTAGAGGATTAACGCATACAGCCCATTACTACTTTTTTCCAGAGACCACGCAAGGGTCAGGAATGACATTGTGGTGATGCCGACTTTGAGGTGAACTTTCTGCTGTTATCTTCGAGGGCCCTTAGTTTAAATAGCTTTAAATAGAAAGCTCATTAAAAATAAAATTTTAAGTCTTCGATATGAAGAATATTGTGGGAGGTGCAGGGAACTCTGCACTTCTGATGATCATATTACATATTTTGCTAACTGAGCATGAATTCATATACCCATCTTTAGAATATATCTCTGAAAATGCAGGCTCTGGGTCAAGCAACTCAGTAAATCAGTTAATTTAGATTACAGTAAGATTACAGTAAGGAACAGTAAGGCAGACCACTGTTCAATCTGGGAAGAAAAGCAGAGGTAAAAACCTAAAACTTCAGACGTGTTAAGAAACAGCAAAGGGAATAATTTTGCAGTTAGCATAAAAGACAAAAATGACTCTGAAAGCCATCTAATATGAAAACAGAAGCAGAGAAAACATTAAAAATATGTATTATTATGCTCCTAAGTATCTTAATAACTTTCCAGAGTAATATACATATGGATATGTGTTTTCTTAGTATTTAAAATTAACTACTTGGTAGATTACTGGGAACAACAATCTGTCATAAGGAGATCTTTTAAACATCACACATGCACTGTAACACTTTAATTATACATCTCTGTATTATAAAAACACATCTGACCTTCTGCATGTTAAGAAGTTATTGATTTCAGTAATTCTTAGGGCTCAGCAAGATCCTTGGTTCCCAAAGCAAAGTGAATGAGCATTTGGAAATCTACCCCATACACTGTCCAGTTCTGGGCTTCCCATTACAAGAGGGACATGGAGCTACTGGAGGGCAACAAACATCATTAGGGGCCTGGAGGATCTGGGCAGGGGATGAAGGGCCCTATCTGCCCTGTCTGGGTGACACCCAGCTGTCCCTTCCAACCTCAGCCATTCTGTGAGACATTTTAAGTGCCCTTACTAAAGGCAGCTGAGCTTTCATGGCACATCTAGCTTCTTTGAAAATGTGAGGAAGTTACATGTACAGTAGCCACTGTACATAGTCGGCCCTTGTTATTTCTATAGAAATTAAAACCACAAAGTAGCCACTAAATTTCTTTGGTAAACATGAATACTTCTTTTTTCTTGTGAAGATTATGAATTCAGCTGTTCCTATGCGAGTTTCTCAAGCTGTTCAGAAATATTTCTCACCACCTTTTGGCTACAGTGTCATGCACACGCAAAGAAAAGACACACGTCCAATATTGCTCCTTCTTGTTGTTGATGCAGGCTACGCCCTGCTAGCAGAGATGGGCACTGGCAGGAACTAAACGTCCTGTTTTTGTCTGCATGTTCCTCTTGTTCCTATCTTGGGTCTCCCTAGAGTTACACAAGACTCTGCCTCACAATTGTAGGACCACTCTTAGTGGAATGTGGAAGAGCAAGAAGAAATTCTCCAGATCAAAAATGTCAAACTATTTCACTATTTTCTCATGATGCTAAACCTCCTTTCCCCTGATTGCTTTTGTGGATCTACTCAATTTGACCTATTAGTCTCCCAAAACATATTACCTTAATCTTTAGATACTGTTTTGCCACACAGGTGAAATTTTGGATTTATGGATCAGAATAGGTTTTTGAATGATACTCAGCATTTCTCTTTCATGTTTTTGGGACCTTTTCTTAAACTCTAATCTGCAGTTTATTAAATGCATCTAGCAGTATTTTCTTGTAATCACACAGTCACAGTGCTGGAGTAAAGTTGCAGTGAACATTTCGGACACTAGGCTTTGCTAACCAAAAGGAAATAGATGAGATGAGAAATTCCAGGACTGGCTTGGAAGCTAAAGGACAGTTACACAGTTCAACATTTAATTTGTCAGAGGACCAGGCTGCACACTGATGCCTGCTAAGTAAACACATTCTGGCAGTCATCTTCCCTTCATTACTAAAATATCACATTTTTCTCACCAATTAAGAATAATGTTACGCATTTCTTTTTTAAACATCACTTACCTAGTAAGGAAATGAAAAAACATGAACCTTCCGATAAAAAAAAAAAATATATATATATATTCTTTAAAAAAGAAACACTGCAACAACACTACTGAAATTCCACTTTTTCCCTCCCCTTACCAGCAGTATGAATTATTCTTCAGCAGTGGGCAAATAACATCAATTAGGAACAGAAGCAAGATGTGCTACTATAAAGGGACATTATCTCCCCTTGGCTAAAATGACCTTTTGAAAACCAAGGTAAAACTTTTAATTAAAATCTGAGTTGCTTCTAGGACTCTCTTAAAACCAGGAACTTTTCATAAAATTGAAGTAATTAGGAAGTACCAAACATGCCAGAGTTTAAAATAGGTTATATATCACATATTGATTCATATAAGTTACATAAATTTGTATAACAAGCATATAGATTTAATCTTTCACTTTTAAAATAAAATATGCTTACATCAAAGTCCATTTGCTTGTTATATATTGGTTTATGAATAAAATATGCTGTAGCTTGTCCATTTTATTTGCTTGTATATGAAATAGGGGGCCATTTATGACAAATTGATTAATGTATATAATATGTTGGTTTGCAGTTGTAGAATATTAAATGTAGTAGAATTGGTTTGGGTTTTGTAAGTCATTAATTTGCTGATAAGCCATACTGTCTGCAATTTAAACACATAGACTTCTACTTGCCTTTGTGTAACTTGAATAACCACTGTTAGAGTTAATAGGACTTCTGTATGCAGATAGACTCCTGCTGTGTATAAGAAAATTGCTCAAGCATTTATGAGAATTAAAGGTAGCCCTAACAGAACTTCAGTATTAGCTTACCACTTCCATGAGATTTAGGGATGACTGATAGGCACAGCGAAATACTTCATTGACAAAGTAAATATACACATATGAAATGGCATTTCCATAAGTAGGTATAGTATATCTTATTCAACATGAATGTTAGGCATGTTCAAAGTGCTGCAGCTGGGTTAATGATACACATTTTAAGCAGTATATCAATCTAATGTCATTCGTATCACACTGTAGGCAGACTTATTGAAGGAGGTAAAGGACATTAGGTAGGAGGGTGGAAAAGACAGGTTTTTCCACCCTCCTTAGTGTGGCCTAACAGCACTATGCTCCCTAACAAGCCACATGGGTCTAGATCCACTTTAGGAACATCTTTGGTTTAGAAATAATTGATTTAAGCTGATTACACCATAACCAACTCATTGCACTAGTGTTACAGCTAGGCAAGTCCATAGTGAAACAGCAGAATAGAAAAGGCACAAATAATGAAATTTATGTCTGAACATAGGGGCAGACTATCATGCATCATGTAGTGACTCCACTGCACAGCCAGGGAGTCAAGTGGAGCGTTGGCAGTGGAGCAGAAGTCCATTGGAGCCCCATCTGCTGACACAAATAATAGATGTGGCCAGATCTAGGCCAGAACTACCACATCTATAATTTTAGAGATCATTTATAAGAACCTGTCAAGAATCTGAGTTAGTGAACAGCCATGGAGAAGGGAACAAGACCAACTTTTCCTGAGTGGGAGAAGACTGGAGGCAAAGTAAGAAGAAAAAGATGGGTGGGGGTGGGCAGAAGCTGGGCAAAGACTCCCTGCAAAATAATGGCAGATTTCCTCACCAACCGCATTTTCCATGAATTTCAAAGTGGAAATGGAAAATATGAGTTTTTTGTTAATGAGCAAATGCTTACTGAAGACCACAGCAAAGGGCTTGCATCATGACCAAACTGATGGAAACCAGGGTAAAATTGATATGTGTAGCTGATGCCTGGCTATCGCAGCTGTTGCTATCGCCGTTTCAGGTCAGAAAGCTGAAGTCCCTGGTTTGCTGAGAGGTGAAACATGTTACAGTCACATCTCACTTCAGCTGCACTGCGCAGGTAAGACAAGTCAAATAAGCATTAGTCAGGGAAGCTTATTATCCCCAAGGTAAGACAGAAAAGCAGGAACTATTTCCATTTAATTAAGCACATAATAGATTGACAATTACATACAATAAAAATAAGTCGAATAGAATAAGATTTTAAAAGTATTCATTATATTGAATGCCATAATATTTTATGTTAGAAAGAAAGCCAAGTTTGAAAATGATGTCTGACTGAATATTTAATCTTTTTTTAAAGAATACTTTTGCTTTTAAATGGAGATTTACTGAAACAAAAGGGCTCTGACTGCAATGTACTACCAGGAAAAAAAAAAATGCATCTACCCTGAAACCTTAACATTTTAGTCAAATTAATGCATTTTAACACAAGCCAATAAAATTACATCTGAGACAAAATATTCTTTTTTGAAAAGCAGTATATTTCCTCTGAAATGTACATAACATGTTATTGAAACCCATGTCGGTCATGGGAGCTTTGTGTTAAAAATGGTCAGAATGCTAAGAGGAAAAACAAAAAACAGTTACCATCAGTGGTCCAATTCATATTAAATCCTATAAAAGCTGAGAGTATTTCTCTATTTACTTATTTTTTAAATCAAACACTGTAATCACATTTTGTGTAATAAAATATGGTAACAACTCTGCAAGAGCACTATCTCTCCGCCTAAAAGACATTTCATATTTTATCCATCTCATTTCAGCTGGGCAGTAGATTTACTTAGCAATACAGAAAGCAGAGGGTGAAGCATAAACAGCATTTTTAAGTAAATTTCATGGAAACTTTCCATTTTGCTTCTGCATTGCCAGCTTTCTGCAGAGGGGAGAGAAACTCCCTTAGC
Organism: Crypturellus tataupa; assembly: GCA_034781795.1. NCBI lineage: Eukaryota > Metazoa > Chordata > Aves > Tinamiformes > Tinamidae > Crypturellus > Crypturellus tataupa. The sequence goes on along the minus strand of JAWLRI010000907.1, from coordinate 608,847 downwards.
CCAGGGAAAATGACGGTTGGGCAGAAGACAGGGCAGATGCTGGGGTAGCCTCCTCTCAAACCATGCAGCCAGCTTGGCTGCAAAGTCCCATTTCCCTGATGTTTTTGTGCAGCAGATTGACATTTTGCAACTGGTTTTATTGCAAACCTTTGAAGGACACAAAACACTGCTCTTGAAGGGGTGGAAAACTTACTTTTTAAAGAGATTTCTCACAAAATCTTGATTTTTTTGCAAGTTTTCTCCTCGATAAATGACCTGAGATGTATCCACTTTCCTACTGATACTATATACATTGCTTTATGTTGCCATCTGTTGAGATCACTCTGGTTTAACGGGACAAAAATTCTTCTAATCCCTAGAAACTTTCATGTGTAGTGACTTTTGCATTCCTAGAGCAATATGTGCTCCCTCTAGTGTCCACAATAATTCACTCCAAACAGCAAATAAAGTGAGTGGCAGAGTTTACATGTACCCAGTTTTAAAACAAAGGCCATTTAAAAACTAATATATGGCTCAAGAATTAATCAAAACTGAATTAATTCTCATCCATTCCCAGCGATTTCAAACAGGAATTAAGCTTTAAGGGTTCATCAAAAGTTAAGGCAAAAACAGACTTGGTCAGGAACAGATATGTTTAACTGTTTTTTGGCCAAACAGTAACTATTATGTTATCATTTGGTCACAAATTGTACACTTAAATTGATGAACTAAGGAATTTGTCCCTAAGAAAAAAGCTAAAACTACAAATTCACAATAAGATCAAAATCAATTATTTAAATGAGTTTCCTGCCTGTTGGTTTAAATCACAGCTAAATAACTTTGATTTACACCATTTTACCCTACTTTACCTTTTAATGTTTAAGTCAATGACAAAGCTCCCATTGACTTCAATATGAGGATTTATTAGGATTTCTCGAGAGAAAGCCAAACTCCTGCTTTTTTTCTGAATCGTATTTAAACAATTAGCTGCATCTGGCAAATTTGTTTTATAGACTTTACAGAGTGAGATCAAGAATTACATACCATTTTGCTGTAAAACTAATACAACATACAGTCAGACTATTTTCCTGCACCAAACATGTTTATCTTTAAGCTACCTCTTTGTTAGGTAACTTGCTCTGCTGCAGGAATATTTGACCCTTGCTCCAACAGTAGGTGCATACAACAGCTCAACTAGCACAAGAGACTGGTATCAAATGGGGTCCCATCTGCCCATTCACATCATGTCCTGGCTGAGCAGGGTCTAAGAATCTGCACTTGAAATGTTCTCTTCTGGGGCATAATTACAAATGCACCATTTTTAATAGAAAGCTGGCTAACGTTTTACTCCACTGCAGTGAAAGAAAAAGTTTCTGCATTCATTATTCACGACTTGCTTTGACGTCATGGCTGGATTTTGCCAACTGATTAAGTATCACTATTTTTCCACAGAAAAATAAGGGCTGGATTTTGCCAACATATTAATTATCACTATTTTTCTAGGAAAAAATAAGAGTTCTTTGGAGTAAAACTAAAATAGTCAACACAAGCAACAACCAAACACACAAATCCAAATCAAAAAATGTTTTCAGCTCAAAAAGTTTTATTAAATATCAAAAATCTTTTTAAATGGTCAAATTAACGCCATTAAAACAAACTAATTCATATATTCTCATGTGTGCCTTTAGGAGTTCTAAACATAAGCTCAATTTCACCAAAATGGTGCTATTAGTCTAACTTAACCATGTAAGGGTTCTTGCCTCTCCTAAAATGGCCTTTCTTTCCTCGATATTCCGCCTGTAGACATTTGAACTACTCCTCTCACTAGACGTTTCTGAGCACTCAAAAGGCTTTCATGATCAATTATAGCTTTCCTGGAACTACATGCAGTGCTGATAAACAATGACATAGACATACTAAAACCAGAAGCTACTGTCCATAATGAGTCAATCATCTTGCAAGTTAAAAATATGAAAAAAAATCCAATGAAACAATACTGACCAGTTGCTTTTGCCTGCACCTATTGTTCAGAAAATGTCCACAGGTTATAATGCTATTTGCATCCTGAAACATGACATTGCTGCTTTAAATTTGGAATATAATTTCACACCTCAGACATGAGGGGAGAAAAAAAAAAAAAAAAAAAAAGAACTGGAGCCCTAATTCAACAAATACCACTTTTACATTTGCTTCAGTTCTTCCAAAAGGACAGAAAAAACAAGCAGCCACATTATGATATCCTAAAGGTAGTCAAGAAAATAGTTGCTGCTTACATATGATCATATTCAAGTGCAGATGAATTTTGCAACTTATCTTTACATATCAAATTATGACAACTGAATATCAACATGGAAACTGTCTCCTTGACTAAGCCTTGATTAACTCCAGGTAGTATTTGTAGAACTTGAATATAACTAGATCCTGAGCAGGAACTCAACAAAGTGCCCTGCTTAACTGGGAAATCCTATAGAATTATATTTTATTACATCAACGGAAGGCTATTACGAGTGACATTTCAAATCAGCTAGTTTTGAAAGTGAACTGGAAATCACCACAGTGCAAAGGCACTTGTAAGTTACTGTTGTAATGCTGAAGAAATCTAAAAACAATTAGACATTTGTAAGGGGAGATCTTTTCCTGTGCAGTTTCTCCACTCACAGCTTTGTGTCTGAAGTTGGCCTGAACAGAACAAGAGTTTTGCTGACCTTGCAAGGAAATCTTAACGCTGATGTTGAAAAGAGTAATATGGAAGTAGCAGGATTTTAAAGAAAAATGATGGAAAATAAATGGCTGACCACAGAAGTGAAACCAGGATAGAAGAGATATACAAACACAGCCTGATTGCAGCCTGCTCCAGGAGCAGCTGCATGATACCAAGTTCCCCACAGAGACTGGGTAAATAACTTCCTTGGGCCATGCAGAGTTTTTTGAGACAAAGTTAATGGGTGTGCTATTGCAAACCCGTTTTTAGAAGGATACCCTTAGCAAGAAATGTGAACCAAGGAATAGAGTTCAGAGCAGACACACTGATACTCTGAAACTTTTGCTGCACAAAAGAGCATCCATACAGTAGGGGTGTATGAGTATGTAAGTAAAACAAGCAAAGACAAAACACCCACACGGATCACAACTCATGGATGCCCTTCCAAACTTTTGGCAATTTTTTGCTCTGCATGTGTGCAAAATTTAAAACAGTTTTGGGCCAAGAAACATACACTTACAATTTTCTTGAACAATCCTTATGGAAGGAGAGAGTTGTTAAACTTTCACTTGGAGCTTTTTTAAAGGTAGTTTAGTAAAAAGTTTGAAGCTCTGGGGACCATTACTGCAAGATAAATGTGACAGCATGTTACAGATGCAGATTGAGTCTGCTTATGTAAAAGAAAGGAAAAACATTCCCTAAAAATAAATAAAGAACATTTCCCACTTTTCTTCTATGCTGTCTTTCCACAGAAGTACCTCACCCCAATCCTTTTGGGCTTTAAAAGCTGACAGGACTCCTCTGACCAGTTTGCTCTATGAAAGCACCTGGCTGAATGAACCTTCCCTTCTTGCCCCTATTCTTCCTTTTTAAAAAACACCCAAACTGCTTTCCCCTCACTTCACCATGGTAGCCTCTGCCCACTTTATCACTCACCCAGTTATCACTTGCCTTCTGAATCTCATCAATCCCTGCTGCTCATAGAATGCATGGTCAGAATTCTTTAGAGCAGAAACTTCACTGCATCTCCTTGCTCTATTCCTCCATGCATCCCTCTTCCCATGTCACAATCCCATACTCACCATGCACCTACTCTGCATTTTGTAGTTTTGTTTAAGAACAACTCCCTCCTATCCTCACAAGCCTTACAAAGGCAAATTAACAAAAAAAAATTCTTCTGAATGCAACAGTTACATAACTCTGTGTTTTTAAGATGATTCTTTAAGATGATTCAGTGAATAATAACTTGGGAAATATCTTTAGAAGATCAGTTTCTATCTGTTATTATCTTTTACACTCTTGCCAATTTAGAACCCTATCACTCACCTTGTCCTCTCAACCAAGCTCAGTCACAGCAGATTTGATTTTAGATTTTTTAGTCCTAGCCCACAAAGTAAATGGGAAGTGCTTCTTAATCTACTCTGCCTCATAAGAATTAGTAAGAATTATGCAGCCATTATAACATGAGGGACAATGATGTACAGTAAGTACAATTTTCACTAGGTCATTGTTAATGGAAATAGCTAGGAGTTCATATAAGGAGAAGTGTGTGCATGTTTGTGTATGTGTGTGTGTTTGTTTTAGTCTTGTAAGAAACTGAAACAACCAACCTCAACGCAGTGACTGACCCTCCACTGTCACACCAGTATTCCTATCTGTGAATCAGTTATAAAGCAAGAGGATTATTCATGCACCAATAGCAGATATTCAAGCACATCTCAAAAGATAGTGATATATACAAATCACATAACTCCTAAAATAACCTCTCCTTTACAGCTTTTAGCCAAGGAAAGGCTGCATCCCCCTGGTACAGTAAAAATGTCAAAGGCAGCTTCCTCTTTATCCATTTGGATGAACTTGATAAGAGAAGCCTTGCTGTTGGAGCAAATCATGGATAGTTTCAAACAGAGATTAAGTGACTTTAACAAGTTAGATAGAACACTGGAATCCAGGGAATGAAAGGGAAGAAAGATTAAAAGAAAGGTGAAGAGGTGACCTCCTTTGATGAAAAATGAACAGGTTTAAAAAAATATATGAAAAAGCACATCCGAAATCCAAAAGTTCAAGCCTTTCCAATGATATTTAGGCAGACCCCAAGTAGGAACAGACCAGTAAGGCTTCTAGAATTAAGCAGCATGCTTTTTAGTGAATAGTATGCAATAGTAGTCAATATTTTGTATATTTTTGGAATTGTTTTTCCTTTGGGCATTTATAAAAATGAGAATATTTTAAAGAGCTTAGATGGTTGCATACTCTAAGTAAAACGATTTCTCTAAATAAAAAAATAAAATCCAATGACACTCTAAAGCAAGTTTATATATCTTCTCATTTAGTACATTATTTTGACTGCAAAGCCCTATATGATTTGACTTGTCTGCAATTTCCACGATTACTCTGAAAATGCTTAGCGTGAAACATTCGAATTGTATTGTCCTTAGCAATACCACTAAGGATAGACCAAAGAAAATCTAAAGCCATGGTAGCTGACTGAATTAATTTCAGAGATAAAAAAACACTAGTCCATTAATTAATTATTTCCTAATATTTTATATGATTACCATAACTTATCAGTCAGTAGCACTGTACTTCTGTTAACTCTGATTCAAAAGACCCTCCAAAGTCCTACTGGCCACAGTCATGTGCAGATATTGAAAACCTACCTGATAAGCATCAAGTGTTGAACTAGGCATGCAAAAGCACTTACCTGTGTCAGTGAATATCAGTAAACCAAGCTGCACACAGAACATGCCCCAGGAAGAGAAACCAAACGCAGCTCTCCCCGCTGCAGCTCTCCTTATGCACTTTTTCCAGGACAAGCAGAGCCTGCATCTAGGTAGTGATACCCTTCTGGAACCCTTGGCTGGAAAACAGCAATGGATCTGATTTCTGAAATACTCTGCTCAGGTTTACTCTGAACGATGCAAGAGACAGGATTTCTCTACCCAAGTAACTGTTAGAGACAACTACGGCTAAAAACTTCTCTAAAAACAGTGTTTTGGGCCCTGCTTTAGGCCAACTGGGAATTTTTATCTAGAGCAAAAAAAAAAAAAAAAAAAAAAGAACTTTTTTGGAAAAAAACGTCTACAATAACTCAACAATGTGTTTTTTGTTCGTTATTATAGATAAAGTACAACTGCTTTGCAATTATGAAGAGCATATTGCCATGTAATTGCGCATTTTTCTTCCTTGTAAAAATAAGAAATTGTTTACTCTAGGCTGATTTTTGTATGTGTAATATCTGGATTAGCAATTAACATTTTAATTAAAGAAGGATTAACCAATATTAGGGAAATTATGTCTGGAACTGTTCAATTTAAAACCCACCATATACACACACACACACACACATATATACACACACACCCTCCTTGGTCAAGTACAAATGACTTTTTGGTATGACCAAAAAGCCATTTAGGATTTGGAGAAACTGCATAGTAATTTGATGTTATTACAATAATATTTGATATTATGGAGGTAACTACTAAATAAATACAATATATGAAGAATCCTTTTTAACACCTTTTTAATGAGCAGTGTTAGATGTTCATTTAGCATGGGTTGTGACTGCAACCTACCGACTAGTTCAATTTTTCTCTGTTTAAACAGAGCATAATAGTGAGGAGGACACACTGTTCTAAACGGAAGTTTTATTAGCAACAGCATATTGAGATTTCTGTACTTCTTGTTCCATTTACAGTTTTTGCCATGAGAATAAGTCACTGCATGTTTTATGTTCGTCTAGCAGTCTTCATAGCACTACATGTCTTTCACTCTGCATCTGCTGTCATATTTTTTAATGCCTACTGAAGACTTGCTTTTTGGGCACCTGCTAATTTTCATTTCACTTTTTTCCAAAAATAAAAAATAAAAAATCTATGATCAGACATGGCATTAATGGCCAAACAAATCAAACAGAATTAGGAAGAGGGCCACACATTATCTACTATTTACCTAGCATTAAGATACTTCAGAAATCGTACTTTCAGTCCAGTGCAGAAAGAATGAAACTAGAATGAGCACATTCACGAGAAACAGTATTATCAAAACCTGCAAGAAGTTTCAGATATTCTCATCAGCATCTTTTGAGCCAACTTGCATACAGCCAAATGATTTTGCATTTATAAAAATCTAGTAGACTTGGAAGCAGTAAATAGCACAATAAGTACAATGAAGAAGTGATTTATAAAGGCTGCTTTTTATTATTTAATATCAAAGTGTATTTTACCTTAAAATAAAAATATACATCCAGGTTTCTGTAGGGTACAGATTATCAAAGAGCACCAAACTGAATTCCTTCAAACTAATTAACTTGAGTTAATTTAAAAGTCTAAAAAAGAACCAATCTTTTTGAAGAACAAATAATGGAATTAGTCATTCCTCAGCACCTCCCTGGTTTTAATTTCACTGAGTTCAGGAGTGCTGAACACTTTCAGCAGCCAGCCAGGTGGCACGGGATTTACCAGTGGCTTTGCCCACATGCCAAAAGAGAAGCAACTGCAGTAATTAACTAAGCATAAAGAAAAACTGCAATACAAATAAGATTTCCCAAACTAAACAGAGGCAGAGCACTGTATGCCAATGTTTGCAGAATTTGTACAGATCATGTGAGATATGATTGCTATGCTTTTCCATAATTGTTACGTAAGGAGCCAACAGAAGTAGCTTTCCGCACCAGCACCAGGCCTACCAGTTTTGTACTGGGATACCACCTCTTCATTCATCTTTTAGATTTGCATTTTTTCAGAAGGATTTCCAGGACAACAGCTTAATTTCATGTCCTTGGAAAACAGCAAGAAATTACACAGCACAGTTGCAGACCACAGACAGCTCTTCTAAAGCTGCAAACCCACTTACACAATAGTGTAGTAAGAGCAGCATTTATATTCTTACCAGTTAGCCAAGTCTGTAGTAACTTCTATGCGTGAAGCGTTCTCAAACATGAACTTGAGAAAGACAAGCCCAATGCTTTTGCACTGGAAACGGTGTAGTTTAACATTCCTGTCCCTTTTGTAAATCCATTGACTTCGGATGAAGTGTATCCTTCAAATTTATCATAGAGGGAACTTTGTTATTTCTTTACTGTTGAACTAAGTGAATTACTATTAACATTTCAGAAATAGAAGAAATAAATTGTATGGACTGTCAAAATCTCAGCTGCATTACTGGGAGAATAGAGATTTAATATGTTGTAGGGATGTAAAGTTCCACTAAAGAGGGAAGTTTAAAAATCCACTCAGAAGTTACAGTAATATTCGAGGAAACAGTGCACTTCAAAAATGGCACGTGTGCCATCTGAAGCTAAGTTGTCATAGCAACAACCTCATTAAAGCACCCCTCTTGGGAGCACTAACCTGCATTCCACATGTTGGAAAGATGTCATTTATAATGGGACTTAATTCAGTTAAGAGTCAAAGTACACTAGACTTGCAGAAAAGTGAAATTGCTAATTTAAGGAATTCACAATGGAGCATGAACATAACTGCTATATCAAATGGCTGCAAGAAATTTGACTTTTGCCCTCGTCATCTTCCATTCGCCGAAATCACTACCCACACTTCAGTCTTTTATGCCTATGACTTGCAAGTTCTCAGATACCGTTTTCCTCCTTATCACCCCTCAGCATTCAAAACATGTCCCTCACCTTTGATTGTCCTTATATCCCACCCCTTGCTGCTCACCCTAATTTTCTCCACCTCTTATGGAGGAGGATCTGCCCAGCAACTCTCACGATCTACTGCGAATACGGCTGTGATGATTTTCTTGGCACTTGTTTTCAATGACACATTCACCCTCCACTGGCCAACCATTCTCCTCATCATGAGCAAAGGTCCCCATCCTCATTTAGGGGTCCCACCCTTCACATCACCATAGAGCCTGTTCCTGAGGCCTTCAGCACAAAGTTATTCTCTGCCCATCTTTCACCAAATTCATTGACAGTGTTTGTGTATGTCTTCTCTTGAATTGCATTTTTTCTCCTGCTTCACCATTTTTAATACCCTTTTCTGTTACTCTCTGTCCTCAAGATATTCTACAAAATGGATATTCAGATGAACATTTGGATCCTGAGAAGGAAACATCTGCCGAGCTCCAGTATTAGCTGGAGGCCACAGTTGCTCCAATACTAGATCTGTCATTTTTGTAATGGAGCAGCTACTCAGTGACTGAAATATATTAATGCATATCAGGATTTCACTTTTAAGGATCTATGATTTAATAACTTTAATTGACAGCAATAATGCATGAGTACAATATATTTTGGAAGTGCCTTTCAGTTTTTGAAGTAGAGATAATTGTAAGTGAAAAATGAAAGAAAACTGCATAGCTTAGTAAATGAGTCATTAACCTTTCAACTTTAGAATGACAGATGGAAACCTGACCAGAGTGACTTAAGTAGCTCAAATGGTTGCGAAAAATGTAATCAAATTAATATAACAGTTTTAGATTAATTTTTTTTTGTCTTCTAAACACTTCCAAATTTGGCCTCTATCTGACAAAAAACAACGCACCACCAGAAGGTTTGCTCTTTCCCCCGGCTCAGTAGATTTAACAGAGCAGAGCTTCATATTCTACATCCATGTAAGCACCTAGTCCACAGCATTGTATGTTAAAACCCAAACTATTTACCTCAAGACTTCCAGCTAAGCAGCAAATACAGACTTTCTTTCTAGTTAGCAGTGGCCCAAGGCTGGAAACAGTCTCTCTAGGAGCAGGGGAGCCAAAGCAGCATCCAAGCCTGTAGGTGAATGCAGAATCCACCATGTGCAGAATCACAGAGTTACAAATCATTATGGTTGGAAAAGACCTTCAAAATCATCAAGCCCTCCTTTCAGAAGAGCAGCTCCAAGCATATAGTGAGAGTCAGGAGAGGGGCCACCCCCAAAACTGCAGGAATGCCCCCATTTGAAGTTTCAGAAGAAATTTTAAGTTTAATATTTCCTATACTTTTATCACAGCTTGCTATGTCAGCTGGAATAAAAACAATGCTACTTTCATGGAATAGGTTTTTTTATTGAGTTTCTCATATGGCTTAACATGATAGCAATATAAATGACAGTTTTGAGAAACAGTCTTGAACTGAAAAATACCTATTAGAAAACAAGTTAGAATAGAGAACAGCCATTTTAATATATAAAACAAGCTAATAGTTCATGTTTTGGGTAAGACAGGGAAATGGAAGGTAACTTACTAAATACTTTAAAATCATATTACTCACAGCCAAAACTACACTTAAAAATAGAATAAAGGTCATGGACAAATGGAAAATTACCTTCAAACAGTTTTAACAGTGGATTTAACTAAACCAGCCTACAAATTAAAAAGAAAATACTGTTCAGATCTGCCCAAATCTCTTAATTGTCCCACACAGACGCATTTACCATGATATACTCGTTGTACATTTATGACATATTAATTCTCTTCTAATTACTTTTTAATTAAATAGGTGATTATTATGGTTAGCTCTTTATTAGGAAGGAAAAATTGTTACATTATCTCTGCAGTTCAAGGTGTGATTTTATCTGGTATGTATCACATGGTCTAAGGCCTTCTGTATTTTCATGTGTTTAAAGACTGACTTTTGGCATAACAGTACAAGAGTGTACTTGAAGCCAGTTGCAACTTAGATTTTTCAATAAAAAGGGAGAATTATGGGCCACGTAGTTAATTAAATGGCACCAGGACATTTCTTCCCCCCTCACAAATTACAGTTAGTATTCCAAATCTGCATTAAGAACCCCAGTGACTCTAAAACAATAAATCCTCATTTACTGTCAGTGGATTTCTAACCTGGTTGCTTTAAACAGCATGATGAGCACATTTTTTAAGAGAATGTACTAGCCATGCCAGTTGAATAAGAGCAAGATTGACTGAGCCTTTCCTTTCACTCCTCTTATCTGGGGTGGAAACCATAAAAGGAACCCCCGGCCCCGCTTTCCCCTTTCTTGGGTTACAGGTTCCTTCTTCCTTGAGTCCTCACCAGCAGCAGAGCTTGGCTCAGCCCCAGCACCACTGCATACTTCCACATACCTCACCCACAGGGCCAGCCTTTTTTTTGGAAATACTCAAAGAACTGTTCTGTTTTTCCCTCCCAGGTATAGTTATATGAGAGGCAACGCTGCACTCCAAGTGCCAGGACTAGAACATCCCTCTATCTTGATTGCTCTGTTACATGGGTTTTACTTGCATTTCCTCAAACTTTGTCTTCACAAAGTGATCTAATGTAACAAGATGACATTTTCTTATTTTTCTTTCTTGTTTTTGCTGAAGATTGTGACAAGCTATATCAGAATTAGCATATACATCGCCCCAAGCAAATTTACTCACATTACTGGGTACCAATACCACCTCAGTACTAAAATATGAGCACTATCCATCTTGTCAGTTGTTATGCATCACTAAGAGGTGTGGAATTGTCTTGATATGGCACCAAGTTTGCCACACATACCTACTGTTCTGAGGCTCATCCTCCCTCGCAGCTCCTCAAAGGGGAGATAATACCTCTTGCACCAGAGTGGAGAAGGTCTGACCTTCTTTCCTGCTCTGTAATCCTCATTCTGCTGTCAGCACCCTGAAAACACAAATGCTTCCTCAAGACTTGTCATCAACACATTCCCATCAACAGCTGCTCAGTCTGTAGCATACTTTTTCTTCCCAACTAATGAGCAAGCATTTTACTGCATACCTTTTTTGAGCAAAGAAATCCCATTTACAATCAGGATGACCGACTCATGCACTAAACTCCAAGCGCATCCTATGAGCACCCTTTCAGCAGGCTCCCTACCCACCCAATGACGTGCATTAAGAACTCAAGACAAATTCAAATCTTCCATTCAGCACTTTACATAGTTCAAATCCTTCTGGGATTTGACTTCAAGAAATATATATTTAACAAACTTCAAGAGTTTTGCAATAGCTGACCCCAGCCACTTCAGCATAAAGGTCTGGAGCTGAGGCAGAAACCTAACAGACAGACCATTTTTAGAGTGGTGCTTTTTCTAAGGATGGATACACATATTATTAGTGGCTAATGAAATTCAAACACATGCTTCCTGCTTACCACTTTTGAAGGATATCTTTTTGAATGTTTTGTTGACCAAACTTTGCCATTTAAGAATATATTGGTCTCTTTCATTTTTACTTCTTTAATTTGAACTAATGTTCAAATTATCACAAGAATTAAGATTGACATTAATACACAATGAGCTTTTAAACTGCAGTGGTGGACTGAAACTATCCACCCTTCTCCAATTTAGTTTACTAGTCCACTTGTTTTAAACATTAGCAGCTTCCTCTGAAAACATTTGGCACATCTATCTCTGAATTGGAAAATTAAAAAAAAAAAAACATTTTTTACTAGTATTTCCAACTCTAAAAAGTCTAAAAATTAGACTACACTGTGAAATACACAGGTTTTAGAGATATTATTTGAAATATAAGCAGTTTCTTTAAAGGGCAGCGATTTCCACAGCACAAAGTTCACATAAATTTTCCCCTGAGCCCCAAATGCAAACACTATCTGCAAAGTCCATATGCTTTATATTTCACAAGAGCTTTGCAGAATACATTTAAAATAAAACTTAACTCTGTTTTCTCTTTGCTTCACCTTTTTGATAGAAAGCTGTCAATAGAAAGACACTGACAAGAAAGCCAACTGTAGTCCAGGTAACTTTATTACTGAAGTAAAGGAAGATTACTTCGTATTATTAAAATATCACTGCACAACTGCTGACATTTTTTCTCCTTGCACTGGCAGCAGTTTCTGTTGGGATGAGCCATATTAAACCTTCAGTTATTTATCAATCACTGAATATTATTCCTTAAAATTAGACACAGGCAAGTGAATGTAAAATATATTCACACGGATCTGAAATCCTATAGTATTTTACCATTAATTTCTATAAAAATTAGATACGGATCACCCAGGGAATTTCTCACTAATATATTCATCTCCATAAGCAGTTCCTCCAAAAGGGCTATTCTGTATTTTCAGGAAGAAGTTGGAAGCTTGACTTCTCATGTTTTACAGAAGCCAAAAACAAAACCTAACCCACCCAACAAAAAGTTGCACAAGACAAATGCTGCCACTTACTTCCTATAGCCTACTCACGAACACAAACCATTTTTGATTCAAAAACTGTGAAAATTATTGGTAGAAGCTGTGGGATTTTTATACTTGACATGGCCTTTCTTCCTCCAAAGAAATATAATAATCCTGTAATTTAACCAGTAGCCCTTGTAGCCTCTCTGTTTCCATTATCCACTTCTGCTCTCTGTTTTTGTTTCCCTGAGGCTGCAATTCCAAATGAAAGTAACATTCAACAGGAGCTTGTCTCATCAAAAGCTGTTATTCTCTAATAAGTGCCCTAGCACCTGGTCACCTAAAGTTGTAAGGGTTTTTTTCCAGGCATGAGATTTTGTAAATTTGATAGAAAAATGAGATACCCTATTTTAGTGTGAAATGAGAAGTGAACAACTAAAATTACCACTCCACTTGCCAGAAAGAAAAACAAAGCCCATGGCTAGTGTTTGAGCTGTTAGCATCCCAAGGAGATACTCAAATATTACCACTTAAGTGTGACAACTTCTCCATGCACATAAAATGTAGTAGTAAATGGAATAAATGTAATGTTTAAAACTAATAGGGGAGAAATTACTTCTCTGGATGAATAATTAGATGGTGGTGACCACACCACCATACTGAACACACACATTATCTGAATCTGGGAAATGGGCATTAGCTAGCATCAGAAACATGCTCTCCAGGGTATTAATTCACTTTATGACCAAATATGTATGTACTATGCTACCTTTAGAAAAATTGGCTACCATGCTGCTGAACAGCCCTTTGATCTATTATGGTCTGACTCTTCATCAAAATACATAAAGCTACAAAAATATTCTATTTTATTTGCATACTTGCATGACTTTTTCATATGCACATAGGCATTGTTTTATAAATCACTTAATACCATAAACTCAGTGCAGCTTACGAGCACGATGAAGCAGCAGAATCCAAGTTGTACTGTGTCTACTTGTTGAGTAATTTTTATAAACGCTTTGAGTTATGCTTTTAAAATTCACTGCCACATATTAAGCATGTCTGAACTCTGAACACTTTCACTGGTAGTCTTCAGAGTGCAAATCAACAACAGGAAAAATATCTTAAAAATGGCAATCACTGTAAATTTAGTTGTGTTACAAAGATTCGCAAGAAACATTTGAACTACTATGATACAATTGTGAAGAGCCAGGCCATCAATTAATGTAAACAACTGTTTTTATTGAAGACCATTTAACAATTCAAACTGACAAAATTAAAAAGTATTTCATACAGCTTTATGCATTACTGCTGATGAGCTAGTGGTATCTGATTTCTTTTCCACTCTGAGAAGAAAATATCTGTTATCATACCACTAGAAACAAAGACAAAGGAACCACATCTAGAATATTCCACAGCAAATGTGATAATAGCATTGGAAATAAGCTGTCTTTATATGCTTGAATTTCCTTTAAATACTGAGCCTCACAGTTTGTATATGAATAGTATTTCAGAATTTCATCAACTGTTGACAGCCATCTGCTTCAAACTTCTTCCTGCCCTAAGAGCAGTCAAAATTGGATATTGACAGAATTTCCACACAGAAAGGCAACTGTTTCTAGGACAAAATGAACAGCAAAGGCTGGAGATCTGAACCTATGTACCTGTAAATTTGAGGGAAATAAGGAAATTGCATAAACCTAGATTCTGCACTTTTCTGCAGTTTCACTGGATATGCAATTAACAGGTCTCTGAAAATGTAGCAGTGGCAGATTAGCCAATACCAGAGCGGTATAATCTAGAGAGTAAATGGGTAATATTGTTCACTGTCAGCTCTAAGTCACAGCCATTCCAAACCCAGAGAAAGAAATGCAACTTAGCAAGTGGAAGAGAAGGAATCCATTCAGATGGGTCTGTACACAGATGCTGACCTGAATAGCTTGCTCCAATTTGGAGAAATGTGATAATGGGCCATTTGGGCTGGGGCATAACAGTATGCCTGCTCAAAAGCCCCCAGCACTCCTGGCTTCTCTGTGCCTCCTTTCAGCCTCCCTCAAAGCTCTGCCTACAGAGCAAAGGCTTTATGCATATATCTAAATACATACAGTATGTCCCAGTAAAAGTGGCTTATAGGAGCCCTAGGCTGGTCCACTACCGCAGTTCTCACATAGCCTCTGAAACACTGGTGTCTGCAAAATACCTTCTTGCTTCAACGTAGCATTCAATGTAACTTTTTTTTTTTTTTTTTTTTTAATCAAAAGCATAAAAGCAATCCAACATCACAAGCTGCAGGCATGGAAGAGTACCTCAGTTTTCACTCTTTTATATCCCTGCTTCAACTTCCTTGTATATGTTTTAATATCTGTCATAAGCATTCCTTCCAAGACCACTGCAATTATAAGACATTACGCAGAGCAAACCATTTGCTATTTACTATTTCTTGTGATCTAAATATATATATGTATATACATAAACACTTGGTTTAGCATGTGCAACCCAAGAATAAAGTCTTTTCTTTAAAAAAAAAAGTTATCCCACCCTTTTAAGCCTTAAAAATCCAACTGTGCACAGACATCCCTCAAAAAAACCTCAAGAAAATAATTAGACTTTCTAACAGGCACCTTCATTACACAAAGCTTATAGGTAATCTGATAAAGCCCAGGAATGAGACATTTCAAAGGGCAGTCCTGCTCAGAGAAGGAGGAGAACACATGCTATTTTAAAGAATCTAATTTCATAAATTTCAGCAGTTACTAGATCACAGCTGCTGCTTATAGACTAGTTATTAAGCCATCTCTGCACTCAAGCAGAAATTTGGTCTAACTAGTTTCCTTCTGAATGGTACATCAGAAACAGCACTGGAGACCATCCTTGATGCTCTCCATTATGCTTTACAGGACCTCCACTGCCACTTCTGCCAGTCTTAAACAATCTCCAAAATCTGAATAGAAAAAGCTAAATTAGAAGTCAAAATTGCTTATTATTTAATTATTGTTAAGCAGAACAATTTTTCCATGTTCTCCCATAACTTTTTTGATCAGGCTACAAAGCAGTGGATGCAAAAATATCTTCATGAGTTCAAGTTACAAGCAATCACTCCTCATTCATCCAAGCACAAATTTCACTTTTACCTAACCCATATAGACAGCTGGAGGCAGAACAATCCACACATTTAATTAGGATATTAAGATAAAATATTTCTGCCATTCACTGATACTGTGTTCATTTTTTTAATGTATCATATTTTAACTACTCTAAAGGAGTGATATGGAGCCATAACCATTCATCTTGAAGAAAAAGCAGTGTTTCATCTAGTAAACTAGTCAACTGTCTTTGTTATACAGAAATAGGTTCAACTATAACCTAAAAAACTCCAAGTACCAGATCATACACACCCCAGCATTGAGCTCTCTGGAATTTTACATTTTTCTGACACCCATGAAAAGAGGTCCTCTTTACAAAACTGAATTTATATATATATTTCTTATTCTTAAGAATTTAAGATTCCTCTATAACAGTTATCCTATTATTCTTGAAGTATAAGCCATAAAATAGTGTCATATATAAAGGTGACCAAGGGACATACTACTGATAATAAGGCAACACATAGTTGAAAATACATATTTCCGTCTAAGTTCAACATATGTTCTCACTTTTCACAGTATCTCTTCTGGAAAGTTAAATTGCTCAAGAGGAAACAAAAAATTCGGGAGCACCCAGCTGGCATTAGGAAGGCATTCCCTGATAACTTGTACCCTACCCAGATCTTGCTATACAGTAACCTGTTTCTCTACCACTGAGTTATACTGTATTTCTAAACAAACAGAAATAAAATCTCAGAAAGTACCTCACTTGAAGAATGGCATTAAATGCCATTTTATTAATAATATACTTATTAATAATACACTTACTTATGTAATGCAATGCTTTGATATTAAAAAGGCAATTTATTAAAAAGTGATCAATAAAACAGTGGTTGCTTAAGAGTCTTCTTTCTAGTGTCAGATTCTCAGCTTGGTAGGGTTAATAAGCAAAATACATCCATTTGCAGTTAGGTTCTGTGTTTACACAGTACTTGGGAAGCAATGACATATATCATAATAAAATAAAATGGACTCATACAACACTTTCCAGGTACATAGAAAAATCTGTTTCCTGCTATCAGCATTTTAAAAACTAAATCAGATTAATAATACAGTGAACATATTACTGGCAAAAGCATGTGTTTACCTCCTTAATGATCCTTTCCAGTTCCCATTAAATCTAATTAAAAGACACTGACAGAGTTTTATTGGAATTCCATTACTGAGGTCCTGTCCGGCTAGCACATATCCCTGTATCCTCACAGAGTGAACATCTCCACCTCACACATGGCTCTGAGTGTCCTCTAATATGCAATGCACAGGCACCCATCTCGAGGGAATCAGCACCACATCAGGTGACTAATTTAAGAGTAATGAGCCACACTCCTGGCTATTTCACTTTACCAGTTACATAAAAAAAAGCAAGACTCTGCATTAGGAAGTTTAATGAGTCTTGGGAATTTTTGGCATTATGGCCAAGAGCTACATTTATAAATATCTTAATCTTTCCAAAAGATATAAATAAAGGGGGGGAAAAAGACATTTGTTTAACTAAATAAACAAACTAACAAGAGGTACACATTCATTACTTGAATAACTACTATTTTTGAAATAGTTAGTTCCTAATTTTGCTCATCAATTTAGGACCTAATGCTGCAGTCTTTATGCTTAGACCACACTCACACTAAATGCAGACTCAACAGTCACCATGACTTGCATAAAAGATCCATAAAATATTTTCATCTTTACTGTTTAGGATTAAGAGCGTTATGAGGAAATGCAATTAAAATAAATTCTCTATGCAATTTTTTTTTATAATCATATTTGGAGGAAAAGGACTATTAAAAATCAATTAATATATAAAAACAATAAATAAGGAATAACATGGTAGTATCTCACTATTATGGCACTGTAATAAAACCAATATTCTATCATTTAAACCATAAGCATTTCTACAGATAACCCTTATTTTTAAATTCCTACCTTAAAAATACATACTTTGGAATATGATAAATTATTTTCTTTAACTCCAAATGATAGATAAAAGGACATGTAATGGACTACTAGAGAAAGAGACACTTCTGAACTATGTCATAGCCCACTGAATTCAAAGCAAGTTTTGCCACTTCCTTTAAACGGGGAAAGACTGGGGTCTGTCTGAACCTGAAATTACACAATCTCACACAGACACGGTCACATAAAACCTCAACAAGCCTCCTGTGTGAAGAAAGATAAGTATTTCTGTAACTCTTTGGAGGAAAGCTGCTTCAACCTGCAGAAGCACAAGCAGAAAGCCTACAGCAGATCACAAAAAAGCTTGCCACAAAACCAGTTTACATACAGTCCTTTCACATCAAACAGCTCATTCTGAATTGTAAAATGCAATGTTACTCTTAAATAGTCCATGCACTTCTGATGCTTTTTCTTCTATGGCATTTTTGACTTAAAATAATTACATGGATTAGAGAGAGCACACACATTGGTTTGGAGCCCACCACATCCTTTCCTATCAGTCTTTGGACGAGTCAGGACTTTGTGCATGCAATCACATCTCAATTGAGGGCATCGATGCATCACTAACCAGACAGTCGCTGAAATGGCAGTTGTGCAAGTCTTCCATGATTTCTGTCTATGGTTACCTCTTACAGTACATCCTTCTGAACTATGTCCTAAATTTCTTGACATATTTCATCCTTCTCTGTAATTTTACCTCTCCAATAACAAATACGTTCTTAAAAGCACACCATGTTTGCTGTAATAATGCTCTTCAGAATAAATAAGCGGGAAAGTTACTGTGACCTTGTAAGCAGTTCTTTTGTGTACAAGATATTAACACTTGGTTATCTATATTGGAGATGTAGATTTAAGTATGAGAAGAGTCATTTCTCTAGTACAACAGGAACAATTTTATTAGAAAAATCTGATTCAAATCTACTGAGAATACTTCCAAATGTATTGATACTCTAGCTCTAGAGTTCAATTTGTACCATGTTTCATACTTCTGCTTTCAAACACCAAAATATTAATAATGAGATTGGTTAAAATCTTCAAATATATCATTGACTGCTGTGACACCTTAAAGGATGAAGATCACCAGCAATCAAAATAAAAAGGACCTAGACATTTATTCTACCTGGCTTACACTTTTACTATCAGGGTGAGAAATCCAGACTGAAATCAACTGAATGAACCTGAAAAACACAATTCAAATGAATTAATTTCCAGCCTTTAGTTAATTATCCAAATAAAACAGGGCTCAAAGGATCCCCAAAACTGTAGATTCCCTATTAAACAGAAGAAAAAAGTTTTGAATACTTTTGTCTCTAGAAAGGAGTGGGTCTCATGAAAATGTGTCCTTACTTCTCTAAAATACACTAAGAATCATTAAAAAAGTAAAAAACAAAAAGCACAATATGCCATCAGTCATGGAACTTCATGAGTCTTTAGACTTTATACTGAACAGGAAAATGTTACCAGATAGCTCTGGCAGGCAGACAGACCACTTGTAAGATAAAACAGCTTGTCAACAAAGTCTTACAGTACTTTAAAAATAGATTCAAAACACTAAAACTGCCTGTAAAAAGTCCAAGAAAATACTGGGCTATAGACAGAAGTGGTCTACTACCAAAGCTGAACAAAAACAGTT
This sequence comes from Crypturellus tataupa, assembly GCA_034781795.1. Classification (NCBI taxonomy): domain Eukaryota; kingdom Metazoa; phylum Chordata; class Aves; order Tinamiformes; family Tinamidae; genus Crypturellus; species Crypturellus tataupa. The sequence goes on along the minus strand of JAWLRI010000907.1, from coordinate 589,402 downwards.
TCACAATAGACGGTGTTTCCATTAATAACAGCCATGAGCTCATTAATACTATTGTGGAAATGTATTTCACAGAAAATACACTTTGCAGAGATGATCCAATTTCAATTGCTATTACTTGCGACACCTATGCAATTTGGATAACCTCTAGATAATCAAGCCAATTAGTACAATTAGTACAATGTAATGCCGTTTTGCAGCAGTTGAGCCATGAAACTAACTGAACAAAACAGAAAATGGGTGTAGGAGTCCAGGCACGACCCTGCGGTAGAGGACAGAGAAAGCCATGGGATGCAAACCCCACATCCCAAAACTGTAGAGCCCTTGCACCCTTGAGATGCCCAAATGTAAAGCATGGAGGTGGTAATTCAGAAATTCCTATGTGCATCCTGTTGGAGAGCAGGTAACAGGTACACTGTTCTCTGCATTATAGACTGTTACCAAGAGTTTTCCCTAGCTTTTAAAATTCATTTCTCTTAACAGTTACAACTTTTTTCCTTTGTTTTGTTTTGTTTTAAAGCAGGATAACCTCTGGAGACTCCAGTTTCAGGAGCCTACTCAGAAAAAGATTGACTAAAGAATAAAAGCAAATGATGTTTCCTAATGACTGAAATGATATAAGCCCAACTGCAGAACTTCTCTTATCCTTACCATCTGTCATCCTCACACCTAGATTCCTTTCTTCTTCTCCACATTTCCTTTTTATTTCCTTTTTCTTTGCATTTGCCCCTCATTTCCAACACTTTTTTTCCTGCACATGATTTTTCCTCCCCAATTCTTTAATATATATGGAATTGGAGTAATTGTAATGTGACTAAGGACGTATCTGACCCAATAAAAAGCTATTCTTGTAGTCTTATTTCAGACCTACAGAAATATACCAAACCTCCCACACACTTATTTTTTAAGCTCTTATCCACTGGTCTAGTAGAAGGTGCAACCTCTCCCTACAGCACCTCACCAATATTTTGCATTACCATGGCTACCACAACATTGCTATTAACACAATTCATGACATTTCCCCAATTCTCTTACCACCAATAGAGAGCCTTGGTGCATCCCAAATTTCAATGCCTTTTACATATATTAAGCCTGGCAAGCCTAAGTGCCTCAATTTCATCCCCTAAAGAAAAATGAGCTTGGTATGGTCAATATTTTTTGCAGTATATGACAAAGTTTCTCATGTGCAAGTGTAATTTTTCTCTGGATGCCTCATCCTGAATCCCTTTTAGGTTCAGACCACTTGACATTTTTTAAACAAAATGCCTTTTAAGTCCTAATTTGTACTCCACTCAGCTTTGATAAGACATGACATTATGATATGATGCGTTAGTTGATTCTAAGCAAATTTGATTTATCCCACTTTTTGGGCTGGTATGATTTACAAGGATGTTGCCTTTTAAGACTGGATTGATTTTAATGTAAGCTGACAGCACATTTTTTGTGAAACACTAAATCAGTACAAGGTAACCATGAAAACAAAACAGAGGGGAAATGAAGAAAAAATTAAACATCAGAAATTAATATGCACTAATAATTGGCACCTGCTAATCTTTATCAAGAAGCAGAGAATGACAAACCAGTTTCCAGAGCAATTTCACAAGATGCTTGAAAGTTTGATCTTTATTCATAAGATCCCTGATAGATTCAAGCTACAGTTGCTGAAAGATAATCTGACCATTCTGTGAATATCATGGAAAGTTCTTGAAATATTTCCCAATCAAACAAGCACCATCATGACCACAAATCTTCATGCATCAAAATAAAAGCCTAGGTACTTTTCAGGAAACTAAAAGATTTTCCAAGATCCTTTCACATTTGGCTGCCCAGGTGGCCTTATATTGAAGAGTACCCCTGTATCTTTGCAATATCCTTACAATGCAGAGCTCAAAGCACGCAAGTTCGTGATGCTGCAGCAGTACTTTTCTCTTTGATAGCTTATTTCTCATTTCTGCAGCATGAATCACCTATTTAGTTTTGATACCTAGGTGGGAAACGGACCTGAAAGGCTTAGTAGCTCCCTACAGCAGAACCATACACACAAAACCGACTATCCAGAGCCGCCTGCACTTGCCCAAATGAGTTGTAAGCAGTTAGTAAACAATTTAGTGGAAAGTGTGTATGTGATGGAGGAGAGCCAGATATTTAACAAGAAGAATTCACTGTATTATGTATTTACATTTATAATGAAACCCAACTTATTCCTCGCAGATAGCATGCAACCTTCAGGGCAGTCCTATTTATTTAGCAGTTCCCGACGCACTTCCCAAAGCTCAAGGGCTGCAAATAATCGGAGAGGCTCATTAGCACCGTTTCCCACAGAGGTAAGAAATCCCCAATAAGAGCAGCACGCTATTCATTTTTAACCTCAGAAAAAGCAGAGAGATAGCCTATACTTGAATGAAACATAGATGTAATTCAGTCGCTACCCAGGAAAATAAAGAGAGGGCTGGTAACGGTACAAGACAGCCGTAAGGAACGCAGAGGCTAACTCCGGCAGGAGGACCACAGCGCGCTCTGAGCGGAGACTTTTCAGGTGAAGAAAAGTGTTTCAACTTGTAACAAAATCAAATAAAATAACGAGAAAGGTGTCATTTTAACGCGCCGCTCGGGAGCCCGGGGCTGCCCCGCGCTCGCCGCCCAGCTGGCAGCGCGGACGCCGAAGCCTCCGCGCAAGTTTCGGCGGCGGCGGCTGCGCTCCCGATTTCGGATCCCAACGGTCTCCGCCGCGACCGTTGCGGGGTAGCGGGCGCGCGCCCCTCGCACAGCCGCGGAGCGCCCGCGGCGCCCCAAGTTTCCGCGCGCCTTCAGCGCCCGCGCAGCCCGCGGAGAAACTTGGAAGGTGCCGCCGGCAGGGCGGAAAGCCGCGGGAGTTGAGCGGCCGCCCGCGCTGCTCTG
>JAWLRI010000907.1:570924-586176 GCA_034781795.1 Crypturellus tataupa | reverse complement strand
GCGCACGCGGCGCCCAGGCGGCCGCAGCCGCGCGCCTCCGTGCCCCTCTTTTTCCCTTTCGAAAGCAAAAATGACGGTTTTCCCCTCTTACTTTCAATTCGCGAAGGGGAGGACGCCGCGCTGAGTGACTCAGCAAAAATAATATATATATATATAAAATAAAAAATAAAATAAAGCAAGGTCCTGCCTCCTCCCTGACTGAAACCGAACCTGCTCTCCGCAAGAGCAAAGCGCAAGGGTGAAGACTCCTGAACATCCGCAGGCACTTTGGGAAACTTGGGTTGAGTTAATGAGGCTTCTTAACAGTGTGAACCCTGACGGTCATTTCAGTTTTGTCCTGTTTGTTTGTTTGTTTTTCTCAACGCTTTCCGTAGCTGAGTCATAACTTCCCGTGAGGGAGTTTGAGCTATTTGACGGCTTTAGCTCATTTATTTCATTTTTGCCAGGAAATATATATATATATATATATATATATATAAGCCTTTCTGTCTTTTTTCTTTCCTTTTTTTTTTTTGAAAAAAAAAAAAGACCCTTCAATGGATGAAAGGCTCTAAAGCTTTTACACCGTCTTCAGACACTGGTTTTCTCTAAATACAGCAAGGTGCTAAAATTGACTGCTGAGACCTTTACGCTTCAAGGGTAAAGCCTTAGTCCTTTTAACTTTGTGTTTATATTCCCCAGCACTGGCGCTTTCATGTGAAGCCGCACAGCCCAGGGATGTGGAGGGGCAGGAAGAACAGGCAGGGCTGCAAGCAGGAGTAAGTACACGGTCTGCAAGAGACACGAAATGTTTAGTTATTTACTTCAAGATGGCAGAGGGATGCCGTGGCATCGATAGCCATGAAATAAAAAGAGCCACTCCAGTCCCAGTGCCTCTTCTGGGGTCAAAATGTAGTCAAACGTTCACAGAGGTATCCCAGTTGCTATATTACTTCAAATAATTTACAGCTGAGGAGAAAAAAAAACCATTTGGACCAAATGCTGCATTTATCTACTCTGTATAAAACCGATATAATTCCCCTAAAGTCAATTAGTATTTATATGACTGTAACTGAGCAGAATTATAGATCCCAATGCAGAGGACCTTTGCTAATGCAGAAATGAGCAGATCTGAATTAAGGTGGAAAAAAAGATTCTGGCAATAGCTGTGGTCTTTGCAATCAGTTCCTTTTATGACCAAAGTGAAGTCATGCTGAGTGTTGTCCTGAGACATTAATACCTGCATTTACGGGTGAGATTGCTTTGGGTCCTTTTGTATGACACCAGAGCCATGTGCAAGGCTGCTATGCATTAATTACGATTTTATTTGAGCAACCTTTAACATTCCTAATAGGAAAATGGTTAGATGACAGAACCAAGTCAGAAAATGTGTGAAGGAAAAGCAGGGGACTCCAAGTTCTGAATAGGAATTCTTGCTTAAAGCAGTACCATTTCCCCCATGAAAGGACATATGGCAGAAAGAAGTACATTTTGCAAACAGGAATTGGATGTCTGTCAATGTCTTCTTCATATACTGATGTATCCTTATAGAATGGTCTGGTTTTTTTTTTCACCTTGACTTCTTTATCTTCTGTAAAAGTCTCAAGGTCTGCAAAGCTAAAAGTGGATGTGCTTTTCCACCCAAACATTATCTGTTAATTGCCACGCTGGCCCTTAATTCACTTCCACAAAAGCATTTTGACAAAAATCTTGTTTTCAGCCATCTGATGCTTTATTAGTAATTCTTTCCTTTCAGTCTAATTCCATACTTACCTAACAGTCCTCAGTGCTCTTCTTGAATAATTTTCTTTAATGATACAGTGCAAATTGCTACCCCTTTTAACATTAACATTTTTGAGAGTTTTTGATGAATTAATTGATCTTGCTTTCAATACTGCAGATCACATATGCGCCTAAACATATTAAATTATTTTAAAATAGTTATAAAAAATGTCAATGACCGCTTTACTTACACAAAGTGTCAATACACAGTATGTCTTGAGAATTATGCCTAAAAAGAAATTACCTGTAAGTAATCACTTGTCAAATTGCCACCTAAAAATGTAGCTTTATGATAGCACTGTGAGATGGCTGTGAGATGATCATGGAAGCCCAGTTCTGAAAAACATAGGTCAATAAAAGTTGACCTTTGGTAAATCATTCTCCTCATTAGTTTCATTTCCATTAAACATCATTCACTATGAGGTCATATGAATATGATGAAATTAGACAACTCAAAATAGAGAGTTCAACTATGTATGAATAATCTTAATTCATGTATCTTCTTCCCACCTCCAGTAAATGACATCAAAAGCTTCTCTGTATAAAAACTTTAATATATATCTTATGTGATTAAATCTAAAAATGTTTAATGAAGTGACCACAGACATAATCCCACCCAGCATCTATCCACATGTATTAAAATATAAACTCTTTAAACAGTCGCTTGCTGCATAACATACTGCTACTCTACCCAGAACTAAAAAATGGAAATGGAGATTTTAGATGGACACTCTTCTTGTATTTCCTCCCTCACTGCTGCTGTCTGTATCCACACATCTTTCCCGAGATTATCGCATGGGCCATTAACATGAAGAACGGGCTTGGTGGTAGAAACCACCACACAGAGCAGCAATGGAATCAGTCCAGCCTACTTACTGCTACTCCCATTTGAAAGACTCAAACACGAAGCACTGGAGAGTCAAACTGAGAGTAGGTACTGAGGAGAGACAAAAAGACTTTGAGCATGTTTTTCCTCACTACAACCAAAGAAGGGACTTAGCAGGGAAATCAGGGGGAAGATATGGTGAACAGATAAGTCAGTTAAAATGCTCTTAGAGATCTGTTTGCTCCTACAGTGCTTATAACTTCTTCCTCCTAATCAAAGTTATTAACACTGACAAGTTAAATAAATGAACTCATCAAACTATAGAATATTATGAAATCTCTTATTGAGATAAATTAAACAAAGTAGAACCAATCATTTGTACTTGCTGGTATAAAACAACACAGGAATATTAATTATCAGCCAGAGATAATTCTAACGTTAGTAATTGTGAAATCTCTCTTGATTGCATCACTACCAATTGGACTGTGGCTTTACTTACTTCTTTTATGTCATCTATAGTCTGCAAGTAGGTGCCTATTAATAGCAGCAGCAACAATTCAGCTACTGCCCAGAAGTTAAGCAGCAAAAGGCGGGTTGTGTGAGGGGAGACTGTGGGAGAGCAGAGCTGGCCCACGGACCAGGTTGCTAGGGGAGGATATTGGCAGCGAGTCCAAAGGCAGTTGGGTGCCCTGCCCTGTCCGAGCAGACACAGAAGAGTTGCCAGGCAGCCGCTGACACAGGGCTAGAAAGAAGGAAGAAAGTATGAGGGGACTGAGAAAAAAGAAAGAGCAAAGATTTTTTTAAAAAATCACAGTTTTACATTACAAATCATCCCTACCAGAGAAAATATCTCTAAAGGAATTTTTCATTACTACAGAGCTATAGTGCTTTCGTTATTAAAGACTTTCTAAATGTGCATCTTCAACAGCTCCTGGAGAAGTTCTTCATGTGTGAGCTATAATGTGTATATTTGCATACCAAGTGCCATGGATGAAAATCACTGCCTGGCATTCAAGATATTTTGCATGGCTTTAGTACATAAATTGTGAAGTATTAAGAAAAAAAAATCCATGAAAATGGAACAGCGTGAAGACTTGCCTCAGAAATGCAACAATATGTGCAACACAGAAAACTAGTGCTTGCAGTACCAAAGCTAGCTAGAAACTGTGATCTTGATTTACTCCTAATCTCCATCTTGCAACTGTCGTGAAGAGATTCAGTTACATTGTTTTGCTTGTAAAGGCTGGAGAGATGATATTGAAGTTGAAATTCAGCAATCTGATATTTGTCTATTAAAGACAACTAAACACCATATTGTGGTCTCAAATATGTGCCTGGAACTACTGTATTTCACAGCTAACAGGATATACTTTAGCCAAGACATAAATGGCAGGTCTTAATATTGATTGTTTAGGTTTGTTTCTTGTAAGAATAGGCCAATAAGAATTATTAGGAGAGAAAGGAACTCATCGACAATTTAAGTGATGAAGGACAATTTTGAAAAGATGAATCTCTTTCCAAAGAAAACTACACTTTCAAGTTACTATTACCCAATAAATAAAGTTTCCTATTTAAAATGGGCCAAATGTCTTGCCTGGCGTCTTGCTAAACTCAGGGACTTTGCAGCACTGACACTGTCCTGAAAGTCCAGTTATTGAAAGGACTAAGGTTTGGACACCTCAGTATCTCTATGGTACTGCTGGGAAGGGGCAGTGGTAGCCAGTCCTATCTGTAGTGACGTACTCTGCTTTAAATTAATTTCATGGATGCATAGAGGACCTATACAAAAACCTGTAGGAATATTGCCTGAGAACTCATCTTTTTTTTTTTTAAATTTCATCTCCTGCAACTAATTTAGGAAAAATTCAGTTTCGTCGTGGAAGTGCTTGTGTAGTAAAGCACATGGCTTTATCTGTAGCTTCTATTTTGTAAGTTTGGAGTTAGAAATAACCTAGTAGGATCTTTCTTACTGATACCAAATGATTAAAATAATAATAATACATAATGTGTAGTGGCATTGAACTCATATATTTATCAAATTCCACAATCTCCTATTAGCTTTCCATATTCTACTGCTCTCCAAAAGCATAATTTGCCATTTGCCAGAAGTATAGAAACTAGAAGTAATATTTAAAAAACAAGTGTTTTTAAAGCCTTGCCACTGACAGTATTAAAATCAGCACGAGTCTGTGCCACTTAATAGCTATTGTAAATGGATACTGTTATGACAGATATCAATCATGTATTTCACATCATGCTGCCCATCGCAAAGAGTGTCGATAACCACACCGTACCGACAGACCTGGAAAGCTCATATTTATCTAGCATGGCTTGTGCATACGTGAGTGACCACGAAATAATTACAGGGAAGTTATATATTGACAAGAAAGTAAAGCTGCCGCGGGTGTACGGCAGCCGCACATGCATCGCGGTCTGAGCAAAGCGCTTGTATGGTTTCACACAACCTGATGTCACGATGCTGCTATAAGTGTGTTTCCTAGGAGAAGTGCGTTTTGGAAATGTCACTCCCAAACATACCTCTCCATTGCTAATTCGATGTTATAAATTCATAAAATTTCCCATTCTTGATAAAGTCAGACACACGCATTGGTGTTGCTGATGTTTGGGGAACGCTTTCCTTCCCTTCCACTTTTTCTTCTGTAGAGAAGCCACATTTTATTCCAGAGCCGGGGTGCCAGCCCTGTGGCCGGTGGCGCATTGCGCTAACTCGCCTGCCATCCATCGTGTGAAGCTTCACACTATTCAAACTTACTTTAACATTTCCTTTAGGAGAAATTAGTAGTATTTACCAATTTAGGACATTGAGAAAATCATTCTTCAGACAACTATTTTATTCACTTTTACAGTATCTTCCTCCAAAATATACCAGAACAAAAACTTACAGATCCACACCACAACATTTTGAAGATTAAATGAGTCTTCCCCTCCACTGCAAAGCAAATTATTGTGTGATGGCAGCCAGGTGCCATAGCAGGATTTTCATTCTGGTTTTGGGCTAAACCTTATTAATCATAAAACAGATCAAATAAAGGAACATCTGGTATAAGGTTTTTGCCATGAGATGGCAACAGTCCAAATGACTGTTGTGGCAAACATCCATGACTACCACAGTAGGCAAAATTTTCCGTCACACACACAAAAATATTTTTAAAGTGATTTGAATAAGTAATTGTCTCCATAAAACCAAGAACACAGTATAAGACTGTCAATAAAGTTTAAAACAATGCCAAAAACTCAGTAGGTGAATAATAACTGTGTCTGCCATTGCAACATAATGTATGAGACACCTTGTTTAGAATTTTAAAAATGCAGACAAGTTCCACAGTTTACACTACACTTCCACACTTTTAGCATAATCAGGCTCTGTCATTTAAATGCACCTTTTAATATCACTTTGTCTTTCATCGGGGAATAGTAAGGCTATGACAAAAAAAATGTTTTAGTTTATTTTACTCACTTTTGTTCTCTGTATAAAAGGTAATATGGAAATGTGCCCCAGGGTCTGCCCTCTTCCATCTAAGCGTAAGCTTAGGAAGGTTTAGGAAGAGCAATATCCGTTTGCAATACTTGAGTGCCCCCCATAGGCTACTTCACAAATAATTCTTTTAAAATAGGTACAAAAAGGAAAGTCTTTCTATCTCGAGAAAAAGCAGTCTAAAGCCCTGAAAGAACTGTCCCCCACACCTTGTTACAGCTCCCAAAGGGTAATAACAGGGGTTGACCTAATGCCAATCATTGTTTGCAGAATATTTTTTTCTTTGAAAACTGTGTAAGAGGTTTCCGGTTAGATTTAAATATATATTAGTTAAGCATGATCGTTTCAGTGAGTAAATCATCTTGCATAGATATAATGCATTTTAAAAAGTGGACTAGTTGCTTTCCAGCAGAACTAACAAAGAATTCAAGATTTATAGAAGTAGATACTGCATGTGAATATTATGAAATTACAGTTCTCAGAATAAACGAATTGACCTAAAATATTTTACTAGAAAAGAAGAAAACATTCAAGTTATGGCAATACGTAAAGGGTTGTAAGTTTAAAGCTGTGTAAATATTTTGTAAGTGCATTCCATTTATCATTGGTGGGACATTAAAATATATTGTCTTCTCATCTGAAGATGCACTTTAGGTGCTAATGCACTTCATAGATAATGAAATTCGGCTCGTATAAACCAGGATGTGTTGGATACCTACTGACATGAAGTCATGGAACCAACACGGCCCATTAAGCATGTTCATATCGGAGAACATACACCGTCTTTAAAAGGAGAGTATAAAAACCTGAAGCTTTGTCAACACCAAATTGTTCTGAACCTACCTACCACGTACCTCCACAGGCACCTAGGGCTGAATGACCTGCAGTTTTTTAGCACATAGGTCTGTCTGCTTAAGTAGTTTATGGAATGTGAAGAGGAATGGTGAAAGAAGTGGCAAAGGGAAGTAGTGAGGGAAATACGCAGCTGTGATATTTAAAAAAAAAGTGCAATGTGTAAAACACGTTATAACATGAAACAGAGACCCTCTGAGGGGTTAACTCTCCCAGCTTGTCCTGCCAGTGTTGGTAGAGAATCACTGCATTTACTCTTTCATGGCAATAGCTGAGATAACAATGAAGCTCAAGAATTGCTACTGTGAGGAGAGGGAGAGCTAGAAATGAGAAAATAGACTGAGCGACGCTGAATGAAACAAGAAGGTATTGAAAATTCACATTCACCTTCTGCACAAAGATCACAGTCACCTTTATATAGGTCTTCTTTCTTCCTTACGGCTGAAGCAGGTAGATCCGCTAGCAGTGGGAGGGTGCAGATGAGACTAGCACAGTTCTGTGCACTAAACTTAATCCCTGTCCTCAAATGCAGACTCACTCTTACCCTAGAATGACTGAGTGGTTTGAAGCCTAACTCTTTCACAACTAGCCTTCTCTCTCATGGTGGACTTTTGCTCACTGGCAGTCCAGCTGAACACTCAAAACTCTGCTTTCTTCCCCAAAACTCTAGGGTATCCTCAGACTAGCAGGTGTGCAGTTTACTTGAGCAGCTTGCTACATAGGACTTCACTGGTTGTACTGTCTTGATCACTGCTTAGGCTTTAGGCCGCTTCCTCTTGAAAATGTAGCCATAAATCAAAATGCTTTTTCACTCTTCCCCTCTCCTGCTCTGCTGAAAAGAATGGATATCCTCCTTAGGACTGCAGAAATTCTGATGTGAGGATGCAGGCAGTGGTAGGGGAAGGGAAAGCAGGAAAGCAGAGACACAGAAGACCTTTATGCTGAATGGATTCCTGTTCCAGTGATCGGGGATCATGTGGATCCTCACGTCCATAAACAGAGCAGTTTGTAACCATGTGCTAGCTGCCTCTCTAAAGAGAAAGCAGCAGCAGGCTGTGCACTCGCTGAATGCTGGACAACTACCAGTGCCATAATGTTAAAGTATTCAAGATTTGTTTTGTTTTGCTGGAAGAACAGCAAAAGAGAGCAGTGACACCACTATATATATGTGTCTCTGGCTGCTGATTGTGAGGGACCTGGCCTGAGATATGGAGACTTCACTCTCAGGTCTGATCACTACAATATGAGTATGAATTCAGACCTTACCTTTTGTAGCCCTGTTTTCTTGTTAACAACATGACTGCTCCCCTGGCGAAAGACAGGAACCAGAAGGTGACAGGAAATGGATATTTCCTTAGTGGAAAAAGTGGAAGTCCCAAAGGAGTATGAATATTTCTGCAATATCCCACTCAAGTCAAAAAGACATCGCTTACTATATGTCTTACAGCTTGGCCATTTTAACACGTGCTAGAGTCTTGCATACACCTAAGGCCTGATATCCTTCCCCTGGATAAGAGTACGAGTGATTAAAGAACAGTGAATAAATGATATAGGAAGCAGGAAATAAACAGAAAAAAAGAATTTTTCAGGAAGCTGGACCAGTTGGGAAGAGTGATCCACATGAAACACTTCTCCAGCTTCTCTGAAAAGCTTATTCCAATCAAAACAAGGTGGGGAGAGGTGGGAATTGCAATCACTTAAAAAGAAGTGTTAAACTGCCAGTGGACTGCAGAACAGTTGTTGAAAATAACTTTCAAAATCAGAGGTCATTGACTACTTTACTAGTAAGGCTTTTTTCTTCCTAGTTCCTTATACCCCAAACCTGGAGCTCTTGACCAATACTTTGACCAATATTTTAACAAGATGAGAATAAAATTTCAACAACTATTCTGCCCCATCAACTGATGCTGAGCACTATTTCTTAGAGGTACATATGTACAAAGGGAAAAAAAAAAAAAGAAAGAAATCCCAGGGAAATAATGTATTTATTTTCTCAAAGTAAATAAAAATATCTCTGCAAAACCATAACCAAGGAAGGATGCAAAACCCCTTGCCAGGCCAGCATGTTAAATGCTGTTGATGGAAAGGTTCATTCCTTCTTTCTAAAAAATCTCCAAGGATAACACAGGACAAACAGCTAGGATTATTCAAATGGACACAAAATACCTCATAGTGCCCTGTCACAATCTATGTGGGGAAGATTTAAAAAAAAAAAAAAAAAAAAAACTTCCTTGACTATAGTATGTCCCAAAGGCAAAACTGTTTGCTTTTCACAAACATTTTTATCAGCTACGTCTTAAAAATAATCACTGGCAGAGATAATTTATTGTTAGCCAGAGAGGGTATTGAAAGGCAGGGGAGCTCTTAATCATCTATATAGATATGGGTGAGATCTTGGCCCTATGGAAGTCAACAGTAAAATTCCCATTGACATCTGTGAAACCAAGCTATTACTCTGTGTGCTTGTGGTTTAAGTGTTTGTTCTGCCTGTTAGATCAAGTTTCTCGCTTACATAACTCTGCTGACTTACAAAGAGTTACAACACAGAAGAATTCAACCAAGAAAGTGTCTCCAGTTTGCTGAAATGAATGCTTTACTGCAAGGGAGTTACTGCTTCTGCCGTTAATAATAGGGATTACTTCTGTATTACAAGGAAGATCTAAGTATGCTGTGAAAGTACAAATATAGAGGTATGGTGCCTCCTCATTTGCAAGGAGTTATAAAGGAGGCTACAGTTTGGATCTGGTTGGTGAAACACCATCTTCCTGGGAAGTTCATCTCTGTTTAATGCTGTTTTTCCTGGTAGAAGCGGACAATAAATCTGTCAGCTGTTACAAGCCAACAGCAAGTTCAACAACACTTTCAGCAGTACGCGTGACCTACTTATATACAATTACATATGTGTTTCAGACATGACCTGTTCCCTTCGTGTAATGTGGGTACATGCGTCCCAAGAGTTCACTAAAGAAAGCCGAAAGAGAGAGAACAGTTTTCAAAGATGATTCTCTTTTCTGTTTGATATGATACATTTCACAGGATATCGCTTGGTGACATGATGTCACTTAAATGTCATGATCAACATACTCTCACTTCTACTCAACATTTAGATTCCCTGTGAAACGCGCTGCCAATACTTCATACAGCTCCATCTCCACTGCAGCCCGCAAAGGCTGTGATCAAATTATTTCTCCCTGCTTGTAGACAAACTGCTCGGGAGGCATCATTTTTAGCCTCAGCCCAGGGGAACAGAAGTGATTAAACAATTGCTATTTAAAAATAGCATCACACATCACCAACAGTCCATCTCGGAGTCAGCTGCAAACTGTCTGCAGAAAAGATGTTTGTTTTTACTGTCTTCTGGGCTGCCATGGCTGCCAAAATACTCCCTTCCTCTGAATTGATTTGTTCTGAAAGCTTGAGCGTGTTTGTTTTCCTGAGTAAATCCTTATGATTAATAATAGTAGGTGAGAGTTATTTTGTGTGCTTTATTTTAATGAATAAAACCCAGAGCACAGAAAGGTTTGTGTTCAAACAAAGCTTGAACAAAAATCTGTGAAGAATATTTGCTTTTTATGTGTCTTTCATTCACTTTTGGGATTCAAACCTGTAGCTCCATGTTAAAAATCCTGATATGGAAATAGAAGGGTCTGACCCAGGTGATGGATTAAATCACTGTATCAAGAATATTTAGAACCACTACAGTTTGTTCAGAACTATAGTGATGATATGAGGAATGATAGTCTTCTGCATATTTGTTTCCATATTTATTCAAAACAGGCTGAAAAGGCTGATTTCTCTTAATTAAATCATGAATAAGTATGAGATTTCCTTCCTTTAAAGCTCCAACTGTTATTTGAGCTCTGACTTTTCATACTGGACAGAGCTTGATCCTGCAGGTTCTGCTCGCTGAACCCTGCTGTCAGCAGCCTGAATGATAACGCTCCAAGTGCAAGATCTGGTCTGGGGCGCAGAGAACACCGTCTATTTAACAAAACCCTGGCAGCTTCAGGGTCTTAAATTCAGATTCCAGAAACGTACTGGCCTCCTTCCCGGGGCTGCAGGATGTCAGCCCTGGCAGTCGGCACCGTGATCCCACTTCCTTGGACCTGCTTTCCTTATCACTGGCAGGAAGAACCGCACACTCCTCTGCAAGTTGGTGCTTAGCTCAGGGAAGGAGAACAGCCGCCTGGGCCGCCCGGGAGGTTTCCAGCCAGGCAGCCCCACCGGGTTTTCTCCAGGGAGAGGCAGTGATTCCGGCTCGACATCAAAACCCACAAGAAGCAGCCCCAGACCTTGGAGATCTTGGCATGAGTTGTTCTGCCTACCCTTAGGTCCTCCGCACGAGCTACATTGTCTGCCGCCTGTCGTGCTGCTACTGGCCACCCATCCATCCTGAGTTTTGGAGGGGAGATGCTCCTCCTTGCGGAGCATATGTTGCTCCTCCTCGCACAGCACAGAAGATACGGCAGGAGGTGGCGGATGGCACAGGACGAGACTGGGGAGCCATCCAGGAAACACGATTCATGTTCTGCGCACAGGGCGGCATCAGATACTGGCAACAGCAGCATGTACCTGTGTCCCTGCCATGCGCAGAAGTGACTCTTCGCCAATGCCTACCCCCAGGAGGGCTGCATAAGTCAATGTATCACGCAGAATTCCCCAGCTTGGCAGTTGTCTCCATATCTCTGGATGGAATGGGATTCCCCAAGGGAAGGGACTATCCCTGAGTTTCTAATCACGCAGAAGAGCATGATAATGCAAACAGTAGCTTCCCATTGCCCTCCGCTGCCAATTAGCTCATCCCGCTCCTGATCACACCTGCAGGCCCACGAGCTGCACAGAAGGGGTTTTGCTGCTGCTGGAATTGCCCCTGCGTTTGAAGAGATGGCTGATCTTGCTGCTCGGGGGAGAGGAGGTTTGCCAAAAACCTGAGTGCCAAGGCCTGAGTATCAGGGCAGGCTGAAAATGATGTGGTGAGAACTGAAGAAAAGAGTGGGTGATGGACAATAAGATCCCCTTTTTGAGGTGGGAGAAGCCAGTGTGTGAACAATAGATAGAATTTCAAAGTGAGACCATTTAACCCCAGCTCTGTCACTAACTGAACTGATTTCAGGCATCTTAAAAAAGGCGGTGGCCTGAGTGGAACATGTGGACATATGGGGAAGTGTGTGTGTGTGTGTATATATATCTGTATGTGTACAAACACAACATACGGTAGAAATGAGGGAAGCGAGTAGGGAAGCAGCAAGACAGATTTCCTCTACACTGAAATACTCATAGTGCTGCTCAGCGCACAAGGAAATCAATTTTGTATGCATTCTTCAAGGCCAGACTCTATAATGGTTCAACTTAAAGTATTTTTTGCCTCCCTGTTCTTGTGCTAGGAATCTCGCAAACTTGTTGTAATAGATTATGTAATGGCTTTATTTTCATGTGCATAGAATCACGTTAGTGTTTTGAAACCCCCTTTCTAGCTGTCAGATGAATATACATGCCATCAGAGCGTTCTCTGCGTTAAATTGCATCTGTTAGGCCAATTCAGGACAGTCAGTGTTAGCAGCATAGTACATAAATTGCAAGCAGGCTTTCAAAGTAATAAACAATTTATCATTTATTTATGGATCCTTTTTATATTTAGCTTAACATTTAAACATTAAGATAAAAAAAAGTCTTTGAGTTTACTATTGCATTTCACTCTGCATAATTAGCAGGATGAATATTTTTGTTTGATATATAAAACTCTTGTGATGGGATATAATTCAGCTAACGTTTCTGCTTCGGTTACATCTCTATATTCTTGGATTTCACTGGAAGGAGTGAAAAAGTAGATCTGTTTCATACAGTACTTTTGCTTTTTGGAATTCATAAACCTCATAGGACAATAACATAAATGATGCATCATCAAGTTATGCATCATCTGCTACACATACCTGACACTGAATGGAAAGCAGCTTTCCTGAATAATCCCTTCACACAGGTCAGACTGCAGGGGCTCCGCTGCCCCAGGCAAAACTCCGTCTCTACCAGTCACCCATACAAACAGCTACCACATGTTTTGCAAGAGCTACCCCCCCAACTTTTAAGCTCACCCTTTCCCTGTCACCCATGTTACATCTGCTTTGCAGCAGCAAGTTATTTTATCTGAAAACAGATAAAGCAGCAGTTCTGCATGGTGCCCCTCTTCCCCTTTTCTCCTGTTCCTGTCCCTCTTGCTCCCCACTCCCATCCCTGTCCCACAGCTCCCCCAGTGCTGCCAGCTTTGCTGCCGCGATGGAACGAAGACATAAGGACTTGCAGACACTTGTTCACCTGCAAATAGGAAGCAACCAAAGCTGGTCCTTGCTGGCGGCGGTAGAAAACATTGATGTTCAGCGTTTGTCTGAAACGGTGCCTCGCGACAGCAAATGTAAAATACTTGTTTGCTGGTGGCGGTTGCTACACTACAGAGGAAGTGCAGGAATTTCAGAAATTTTAAAGTTAGAAGGTGTCTGTAGAGAAAAAAAGATCTTGACCCTTTTACAGGTTAAAAAAAGAAAGAAAAAAGATCACAGAGAACAATATCTTAAACAAACACCTAGAAATACCGGGTATTAGAGAGTTATTTGGTGATGGAGAAGAAAACTTATTAGATATGAGTTCCAGTAATAGCTTTCTATAGCAACCATAAAAATATGAGATCCGGGCAAAAGGAAAAAGAGAAAAAGATTTCTTTTGCCTCTACTGACAAAGACAACCATTTTTTTTCCTTGAATAAATTTGGAGAAATTTATCAAAAGCCATTATTCATAACATGCTATGTAGTGAAATATGAAAATATCTCTCAATGCAATAACTAGGTGTTGTATTCTTGTCTCATTTTCTCTTCTACCTAATGTTGCTGAGAAAAAAAAATGGATTAATTATTAGTTTTACTTCATTGCTGAATAAAAAACAACATCTGAGAGGGATTTGCATTAGATAGCCCTTATTAGAGAGAAAGTCAGTACACACCTGCACAATCACAGACTGAAAGCCTTAAATAAAAAGATAAAAATGTGCATAATTTCAAGATCAAATCTGCATCTTCTGATCCTTAAATTGCAAAGATATAGCCATAGTTATGGGTATTTTATATAAATATATATTGTAACAAAACCAAAAAATTTGCATGCAAAAACTGGATCCAATCTGCAAACTTAAAAAAAATATCTGTTGCTTCTGCCTGAAGTCCAAAGATGCTCAAAGCATAGCTCTGTTCAGACATTGTTTTACTTTTCAGAGATATACTCGGTTTATTTTCAAGCTTTTTATTAGACAAACTTTCTTTAACTTGGATCTAATGATTATTGGTTAACTTAAAAAATAACTTCAGCTATTTTCCTCAAACCATAGACTAAATTTCAGAGAAAGATACTTTAATGTATGAACAGGAGGATGAGAGAAAGGAAATCCTGAGCCCCAGACGTGAGGCTGCCCCTTGCTAAAGGCTTTGGACTGATTGTAGCTCAGACTAGCCTTCTCTTGAAGCAAAGTGATCCTGCGCTGCTTCCAAAGGATCCTCTATCTTCTTTAAGCCTTTGCACTTTAGCACTTCTTTTCATGCTTGTCCATTATTGCCCCATCCTTATTATTCACTTAGATCAATCCTCAGTCAAACCTAGGAAAGAAAAGCCGGTATCACTCGCAGATTTGCTGCCATCTTACTCAGCTCCGCCTGCCACGTCCCTGTGGCTTGTAAGATCTTGTGCTTTGTATCTGTGCCATAGTTAGGGTGTTGTTCAAGTGATTCTGAAGTGCTGCCGTAAAGACACGAATACCGATAGCGGTAACGAACAACAGCATGTGGGGAAGAAAGGGACATCTTCTTTATTCCTTGCCAGTTCAATCCGGGCTGTAGCTGGAAGCACCTAACGCTTTGGTTTTCCACTGCAAATGTACCTGCCTCCGCTGAAAGGTAGCATTATCTAAGATTTATACATCGCAATTACAAAGTATTATTTTTAGCCATTTCCCCAACATTACTACATTTCAGCCAAAATCTAAAGTTACATAAAAGAGCACTCAAAATATAAACCTGAAATGCAGTTTTAATAACATCCTCAGCTTGGCAGTAGCTCAGCATAGTATCATTCTCCTCTGCTCGCCCTCCACCCCAAAAAGAATAAACTACATGAAGGGCTGTGGGTGGAGGGGCCCAGGCAGGCAACACCCGTGCATAAATTCTGGTCTAGACTCTCCTTTCCTCAAGAAACACTGAGGACACCCTGCCGAGGACCACTACCGCGAGACGGAATGAACGACACTTCAATGTGAAGCAGATTCAATTCGCTTTACTTGT
>JAWLRI010000907.1:555570-570824 GCA_034781795.1 Crypturellus tataupa | reverse complement strand
CGCTATCTTCTTTAGCTCAGCTCTCTATAGTCGCTTCCCGTGGGAAGGCCTCCGTCCCTTAGATATGTCCCCAACAACACCCCAGTGCCAAGTGCTGCAGTCTCAGCTTTGATCCTGCCCAGGAGGCCGTTTGATCCTCTGAGCGGTGGATATAGTGACCCAGCTCAAGCCAAGGCGCAGCTTACCAGGTGGCCGTGGTAAACCCTGCCACACCGGCTGGCCAGGGCACCCTCAGTGCCTCCTCATCAAGCTGGATTTGGGGAAAGGAAGCCCCCTTGAAGGCTGGGGGCAGCTACCTCTGCATATGGGTCTGGGCCTCTTGCCAGGCACCACAGCTATCACGCTCTCAGGCAGCGCAGCTCAGGACTACAGCTTGATCGTAGGTGGTTTATCCGCTGTAGGTATTTATCTGCTGTAGACACTTCTTGTTGCAGATCCAAGTGTAACTATGCAGTGTATGAGGGCTTTCAGTTCATACCTCCAAGGTGCCCAACGTGTAGGGCAGATTCCTACTACCTTGAGTTTTGGGTTCTAGCACCTCTCTCTTTCAATCTAGGCTAAGTGATCTGTGTGAGATCACGAGGGAAATCTGTGCCTGACTAAGGAGAGGCACTGGCCTTGCTCCTGGTTTGGGTGCCTCCACGGAGCTGCCCTCTGTCTCTTCACTCACGGCTCATATGTGTTTGCAGGTGAAATCAGCTTCTCTGAATTGCCTTCAGCTCCTACATAATGGCTTCTCTGCCTACTGCAGTATAAAATTAACTTCAAGGTGAGAGCTTAAACTGTGTGTATCGACACAAGAAGAACCCCCGCAAAGTCATCCTCAAGAATATACTGTAAAGCATTATTGTGCAGAAAAATAGCTGCTGCTCCTTACATCCCATTTCTGATGCAATCTCATCTTTACTCATGTAGCTCAAATTTGTTTAAAGCAATAAGAGGATATAAGACTGCAATAAAAATATGCAGTCATCATACACAGCCATGATTCAAGCCACATTTATGTCTTCTGCTCATTAAGAGAATCTGAAAATGTTAGCAAATTATTACTTCACGAGCATGGATGCAATTTTCATCGACATATTTTAGATTTATGTAAGGTCCTGCTACTGCGCACCTTATATGACTGAATTGCAGGACCAGCATTAAAATATGGGCTTCTATCTGCAGAATAATGTTCAATCCAGAGGTAGAAGAAAGGCCACAATCATCACACATATTTTTAATACTTTCCTGGGGAGGAAGAGTGTATATAAACGTAGAAAATAAGTTTGGAAATATTGCTATGGAAAAAAACACATCTGTAGAATTACAAAAGATAATACTGAGTGATGTTGAAAATGCCTCTCTGTGTAAAATGTTGTTAGTTTGTTTGTCTTGCAGGTCTGTTGATGCATGTATACTACTACATTTGGCATGAAGGGAAGCTGTGTGTCACAAGTGTATATGCTAGCAATTTCAGAGTGATCATTTTCATTCCATTTCTCTTTAAAACTCTGTGAAGACTTGATGTTTCCATGGACTTTTTCCAAAGCTGATTGTTACCACAATAAGGTTTTTAATCTATAATCAGCTATATCCTTTTCTCCCCCTCTAATCTCCTGTTTTTCTGTCTTTTACGCAGAGATTTCAGTATATTATCTTTTACCTTTCCTTTCTGTTTTTAGTGATTATGGAATAACCATCAAATCAAAATGATCTTACTGGCTCGCCTAATATCTTTGTATTCACACTGCAATAGACTTTTGGAGTTGCAGCACAGTTGTTTCAAATAAACACCAGTGATCTGCTATAAAACTCACCAGATTTGAAACAGATACCGGGTTACTTTACATACATTATCTTAGATTTCACAACAGTAAAAAGAACAGCCCCAACGCAAAACAATATTTTGAATTCAGAACCATCATGAGCACACAGATCATTTCTTCAGTTTCGATTTTAAAAGCGTTTCTACTCTTACCCAAAAATGTAATTCATATAATTTAGAGGTTACTATAAAGTGATTAATAGAGTCTTATTTTTCCTTCGTTTACTGTAAGATAGAAAACCATGGGTTTAGCCCTTTAAGCGATGAGGTCTGCTACATAAAAACTACAAATATCATGAAGTTTCCAAAACAAACAACCCCAAACCTAAAAATTAGTCTGAAAATTCAGAAATCAGCCTGAGGGAAGCTCAAGGAAACGAATAAAAATATCCAGAAGGAATTAGAATCAACACGGGAGAGACAGTAATTGGGTTGACTTTAGGATAAGTAATTCACACACTGAAAGTCTCTCTCATGATTTTTTAGGTTTTCTGTTTTTTCAATGTGCTGTTAGAGCTGCTTTCAAACAATCTCATTTTTAGCCTTACTAGAGAAATTCCACTTAGGCTGTATATTTTCTACACTTATTTTTCTCCGTACCAGAATATATACACACACATATATGTATGTATGTGTATATATATATGTGTGTGTGTATATATGTATGTTTCCATATTTATATGGAAAAGGTCTTCAGAATCAAACATACCACGGGCAAGTTACTGCATGCCAGAGAAGTCGTGATGACGACAGGCAGGCAGGCTGCAGTCCTGAGCTCGCCCGTGGTGTTTCACAGGCTGTTAGGTGACACAGGGGCTAAAACTACCTCCCGCACCAAACATGGTGCTAATGTCTCGTTCTTCACCATTCAAAATAACTTAAGTAGCTTAGGATATCTTGCCCTTTTAGTAGGGAAATGAACACTGGTACAGTGTGGCTGTCTGGCTAAATTCTGATCATTGAGCTCAAGGAAACACAAAAATAAATTCATTTTCTTCAATAAAGTAATTTTGTACCTGCTGTGGAGTAATGGAAAATGAGCCTTTATCACTTAACTCATTTTTTTTTTCCTAAGTGAATCGTCCAGGGGATCCTATCTATCACCCATCACCATGTAGGGAGAGGTTTCTTTTCCTTCGGAAAAAAAAATAAAAGCTTTTCTTGCTGTATCAACTACTAGGTAATCATACGGTCAGCACAAAGTACTAGGATAACTCTGCCAGAAAGAGAGGTTTGCAGTCAGCAATCTCTTCTCCGCAGATGTCAGTCTTTACATCAAAAACGTAAATAAAATACCAGCAATTAGAGGGAGAAGAAAAATAGGAGCCAGAAGCTCGAGCTTGGTGCTTCCAGTAAAGCAAGGAGCTCCCCTTCCTGGGGATCCTGTGCTGTTTGTGCCTTCCCTGCCTGGGTGCAGGGTCTGACACGGCTCCGCTTGGTGACTCCAGACATCAGAGCCCTGTTTCTGCTCTCACGGTCATGAGAATCAGGATACTTGTCAGCACAGATGGTGATATGGCAAAAGCAAAAAGATTAAGAAAAAAGATTAAAATGTTTTAATCTATTCTCTCAGAATTTTTTGAGTTGTATAGTAGAATGTATAACACCATATCTGACCGTAGTGGTATAATGAAAGGCAAAGAAACTAGTTATCTGTTGGAACGACTTTCTCTCTCTCTCTCTCTTTTTTTTTTTCTGCTATCAGAGAGGTCAGAGCACCAAAAATGTTAGTGGAATGCCCTCACCTGTAATTATGTCTTCAATCTTGCTTATTTCATAAATTGTATAGCACTAATGAAGGGATACACAAGCTATTGAAAATAAATGTTTTGATGGATACTTCTGTATATGGATAGATGAATAATAACAAGATAGTTTAACATTAATATATAGATATTAATAGTTTTAATGCAGAAATGATAAAAAAGAAACAGTAAGGAAAATATGAATTTCTGCATGCCACTTACCATGATGTAAACTCTGAGATCAAATAAACTCACCTAATGTAAAAGAAATAAAGCATTCCATAAAACAGAAAGCTTTCACTCGTAAAACTTTTTAGAAAACATAAAATTATATTTCTTCTCTCCCATCCTCTTCTTACACCATTAATTTATGGTGCTGTTTGTTAGACACTGTTCAGATTCTAAAGAATAAGCCTTTGCAGAGATAATATGAGCATCCACCATTGAATATATAGTTACAACTTCAGAAGATACCCATGTAATTGGCTAACCACATATTTGAGTTAGGAACAAATCCCTGTGCAACCTTGATGTCCGTTCTGAGGTGGCCTTGCCTCTTTCTTTCAAGTGTTAGAGAAAGTGAATTCCTCTTTTTTTGGTCATGCCAAGTTTCCTAATGAAACTCTAACATCTCTTAAAATATGGTAAAAGCAATCATGATTTTTTCTGCCTCGAAAGCAATTAGCACTACTGCATAGGGACCCTTAACCCTTATAAATAAGGATAATAACATATTTCATGGGATGCAGGACCTTTTTTTTCCCCAGTAACTGTTGTGATGTTATGTACTCAAGATAATCAAGTGATTATAAAAAAAATCTGATGGAGATTTAGTTTTATATTTTCATAGGATAATGTCAGTACTAGTCTGCCTTATCCTAGCACTTTCTTCTGACTTCACAGAAAATACTTTTGAGTTAAACCGATGTAAATTAAATGCAGGCATTTCTTATGTCCAACCATATTTACATTAAAAAAGGATTTTAAAAATTATTTTATGTAGCACTTTTCATACTATCCTAAAGAAAAATAATCTTGTCCCAGCCATGTTCTAAAGATAGTCAAGGACAAAACCACATCTTACCTGAAATTCTGAAGCAATACAGATACAATAAGGTAGAAAAGTACTTCCACATGGTTGAAGGGTGAAGATGATATGGATAAAGAGAGCTCAGAGCAGATAAAAAAGATAGAAAGATAAAGATGAAAAGATAAAGACGAGGACAGATAGAAGGTGGGTTGTCAGGCGCAATGGCCTGACAAGTCAAGTCTTCAGAATGACTAAAGGAGAGACTTGGTAGGATTGCCACACCACCAGGTGAGGTAGCCTCAAGAAAGCCTCAAGAAAGGATCTCTCTGCTGTGGTTCTTTCACAGGTTTTATTTCTTGATGAACTTTTCACAGACTGTCCCCCAACCCAGGCAGGCTCCAGATCAACCATCACTCTTTCAACAGCAGTTTTCCCATTTAACACTCTTCTGGCCATAGAAGTCTGTATGATCTCCGTTATTAAAAGTGCAATCTCTACAGCAGAAAGCCAAAGAAAACACAAGCCAACCCTGAACATTCGTGGGCAGCAGGAGAAGGATTACTGTGAGTCCCTCCTCCCAGCTCTTTCCTCTCCAACTCCGTCTCTCACTGGCGGTCGCTGGGACCTTATCTTTGCAGGAGATGCAAGTCCACAAATGAAAGGGACCTTTTAGTTTGGCTTTTGCACCATGTGCCTAACATCTCTTTCCAGCTTGAACATTGCTGGAGGTTATTCACAGCTCTCCAAAATATTTCGTGACTGCAAATAATCTCATATGGATGGGGTGCAACAGTTCTCTGACTACTCACTGGTGTTGCTATAAAACATAACACAGAGCCAGGACCATAAGTCTGGATAGTGGCTGTCCTAAGAACATTTCCAAGGGACAGGCCAGCTGTAATTAGGAAAATCCATGCTGTAGTCACTCAGTACTCATTGTTGAATTACTTCAAGATTTCTGATTTTTCAGGAGCTTTTAGTTAGCACTGTTCAATATGACATGATACATATATAGGCAGACAGCAGGTCGTATCAGCCAAACAAATGTCATGCCAGTACTTGCAACATCTCAATGGAAAATAATTTGCTAATGCCATGTAATCAAGTGCTAGGTCTCTCCTGCAGTGTGGGGAGATGAACGCTGCAATTCCTCTTGCATTACCCTTTCTTGGGATGCAAGTCAGAGTGGTAGCAGCACTCGGCTTCCAGGTTTCCCTCCTTCCTGCTGCCGGGACCTGGCAGAATCTGCTGCCTCTGTGCGGGAAGGTGGCAGATGCAGGATGTCTCTGCAAATGCACAGATCTCCTGGAGCGAGCAGCCAGGGGCAGTCCTTTCACTGAAGAGGGCTGTACCTAATTTATTTTCATTCTTGGCCTTTTGTTTGCGTGCTAGCAGATAAGTAATCTTCCTCTCCTCAACTGCATCCTTAATTAGAGCAGACAGAAGATTATTTACCACAGTGCAATTTCTTTCAGATCCATTAGTTTGCTCGATGTACAGCTAACATAGCATTGCCTTCCTTTGGCAGTGCTGCTGTGGAAGTGCTTAATAATACACAGAAGCAACCTGTCTTTGCAATAATGCTGAGATTTTAGCATCTGTACTGGATTTCTACACTAGATTCCTTTAAAGGGTTAGGGAAATATAACAGTGTATCCTGAATTTGCGCCATCTACCCCATAGGAATATCGGAAGACTTAAACAAGAATAATTGCTACAATAATCTTGAAAATCTCTTTAGACGTGGGACTATATTAAGTTTATTAGCATATAACAAAGCTATCATGGTTAAAAGTCATTAACTGGGATATTAATGTTATAGATTCAACAGAGAATCTGATTAAAAAGAAAAGATTATTTGTTATTTTTGCTTTAACTATTATTTCAACAGTTAAATCTGTTATTAAATGTGCCTTGAAATATTTGAAGAAGGATTTTATATTTCATCCAAAGTAGACACCTCCAGCACCATAAAGCTAGTTACTTTCAAATATTTCCAAGCTTTTATCTATAAACTTGATGGCAAAAATTGTGTTTTTGTTTGTCTTTCTCATTTGAAAAGAAATAGGTTTTGTATGATTCCAGAAAGTGCAGCTTTTAAGGCAGCAAATACTATAGTTCAAATCACTCCGTATCAAGCAATAGAAGATGGATATAGCAAACTAGGAGTACGTAGGCAGTGCACAGAGTTAAATGGACTATTTCAAAGTACCAGAAGAGAGCTTTGAAAGGAGGGCAGTGAGATGAATATTGGATAGTCAGATGTTTGTTTCTTGTTTTGTGTCAAAAGGTGAATGAAGGGGAGAAAGATAGGAGCTCAGTAGGTTCTTGCTGCAGTATCTCACTTCCATCAGCCTATCTCCTTCAGCCATGCATCATGTGGCATTTTTATCCCATTTGTATTTTCAGGACTATTTCTGAAATGTTAAGAACTCAAAATATTCCTAAACACCAAAAAAGACACCCTCAGCTAATATCCTTTTAAAAGACAAAAAGGCAGCTGAAACCATTTTTACAACTTTGGGAACTTTTTCTCCTACCAGGGTCCTTCCCAGGTTGCTCCCGGACATCTCACTAGTGGATGGACTATTTCCATATTTGAGAAGGACATAAAAGGTCTTTTCATGCAACTGCTTCCCAGTATTCAATGTTCTCCATGGGAGAGCAGGTCCAGAGGGTTTACCTGTTTCACCCCTCAGCAGAGCCACAAAAACTCTCTCCCGTGTTACAGTAATTCCCTTAGTCCCACTTTCTTACAAAAAGCAGGGCCTTGCTGCTTCTGGAATGAGGCTTACTCTTTCCAGGAAGGACTTTTCTTATCTGCATTCATGCTCCCTCATTATGCCTCTGCCTCCTTTCCAAATTGAAAGAAATGTTCACGCAAATTACATATATATATATATATATTTTTTTTTTTTTTTTTGAAACCTGTTCATCTCTTTTTAAAAACAATTTTTGATCTTATGCATGTCAGTAGCTGATGTTCATACATTACGTTCAGATTGTAAATTAGTTACCGGAGCGATGAAATTAATAAAATTTTCACTGCTTAGTCTAATAATAACAAGAATATGGCCAAAGGGGAAATGGAATTTGAATGAATTCAGTTATGGCAACAGTTGTGTTGTATATTTTTATATTGATTTGAATTTCACTTTCTGTAGGTCCCCACACATTCCCTGCTCTGCCTGCTGCAGCTTGTTACCCCAGGATTTTGGATGTCACCAGCCTTGCAGACAAATGCTGCATTCCTGCTTTTCCACAAACACTATTTCAGACTTCTGAAAATTCGGGAATATATTCTTGAAGCATCTCACCTTCACTTCCTAGCATTTTCAAGCTTTTCTCTGTAACGATGATGACCAGAAGCAGAGCATTTCAAAACTGCATTCTGAGCCTCTAGAACATAATTCCACAGGAAATAACAGTTTTCCATGTGAGTTCAGACACGTTTCAGTCAGGCTTTGCTCAATATTTCTTGTGCAAAGGCTGCTTAACAGGTGACTGTCCTCAGCAGACTGTGTCTCAAGCCCTTAGTATTCTCCATCTGTGTGAATGGGAGGCCTAGATCCCTTTGTTGGATTTATTATTTGGTAAATAATGATTAATTTGTAAAGTGAAATCTAAGCCTAAATTTAACCTTTCACATTTTTTTACTCTTCTGTTCAGATATTACATGAACTATATGAAGCAACAACTGCTGTTAAAACTCTGAGGATAATTGCCAGACAGGGTTTAGGCAAAAATGGTGTTATAGCTGACTTACGATTTTTCTTTCTTTTTCAAAATAAAACTCACTCTTCTGACATATCTTTCTTCTTCGATAAGCTTCAGAAACAACTCTGAACCAATGTATCTGTCAGTAACTTTTTTTTTTAATGAAACAAATAAATTAAAGATCAAAAATGAATACTGGAATAATACAATGTATTTCTTCACATAAAGAAGTGACCACGTCTGCCACTCTCTGTTATATGACTAATATGCTAGAAATGCTAATAAAGTCCTATCAGTTCATATGTTTATCCGGCAAAATATGGTTGACTTCTTAAAGTCTGAACTTATGCAATACTATGTAACACCTAGAATACATGCACGTGCCCAAAATACATGATGGGGAGCTGCTGGCTCCGACATGTAGGATTTTGGGAGCAGGGGCCACATGGAGGCCTGGACTGCAATGGGAACATGAGAAATCCATGTCTACTGATTACACATGCAGGCTACTAGTCTACAGTAAAGTACAAACTGTTCAGCTCTCCTCCTGTTGTGACCAGAGATTGCTAAATTAGAGGTAACATGGATACATGGTCCCTGCTGAAATCATGGCGCTTTTTTTCACATAAATACCTGTTTAGTGTCTATGTCTCCCTCCCACCTTTGTAAAGTAAAATAATAATATTCCGTTGCCTCACACAGAGTAATGAGGTCTAATATATTAACGAGCGTGAGGTGCTAGTTGCTATAGTAATAGACTATTTAAATAAGTTAGAAAAAATAAGGAAAAGGAAAAATTTCAAAGAACAGGATTTATTGCAGGATTCCTGTTTTACATGAAGCCTTCAGAGACATTGACCTTGGCCACCCAAAAGTCTGCAGCTGCCTCTAGGTATCCCTTTTAACACCGGTGTTTTCTTTTAGGAAGGACCAATGATGACGAATGATGATTGTGAAAGAGCCAGTTTGATTATTCTTAGAAGGCAAATGCCCAGAGTTCATCTCCCTTCCGAGTCAGAAGCAATTAAACTCTGCCTTCAAAGCCTGTTGCTAGACTAAACTGTCTTTGGAAAAATACCTAATAATCCTGAGATCAGAAACCTCTGACTAGTCTAACAGCTAAAGATCTATACTGTGGGGTTGCAAATGTTGACTTCCCTGGTAGAAGGTGAAATTAAATATATATTCTCAATTTATCAAGCAAATACTGTAAGGAATAGTAACATATACAACCATAAGCACTGCTACCAATCATGCTCTTGAGGGCCAAGCTTAAAAACAAAACGATTTCATCTATATCCATCTCATGTTGGTTGGCTATGATCTGTGAGCTCTATTATATCAGCTTCCTCAGGAGATTGAGGGAAAAGAAAGTGGATTTCTGAGTCCTGATGAGACCAAGTGTTGAAATAGGAGTGAATAGGAGTCTTGAGAAAGGGATAGCTCTAGGCAGCAGAAGAGAGCAGACTCTGCCCAGCTAAGGAGGTGCCTGTTTCACCTAAGTCAAACTTCAGTTGCATTTTTTTTAAATTTTGTCCAAAATCATGCTAAATAATTTACTAAGTTGTAAGAGAAAGAAGAAAATTAGAATTTTACCACATTCTGTAAAGATGCTCGTTAATTACAAAGATGTTTGCTTATCACTTCTCCACACCGAGGATAGGTCAGGTGAGCTCACAGTTATTTCTCTACACAGCGGTCTTTTTATTTAAATGGGTTATTTTATATACAGGTTACGGTCATCTAACCTCTCCAGAATGCACTGAATACTGTAAATAGTATTATGTATGGGAGAATTGCTTTATGGTAGTCAGGATTTTTCTTAAGCAAGATGTTTTAATCAGGAAATTCTGACTCAGGGTAGTAAAGCAAAATCTTTCATGGGAAAATACAGCTTTTATAAAACTTTCTCTGAAAGTTTTATAAATGTTTTACAAATTAGAGTGAAAATTTTGGATTCTAAGTGTATAAAGACAAACCCCTGTCTAGAAATAAGTCTTCCTTTTTATCTCATGCAAGCTAGAAACTTGAACCTGACTTTCTTCAAATATCATGTGAGCATGTATGCCCCCTGAAGGATGTCTTACTCTTTTTCCCTATTCCAAAATAGTATTTATACAAAGAAGAACCACTCTAAGAGACTTTAACAATTGATTGTGGTCCCCACCTGGGAAAAGGATCAAGTCATTGTTTTGCGTCAAGTGGTTAGTCAGCCTCCTCCTTTCCTCACCCTTACACCTCTACTTGTTCAAAAACTATTTATTTATCTGTAAAAAGTAGATTGAGCCATGAGAAGTCACTGAGAAGCACAGCCTTAGAATACTTATTAGCTGGCAGTCCTTGGTCTTGAGTAGGAGAACCCAGACTCTAGTCCCTGAATCAAATGGGAAGAGATTTGAACTTGGCTTAGTCGCATCTGAGGTGAATTCCTCCAACACCGAATTTTTATTATTTTGCTTTACTGTGAAAACTTCTAAAACCTCTTTGTTGTAGCTCACTTCAGAATAGGACTTTTTCTGAAAATGTTTCATAGGATGAGGAAATTATTTCCTTTCTCGGGCTAATTTTCAGATTGCACCCAAAATACAGTTATTGAACACTTTTTAGGTGTCCTAGTGGATAACTGCATTGGCTCCATCACAGTGAAGCCTTTGTACCTTTTCAAAATAATTTTTTGTCAGTAACTGCCTGAATAAACTGAAGGCAATTTCAGGTCTTGAAAACTCTATATTCAGAGACTTGTAGCACTGTTTTGTTGTTGTTGTTATTGTTTTTTAACATTCTATAGGTATTAATTAGTTAAGAAAAAATGTTATTGCTTTATTCACCTTGTCAAATATCTCCTCATGCAAATCACCATATTGATTTCCTTTTAACATTTTAAATAAATTATTTACAAAACTGCTTTAATTACTTTATGGCCCCTCACTCATGTCAAACGTTTTGCCTGTTCTAGAGAGAAACATCATGAGGTGAAATTATATTATTTGACAAAGACCACAGAAAGGCATTTTCAAAGCTGAAATCATAATGCAGGAGACCTTTCTTAAATCACCTCCACAGAGGCTTAAGCTAAAGTGTTATGCTTGTCATTGTAAAAAAGGTGAAACTATGTACAAAGTCAGCCAGAGTCACTCAGTTAATAAGTGTAATCTGTTAAACTGCTTTAACTCAGACATGTTTGATTATGTGCACAGCAGTGGTGGCTCAAACACTTTTTGGTGACTCAAATGCTTTTTGCAACAAAATATTTTGCAGTGGACAGGGTGGGTTGGTGAGGGTACATGCATATGCATGTAACAGTAGGGGTTTAAAAGAACAGTATCAGAAAAACTAAAACCAGAGTAAATTATTAATTTCCAAGATACTATGAGCAAGACAAAGCACCAAAATCCAGTCACGCATTTAGTGAGCTTGTTTTCCGACACAAAGCCTTAGTTTTTCAAATTCATCAGAAAAAGGAGAGTTCAAGCCTATTTCGCAGAATGAATTGTCACCTCTGGCCTCACAAATAAAAGCACAACTTGGCTTAAGTGTCATTTTTCTCCTATGCTTTCCTGAAACAAGGAATAACAGAAGAGAATGGGGCCTATTTGTGTCTGGCTCATTTTTACTAGGGTAAAATGACTCATAGTTGACATAGTCTCAGAAAATCAAGGTGTGTGAGGTCATATGTTTTCAAAAGTTCAGAAACTAGTGAGAGCCAATTTTAAGCAGAATTGGTAAGAAACTCTGTGAACAGTTTACATAGAAGGAGATAGAAGCTTTTATTTAAAGGGAACTTATAACTGACATATCTAAGATCTATATGTCAAAGGCAAGAATTTATAGCTATTAGTTCATGTGCTCAGTGAAGAGTTGTATGAATGGGAGTCTGTCTGGATATACACTGAACTCCACCAAAGATTTTCAGAATGTGATGACACATAATTATTATTATTATCAATACATGAAGAATGGGAATGTATGAAATTCCTTGCTTTTGGGTAACACACACTTTTGCTTTTGAAAGATATTCAGAGATATATGGAAAGTATACATTTGCTGTCATTCC
Organism: Crypturellus tataupa; assembly: GCA_034781795.1. Lineage (NCBI taxonomy): Eukaryota > Metazoa > Chordata > Aves > Tinamiformes > Tinamidae > Crypturellus > Crypturellus tataupa. Next base: position 558,468 of record JAWLRI010000907.1, on the reverse strand, counting down.
CTGTTCCTCCCACTTGTAAGGAGAGAATGATTAGAGCTGGAGTGGTAGAGACCAATTTGGGCATTTTTATGACCAAAACGTAATGCAGTCTTTCTTCTTAAATATTTTGGATCAATTTTATGCTGGATTAAAATATCTGTACAGAATCATAGGTTTAATACAGATAATGTATTTCATATGGTTCTCTGATTGCATTTCCTGTCACTCTTTTTCTATAGGCTTTGTTACATAAAAGGTATCTAGATGATACACAAAAATAAAATTATTACGAAATGTTAATTAGCACTAATTCTATTTGATGGGTTTTGGCGATGATAACTATTGATATATGGATTTACTTGTTCCAAAAGAATATATAATCAATAGCACTAAAATTGGGGCCAATCAAAAGAATTGTCTTATTTGTGTATGCAACTGCTTTCACAAATCATAAATTTCTTACAGATTCATAGTTTTAAGGACAACAGTTACCACAATAATTTAGAGTGTGTCTGCATTATTACAGCTGCAGTTACGGTCAGAAGGGATTTAACTCAGAGAGACCAGTCACGCGAGCTCCCAGGTGGCTAGTTTGATTCCTCAGTGGAGCCAGAACGGGTGTTTTCTCAGCGGATGAGTCAGGTCTGTGATCGCACAGCAGTCGATACCATCCCTTGTCTCCTCTCACTTCCCCTTCCTGACCTCCTAATACCCATCACAGGAGCGTTTCAGTGCCCCAGATAGATAGGCAGAAAAGGATTGCAACAAAATTGAATGGTTTCCTACAAGGCTTATTCCACTTCCCAGGGAGGAGCCTGATAAAGGGCAGGAATCCCAGAATCACAGAATGGTTGAGGTTGGAAGGGACCTCTAGACATCACCTAGTCCCACCCCTCTGCTCCAGCAGGGACACTCAGAGCACGGGGCACAGGGTGGCATCCAGGTAGGTTTGAATATCTCCAGAGAAGGAGACTGCACAGCCTCTCTGGGCAGCCTGTGCCAGGGCTCTGTCACCCTCACAGGAAAGAAGTTCTTCCTCACATGGAGATGGAACTTCCTGTGTTTCAACTTGTACCCATTACCCCTTGTCTGCCACTGGCCACCACTGAAAAGAGTTTGGCCTCATCCTCCCTATATTCTCCCCTCAGGTATTTGTACATATTGACTAGATCCCTTCTCAATCTTCTCTTCTCCAGGCTAAACAGGCCCAGCTCTCTTAGTCTTTCCTCATAAGACAGATAGTCCAGTCCCTTCATCATCTTTGTTGTTCTGATGCATGGATAGGGATGGACAAGAGGACCACGGAAGCTCCTCAGGAATTCAGGCACCAACAAATGCCTCTTCATGTTGTTGTGGATTCTGCTACCACTCAGATAAGCAACTTCAAGCTAGTTCCAGGATATGCTTCCCATCCCTGCTTTGCAATCCTCAATTGCAACCTTGACAATCTGTAAAATCTGACTTCCCACATAATGCACCCCAAAAGTCAAATAAACATAGACTACCAAATACGTGTGGTAACATGATGCTATCTATTTTGATCAGTTTGATATATCAGTTTGATACTCTCCTTAATGCATCAAAAAAAAGGTAACTAAGCAGATGCAAAGGAGACCCTCCAAGCCCTTTTGGTAGCTAATTATGTGAATAGCTTTTTTAGTATTTGATATCACTGAATCACTGGTGCTCCAAAGTACACAGCATTAACAGGTTATTATGCACATGAAAGGAAAAGGTCCAAAGGAGGAAAAAAAAAAAAAAAAAAGGAATAATCAACCAGTTTTCACAACATATTGTGTGGTACGTTTGTTCTTAAAAAATGGTTCAAAACCATTTAAAGAGTGCACTTATTTATAAAACAAATAACATACTTAAATCTAATTCTATCAGCTGCTACAGTAGATTATGAATAAAAGATCATATATGTCATTTATGACATTCTCAAAGGGAGTGCCAAATTGTGTTTCTAAGATGGCAGAATGATTTATTTTAAATTCAGAATCCTTTCCAAGGTCCTCTAAAGTCATCTTTAAAATAGTTAATTTAGAATTTGACTCTTCCTGGAGGCAATGTGGTGAAAATCCTAGGAAAAAAAAGGCAGAAAAAGGATAGCACTTAATGGTTCTATGAAGAGAACAAGATACAGAGCGAAATAACCTCGCTAGAAATGACAGAATTGAAAACTTTCTTTTAGGAAGTGTATATGCATCCAACAGAGAAATATTTCTAGGAATGGAGAATGAAGGTGTAAAAAGAAGAAAAGATCCCACACGTGGGCTTTTTTAATGGCACCAATCAGCATTGCAGCACAGTAACATAACAACAACAACAAGATTTATCTCAGAGCTCTACATGATTGGAGACCCGAGGAGAGAAACTTTCCCTCCTCATGTGTGGGCTGCAGAGAGCATGTCTTTTACATAAACCTTCCTCCCCAGATAACTTTGGCAATTACTTAGAAGTCATTAAAAATGTAAGCAAACTCCTAATTGATTGAGCAATGACATTAAAAGGCATCTGTGAAATGATTAATTCCCTGCAATCAATACAACATACTACATTCCACTCCTGAGGATCAGTGATATAAAGCTGCCAGTAGCAGTGCTAGCCCTCTTCAGAACTATCCCACTGGGCCTTGCTTTTGGTTTTCCCTATTACCCTCCGGAGTCAGGGAAAGTCTACTGGGACAAGGACGATGGCCGATTAGTTGAACTCTTCTACCTCACCTGATAAATTTGTCTGGGGTGAACTGCAGATGTTGCCACATCTGGCCCAAAGAGTGTGTGTGAGGGGCAGCAGAGCAGCACAGAAATGCTGTGCTGTTTCCTGTCCAAGCTACACTGTCTTTCCTTCCTTCCTTCCTTCCTTCCTTCCTTCCTTCCTTCCTTCCTTCCTTCCTTCCTTCCTTCCTTCCTTCCT
>JAWLRI010000907.1:531930-555470 GCA_034781795.1 Crypturellus tataupa | reverse complement strand
TTCCTTCCTTCCTTCCTTCCTTCCTTCCTTCCTTCCTTCCTTCCTTCCTTCCTTCCTTCCTTCCTTCCTTCCTTCATACCTACCAAGGGCTGAGGGCCAGAGAGCTCCTCCCCACCACTTTGCGTGGCATTTAAGAGAAAGCCCCTGAAAAAAGAGATGGTTTCGCTGCCTGCTTACTAACACAAGGTTGCAAGAAAGGAGGAACCTTGGGCTTAAACACTCTTTTCATTTTTAAATATACTTTTTCATGCCTCTCCTCATAGAAATTATTTTCCTTTTGCTGGATGATTTCCCAAGGCTGTCATGACAGAGGAAGGAGGTTTAAATTAGGAGAGCTTTTTTGCCAGATCAATACAGGGTTGTCATTCAATATGTAAGGAGAAAAGTGTAAGTATGAAGATATTGGGAGACAACTGGGCAAAGGAAGATGGGGGGATAGGTAACGGAATAAGAAAATTTTCATCTTTCATTAGTTATGTTTTGTTTTTTTCAGATTAATATATATATTTATACATATATGCTTAAATACTTGTATGCTGGAGGTTATATCTGCATTAGCTAGCATTGGCAACAAATAGGAACAGAACATAATAGAACAGGTGAATAGCAGTGGAGGGTTTATTACAGAATTAATACTAGACTTTCTCCCCTAAAATCCCACAATGATATTTGTCAAGCAGTACACCAGCATCACCAAGGTGCTCACTCATTTTGGTCCTACTTGAACATGAAATTTAAGGCAATCTTGAGATGAATTTTTAGATTAGCTGAATACTTACTTACCCAAACTGATTATGAATTGAGATTGATTATACCAATTTTTACATCTCTGCACAAATTTTAGATATATCTGATGAGCCCCCAAAATGGGGGCACTAGAAAATCAGTGAACATTTAAAAGATTGGTCTTTTCTTTTGTATTCTATTTTTGGACAAAGACTCTAAAATGCAATTTGTTTCACAGAGATCTTGAGAAGTTAGAATACAAGTAAAGCCCAGGCTGAGGCATCTTTGATATACTGAGATTTCTGAAGAGCCTCCATCTGTCATTGGAGGATATTGGACAATCAAGTTGCTCAGGGATGGAAGGAACAAGGCCAATCTGCACAGAAGGCTTGTGCCATTGAAACAGGAAAGGCAACTAAAATGAGGGAAAGAGAGAACATTGAGAAATGTTTCTAAAGCACTGTGAAAATATATTTTGTAATACATGTAAGTTTTCAAGAGCACATTCATGATTCAGGAGGTCTTCCACTTACTAATATCATCCTCTTGACAATTATAATCTTTGTTTCACAGAAAAAAAATCTTCTAAAGTATTGCCATTTTTTTAGGGAAGGAAGAAATACTTGACAAAAAATTCCCTTTAAACTCTGATCCAGATTCATCACAATTCTTAGTCTACCAAAATAATAATTTGTCATCATAAGCCTAATTGACGTTGTTTCTTTACAGATTTTAATGTCCATTAGACTTTGACCGGACACATAAATCATAGTATCATTTGCCCCGTGCAAAAAATATTATATGGAGAATTAAATTCTGTGGGATTATCTATACATGTGACTGTGCTACTCATCAAAAACTGTTTGTCTGTCAAACATGCGCTACCTCCCCATGCACATAGAAAATGCTCTGAAATCTTCTTGCCCATAATCTGCTATGGCATGTTGGGGAAGAATATAAACAGTTATTCAGCTGAGAATAAAGTGTGAATCCACTACTTAAATCAGAGGTTCACTGTATAAGTTTAGGAAACCACAAAGCCATCCAAGATTTAGAATCATTTTTAAAAATTGAAGAGGTTCTGTTCTCTGTGCTGAGTTATTGAAGCAAACTTATGGTATAGCATGACAGGTTTCAGTAAAGAGATATTCTGTTTGTTTATCAAGGTCTACCTAAATCCAGATATTGACTACTGCTTTGCTATGCTCCCTGAAATGATCTCTAGAGACTGAAAATATAAGGATGGACTACAAAATTTGTAATCATCTAGGACTAAGCATCCCACTGATTAATGGAAAGATGACACGCTGCCTTTGAGCACAAGAAATCAGTGTTCTGCATTTCTCCCCTCTTCTGCCCCAAAAGGAAAGAAAAATTACATACCTTATAATAGCCAGCTCTAACAAGTTTTGCAAACATTTAATATATGCACAATTGAAATTAATATCTGAAGGTCCAAATGTGCCATCCCTGTAAAGTTAACTTCAGTCACAATGAATAAGTAGAAATAAGGGTTTTGTGTGTGGTTTGTAAGTGTTTTTATTTATTTATTTATTTTTGAATGCACAGCTTTTGAGAATAATCCTTCTTAAAGATTCTTACTGTTCACAGAAGCTGGAATCTGAAGTCTCCTATTACTTATATTTAGATTTCTTACATAAGGTGATTAACTTTCTGTTTTAATAGTTCTACTATGCAAACTGAAAATTTGGGCAGTGAAAAATTAACCTTTTTCTTTTCATTGCTGAATTTATTTTATGTCACTTCATTATATCTAAAGAATTAAAGCAAAGAGTATATTTATCCTTCCTTTTTCTAAATACATCTGTTAATATGAAATCATGAACTACATTTTTGAAGAAACAAACACAACATTACAAATAGCTGGGCTTGCCTCTTTCACCTAAATCATTTTTTTTAGATTTTCTTTACTATTATTGTACTATGTTCTACTCTAGAGATTATTATAGTTTACCTTGCTTATCACAAGCTCCCTGACATTTATTGAGCTGGAAATATTATTTGCTATTCACTGTCAATCAAAGTCTTGACTTCTGCTTCTAGCTATCCATTCTGCTTTATGGTTCTGATTGATATTGGAGAAAAAAAAGCATTACTGGATGAAACTTAACACAGAAGTAACTGGTGAATATTGGGTTGTGTTTCAAAAAAACATATGTTTAGCACCTACTGTGCAAATCTGGAAAATCATCTAAAAGCAAACTGGTGATGATATTAAAAGCTACTTTCAATTAACAATACTCAGTAAAAAGTTAATGCTAGGAGCAGCGTTGATTCAAGACAAGTGTCTTACAAAAAATTGGTTGGATTCTCCTATTGTTGATATTCACGTGTTCAGCAAAACATCCCTTGATTTCAGTATGAATAGCGCCAAAATTTGTTTATTAGCATTTCAGATATAACAAAACAGGTAAGGATTAGCTTGACAGAATTATAAAGAGACAAGAATGAGAACAGATAAGGAAGGATACGCTTTCTTTCCAAAGTTAGAGAAATTAAGTGCAAGGCCTAGCTAATACCATTTGTATACTAAAGCTCTAATAGGTACATCATATGAATGATCACCTCCTGGGCAGCACACTCCAATCCTCATAAAAGACTTATTTTTGTATATGAAGATAGAGATTAAATGCTTTTCTGCATTCTAGGAGTACACAAAGGGAGGTAACTGTGCACATCGGAGTTGTCACAAGCACATCAGGGCTGTTCCTGTACAGTCTCTTGTGGAACTGGGGCCACACACTTCCGTGTGTTTATACTACTCACTTGAGGTACTTACAGTAACCAGTCCAGTTACCGGGTCTTCTCCAGCCCCCATACTTTCAGCAGACAGAAACAGACCCCCCTCACCAGATGATGCTTCAGACACGATGATCAGGTCTGTGACTGGGCAGAGAAGTCCCTGTCGTCCTGGACTGGGCATAGTGAACGGCCAGCCCTGAGCAGAGCTAGCATCCTTACAAGAGATGGGTCTCATCAGTGCCACCCTTCAGCAGTGCAAGACCTGTCCTGTGCCATCTCCCACCGTGCTACCACAATGACCCTAGACTTGTAAATCTGGCACGCTCCAGGTCTGTTGTGGGCACATGAACACACTGTCCATACCAGCAAAACCTGTTTCTGTGCCCAGACCAAACAGACACTCAGCTACTGCCCATCAGTCCCTGGCCACCACCTGGTCTGTAGCCCAGTGCACTACCCTTGTCAAAGGACAATTTTGGTGCAGGAAAAAAGGTGGGGCTGCCTGGGGTGTTTTGTGCTTTGTATTTAGCATGATCAGCAGCAATCACAGAGTGAACTTAGTAGGAGAGAGCATGTATGCTCTGTACATCCATAATTACTTTGAGTGATGTATGGGAGAAAACAGGTCTCTTGTCATGGTCTTTGAGGGTGTGTGGAGCATACGAGGTTTCCTGGCGTTCCTGAGAGGACACGGCAGCTGGCGAACATCAGATCTGATTTCCCAAGCAAGGAGCTGTTGGGGGCACTCCAGAGAGGAGCATAAATATGAACTAACTTGTCTGCTAGGTAGAAGAGCAGGGAACTGAGATGAAGCAAAGGATGGGAAATCCAAAGCAGAACCATGCTGCTTCATCTAAATTAAGCCTTATTATCCTATGGAGCTTACTACGTGCCTAAGCTGTACTTCCTCACGCCCTCTGCCCCATGGTCTTAAATGGGGAATGACCTGGCTGAGGTTTCTGTATATTCTTTTCTTTCATAAAAGGCTGAGTGAAAAAGTAGCAATGAAAAAAGTTTAGGATGGATATAGCTACTTTTCCATCCCATGCTGCATAAACTTTATGTTCCTATTGTTACTTAAGAACTAGGCAAACCCTCTTATGTCCAATATAGCTGTATAAAAACCTATTTATGCTCCTTACAGGTGATGGATGACAACCTGGAAGACTCAGATCTTCAAGTCTCCTTTAAGTCCCATGAACTGAGCAAATAGGAGCTTCGCTTGGGTGATCAGTTAATCCTGATTTGATGAGCTTTTATAAGGGGAGAAAGACTAGTCAAGGTAGGGAGCTCAGAGGTCTCAAGTTACTAAACAGAGTAGATCAAGCTATTTTTCCCTCTCTTATAACTACTAAAAAAGAAAACAGTAGTGATTTCTGTCATAAGACATATATGGGCAATTTAGGAAGAAATCATAAGTTTGTGAAAGGCTGCTTAGCTATGAAAAACTAGGAGGTTTTTTTTTTTTTTTTTTTCAAATCAGACAGCTTTGTTTATGCAGCTAGATTTCTTTACCACTGGGGTGACTTTCCAAGTTCCTCTGAGAAAAAACAAACTAGTAATTATACTAAATAGGAAAGCCAAATAAGATAAAATAAAAAACCCTAACTGTTCTGTTTACTTGAATTCTGCCATTCTGTCATTCCAACATGAAATCTGTCCTTGAAGTCCAGTACAACTGCAAAGGCAAATAGTGGAACTAGTTTATATAAATCAGAGTGATGTCATATGGCCCCAAGCCCTAATGTGTTACTTTACAGTTAGAAGCAAATTCTATTTTACACAGCAAAGAGTGTTCTTCTCTTTCTTTCTTTTTTATTTATTTATTTTTTTCATTCTCCATGGACATAAAAAAAAAAAGCCTTTATCAATAAAGGCACTTTCCATATGGTGAAGTACAGTCCAAGCTAAACTCTAATCCATGTAATCCATGACCTGCTCATAAATTGTGTGCAAGTGAAAAACCTGAGTCATTTAGTTGTTATACCTGTCTCTTACACCGAGTGTTACGACTAACATCTCATGAGTACAGGCTTACAAAACACAAATCCTAAAAAGGATTTTCAGGTGTCAATGGTAGGATGCACTATCAGCCCTACTCTTATCAAGGGCAAGAGAAAAACTCTGAGTGGTTTTACTGGCTGTGGGACTGTGCTTGCAGTAATCCCCTTCCGCTGAAATGGGTAGTTTTTTATCCAGAGGGAGAGTGAGAATGGGACAGTAGAGTGTTGTTTTAAAAGAGAGAACCATAGAACCATAGAATGCTTAAGGTTGGAATGGACCTCTAGAGGTCATCTAGTCCAAGCCCCCTGCACAGAAATAGCTATTTTGAGGTAAAAATTTCTCTTGCCATTTCAGAAATCTAATTTTATCATGAAAGATTAACAAAATCAAAAAGGAAGACAAAAAAAGATTTTTATGGTCAGCTCCATATTTCTGTCATTCTCTCTTGCTCTTTCATTAGTCTCCACACCCTCAACATTTTTATTAAGCAAAACATTAAAAAATAATAGTGTTTTGGCTAAAGTTTAAAAAATAATAAACTTTCCAAAAATTTTAGATGCCAAGTGAGAAGAAACTCTTACCATGAAAAATAAAAAAATACTTTTTCTGTCAACACTTATCAAATAAAACATCCAAATTATGTGATACTGGCTAAAAAAACCATACATGAACTGCATAAAAAATCCACTTCTGAAGAGATCTGGTTTGTTGTTCTTGTAGTTTGTTCATTCTTTGTATCATTCTATTTCAACATTTCTCTATTAATTCCTTTGAGCTGGCACTCTTTTGTACCCTGAGTGCACTGGTTAAAATTCACCTTTTATTCAGAAATACTTTAAATGAAAACACACACACACATATATTCATTTTTTTCCATTCATGTAGCATCAGATTCTTTGTTTTGATATAAATAGTCTCTGCTGCTAACCTTTCAGTTACAAAGAATTCAGCATCCAGACCTATCAATCTTTTAACAGAGAGCTGCCAAATCTCCTAGCACAGGAATATTTTGTTTGAAGGGCAAAACAAATTGACGTGTGTTTCCAATAACTATAATGTCCGACTTCTTATCAGAGTTAATAAAAAAATGTAACTTGCATTTCTTTTGAAGAACTGAGAAAAAAGTTGAAATGAGCAATAGAGCAGTGAATTTCTTGTAATTTGTTGTTATATTGAGATTCTTATTCTGTCTATACAATAGTTTGCTTAAGTTGACCAAAAAGAACAATCAATGTAAAACAGCACAAATATCTTCCAAATGTGACTTTTAATTATGAGCAAACTGAACATAATGAATAATTGTACCAGAAACAATAACATATACCAAGGTTATAGATTATAACCAAGTTAATCATTCATCTATTTACTGAGATCCTTATTTAAAATAAAACAAAACTACTATTAAATATGCAAGAGTTTAGAAATTCTGAATTACACTTGGAAAATGATCAACATTTAGTGAATCGATTTTTTGTCTGCTTTGTGAAAACAACTTCTGCTTTATTGCTCTTTGGAAACAAATTAAAGTGAGGCTTTACAGAAAGCTATTAAATGAGAGAATTTGTGGAGCACAAAATGTTGCACCCTCTGACTAAACTATATCATTTATTTCTCACTGGATTCCCTAATACTATTTTGAAAGTGACGGGCTTAGTAGTTTTTTGATTGTTCTAATTAAATAACTGGTAGACTAAAATTCAGCTTCTTTTATGTTTAAAGCAATGAGAAACTTCAGTGCGTCAAAATTCTGTGTAAGGGCCAAATATGTTCCAGGTTTCACTCATGCAACTCACTAATGCTTTGCTGGGCTGTGCAATCAAAGAAGTTTTAGGGTGCATTTAAGTGGCAAATGAGGCTGGCAGAGACTGCCATCCTTTACCATGAGTAGAGCAGCAGAAAAGGAATTTTTGGCCAGATCATGATTCTGGCTAAAACTTGATCCTATCTACCTCTGATCAATAAAAGATGCCTCAAATAAATAAATAAATAAATAAATAAATAAATAAATAAATAAACAGGAAAGATGTATAAGGATTCTTCCTGGTACATTTTCACAGCCTTCAATATCACTGGAGCAGAGGACCGATGAGGTAGAGGTGGGTTTCTTTGTGGATTTTTTTTTCTGTTAATTTCTCTAATCATTATTTGACTGTATGCAAACTTTTGACAGTCAAAATATTCACAGAATGGAATTCTCTCATTAAATTAGGCATAAGCAATGAATTGCCATCCCCATTTGTCTACTTTGAATTTGCCACCTGCTAGCTTCATCTGACGTTCATAATTATTGTACTGCACAAGGCAATGAGGAATCATTGCCTATTCACCTTTCATGCTTCATATAGCTTCCCTGTCTCCTACATACATCTCTCCAGCTTTCAGAGAAGCTCTCCAGCTTCCCAGCTTGTTGATCACAACCTCCAATACTTCTGATCATTGGCAGCGTTCTTCTCGGAACTCTTTGTAGTTCCACCATGTCCTGTCACTCTTTGCTCAGGATTTATTCAGTGGCATAGCGCTGTTTCCTTTGCTGATTTACTTTCTGTTCCTTCCTTAGCACATCCTAGTATTTTCTTTGCTTTTCTGACTTTGAGTGAGTATTGAGTGTTTGTAGCATTTCTACCCTTAGAATTTTGGAGGTATTTTATTGCTCTGCCATACAGACCTGTGAGATCCTTCCACTACTTGCATATTTCTTATGTTCGTTTCAAATGTGCCTTCACATTTAAACTGACAGAGTTCATACTGTTTTCTATTTCCTTTATTTGGATTTGAATTACATCTTTTAAGGATGTCTTATTCTTTTTAATCGTCTCCCATGTGCTGTTCTTTACCTATGCTGTGTTCCTTTTTTTCTTGACCTTTCCAAATATAATTTTTCTGGGCATTTGCTTTAAGGCAAAAGCAGAATATTTTTTTAAAAAAGACTGCAGCAGACATTTGGCTTCCCATTTTAGCATTTTTTGAAAGGTTTCCTCAACTTCTTGTCACTCCCATCATATCATATATGAAATTGAAGACTGACATATTGAATTTAGGAACTTTATTGATTCAATAGAGTATTTGTATGTTTAGGATCCCTATTACACAGTGACATTTAGGACAAAGACAAGAGTTGCTTCACCCTAACTAGCTAGTTACTATTAAAAATGCCCCCAAACTTAGTCTGAGCTCTAGACCCAGCATGGGATAATTAAACTCTCTGACTCTCTCCACTCTTCCCAATCCAGTGATGTGCTCTGAGTTGCCAGCCCGGAAGTAGATGTGTTCTGAAACTTGGAGCCTCTGAAAATCTGGTCACAGATCTGCATCTGCTTCCGCTACTCCTCAGCCTGTAGCTGCCAGCTGACTGTGGTGGCTGTGCCCTCCCTCGTTGTCTCCTCGTTGTCTCCTAAAATGCCTCCAGTGGTCACTTTATCTCTGGACACCATGAACTGACTGCAAAACCTGTTGGTAATCGGTTCAGGAGACTTTTTGCACAACTTCTGTCTGATTTTTGTTTGATTTGTAGAGACAGACTCACTGCTTTTCCTTCTTGGCTTCCAGTTGATCTTTCTATTCCTTTCTGTGTGTGTTTCAGGAACTAGGAGTGGAGGGCTTAGTGGAATATTTGATTTACTTTTGAAATCTTGAAGCCAAAAAGTCCTTTACTTTACTTTTACCTTATTTTACTTGAATAAAGTACAGATACTAGTGCAAAACTGCAATCTCTTCAATTAAAGAAACTGTAATGTGTTGTCATAAATCTTTCTTTGATCCTGGAATTTGTTATCTTTCAAATATTTGAATTATACTCAAAATAAGAGTTTTTATGGACTATATCATCAAAAATGAATTTCTGAATTTTTGCATTTATCCAAGCTTGAAATGGATATATTAGCCTTTGTATTAATTCTTCAAGGGCAGGCAGGAAATTCTTTCAGACTTCTGGAAAAGTGTGAGCCCCTCCCTTATCCCATTCATCCTCTGGATCATTTTTATGAATGACTTATTTACAAAAGTTGGGGACCCACTCTGACTGAGGTCCAAACTGACCTGTGAAAATGAATCCAAACTGAAAGCAAGGGAAACTAGACAAGAATTTGCATAATTGAATAGCTGAACTTGAATTAATTAATTTATCCTTCACTCATTTTTTATTCCTTAAAAATATTAGAAGATAGCTGAAATCTAGAGCGTTTGAAGTAGTGAATTTCATTTTAACGAGGATTTTATTTTATGTCTTTGTCAAAGTAGCCTAATGTCGACTGAAGTGACTGGAGTATCAGATAGTTATAAATTGCTTAGCAAGACCAGTTTTTTAATTCCCTATGTCCTGTGTCTTAAAGTTGGTTTTAATGAAGAAGATAGAACATTTTGATATATGTTGTCACATTTTCTCATCTCTCATATATTCATGACTTTAAAATGTTCAGATAATTCATTTCTTAGTAATCAAAAAGGACTGTGAAAATATCAATAGACTTATTCAAATCTCCTGTAAAATTTTAAAAGTTTCCATAGTAAATGCCAAAATTAATAGCAACACTTCACAAGAAAAGGTTAATCAGAGTTAATTGTTTTGCTGTTCACTGCAATATCCATTCTAAATGCATTTGCTATACATGTAGCTGTAATATGCAGTTATCATAGAACCACTACTGAAGTCTAACAGTAGGAAGTCTGCAGTTCTTAGTGTTGGCTTCTGTTTACAAGAGAAATAGCTATTTAATTTGTCAAATGCTTGAAACCCTACCAGCGCTGGAGCTCTGTGCACAATGACATAAAATTGGAAGTGTGAAGTGTTAAGTATGATCGAGGAGGTGAAAAGAAGCCTCAGTTTCTTCTGAAGGGTAAACTCAGTTCCCTGGAGCACTGGACACAATGTTAGGAACTGCACAGCCCAGGTGACCGTTGAAAATCCTGGGTGAGGAGGGAAAGAGCAAACACTCAAACTCCCCCTCTCTCAGGAAGTGTTTTGCACTTGTGAACCTCAGAGGCTCCTCAGTGCCTTGGTTGCTTGGATAAATAGCTGCACACCAGGGATAGGTATTGTTCTTTATAGGTATGAAATCACTCTATTAGGACACATACAAAACATTTTCATTAATTTGCATTACTCACCATGTGAAGTATGTCTAACTCTTCTTTAAGCATTGTAACGGAACTGTTATTGTTGCAAACCTAAAAGAAACCTGATAATTTATCAAATGCACAAAAATCACTTCGCTATCATTAATTCTGTCCATAATAGAAGAACCAAGCCACATGGTCTATTTTCTCTGCTTGCTCACACGTCAAAGTCCAGTCTTCTGCAGCCTTGAGACCAAGTTAATTTCAGATTTGATGTCTGATGTTCAAATTTTGGTTTTCTATGAACCATAGATTACAGTAACCAAACTATTTTCTGCATCCTGTGACTTCTATTGAAAGGAGCTCGTGCACCACAGCCACTATTCCCATACTCTGAAAGAAACGGTAGAAGGCTCCTTATCTGAAACACACTAATATGACATTTTTTCACAGGTGACAAACTTTGGGCATGATATGAGTAGGGCCATGTGAAATTACTGCTCCTAAAGATCCTATTTCTGTCAAAATGCACCCGGCAGCACAAGTGGCAGCGCACAACCTGCCCTGCCCGGCTTACCAAGAAGAAGCCCCTGGTCATGGAGATGTTTGTTAGGCACTGGCCACAAATACTTAGTTCAGATGGTACATGGAGAGAAGGTGCTCACATTGAAAGGGAATTTTTCTGCAAAAATGAAAAAAAAAGAAAGTGGTGAAAATAAGGCTTCTTAACAGTGCTGAGTTTTTATTGCAGTTGTCTTCCAGGAAAAGTCTCAGATGTCCTCAAACATTGATATTTCTAATGAAATGCTAGGATTTGCAATGGCATAAATCCATTCTCAGACTGAAGTTTCAGTGTGTGGGATGGCAACTGATACAGATTGTTTCACCTACAGTCACTTACTTAAACCGAAGCCAGGTGCTGTCATCTAATTTGGAAGTCAGCACAGCTTGCTAAATATGCTGCTTTGGGGGGGCACAAAACCTGACTCATATTATTCTCCACATACTGCCGTAGTGGGTGTGAAATAGGACACTGCAGGATGGGAGAATGAGGGCAAAATGTGGTTGGGAACATTAAAGGGCTCCATGAAACCTTTTAATACATTTTAACTAAGAGACTTGAGGCCGTGTCTTGTTCTCAATTTTGTATTGACCTTTATGGGGTTTTTGAAAAGAGCAGGATTTCTCTGTTCTTAATTTATGCCACTTATCAGAGATCCCTGGAGTCAAATCTGTGCTAATTTACACAATGTGCAAATCCTCTAAAGTCAACGGGTTGTAATGTAAATCAGAGTATAAGTCAGCCCAGAATTTGGCCTCTCCTGAAGATCTGATGGAAAAATGTTGCCTAAATGATTCAAAAGAAGCAGCTAAACCTATTGATTTTTATTTAAATGAATCACATTTGGATTAGATCTCAAAATGTTATTAAAAATTGAAACAGAATGATCTTTATTCTAGAAGATGAAAGTATTTAGCATACCTACTCACTTGAGACCTGAAGGGAAAACCTGTACTGATTGCAAGCAGCAATAGCTCAACAGTCCCTGAAAATTAAATATTCTTTAGCATGAATGTCAGAATTGAAATTTGGTGCTAGATATTTAGATAACTTTGATATACGTAAATGAAGGAATGAAAAGTAACTGTATTTGCTTGTTTGTGCTGGGATCCTCATGATTTACTGCAGCATTTGTTCCAAGGCACGGGATATCTTTGATATCTTCACACATTCATAACATAATTTTGGATCAAATTAATGGCTGGTTTCCACAGGTGCAGTCACATTAATTTCACACTTCTGAATTTAGCTCTTTGTTGTGTATCTGGAGACCATTCATCAATACTCTCTAGAAGCCGGCTAGCTCCCTTGTCAACAACCAGCCATATCAGCCTGTGATATTGTGGCCAGAGCAAATTCCACTTGGTGGCTTTCATTTATATTCATATATTATCCTAAATACAAGAAATATTCTTCCAAATGGAAAGCAGTGTGTATTCAGGCTCCTATGGTAAGCTCTAAATAAACTGTGTTTGTGAGGAATCTTTCCCAGTTGGTTAATATAACAATAAATCAACAAGTATCAAATGCAGACACATTAATCAGATTTTGATAATGTCTTCTCGAGTCCTTCAAATGAGCTGACATAAAATAGCTATAATTACACATTGTGATATTGTATCATGCACTTTGTATTTCATAACATTTATGCTCAGTAAATGTCTCAGCATTCTCCTATTAGTGGAAGACCATTTCCCTTTGACAATGGCCTATTTTTGTATTCTACTGACATTAACTATTAATTATCTTTTTTTTAACAATAATAAATTAAAGTCAATGAGGATTATGAAAATCTCTCTGACTAATATCCTGTGACTGTTACCTTAAATGCTTAGGGCTACAAAATGAAATTTAGTGTGTATGAGCTCAAAGAAGCTATTTACTACTTTAACATTTTACAAGTCATACATTAACATTTAGCAAGTCATAAAAAATTTACATCTTTAAGCGATTTGTACTTAATAGGTTAGTAATATGCATTTCGTTCAGGACACAGGGAACAGAATCTATGAAATAAAGGCATTTTGCATCATCTGCAAATAGTTTATGTTGCTGGTTGTGACAAGATAGACTATCTAACCAACAGGCTCAGCCTGGTTTGCTTCTGCTATTTAGTTAGAAGCTTTTCTTCTTCTCCACGGGAATAATCATATAAAGTGCAATAGCAAACTGATACAAACCATCTTTAAGTGGTTAATTATGTTAGATTGTTATGTTAGATTCAGCTGCTAGTAAAACAGTTGCGCTTTAAGGAAAAAGACATTGATTTATTATACTGGCCACTATAAAGAAAGGATAGACACAGATTACCATGAATAGATCGGAATAAATATTGCAAAGATTAGAATAAGTATTGCTGTGAATATCTGCCCTATATCTTTTCTGGAATTGCCACAATTATTTTGGGCCACATACCTTAAATGCTGCAAAGATCAGCTATAAAGGACATAAATTTAATATCAGAATTGTGGTAACCAAATGCTGGGGTTATTTATATCCCTAGTTAACAGAGACAGTGCCACTAGGTGGTATCCAAGAATCTAAAGCATAGCCCGTCCTGTACGCGTTTAGCAAGGGCTTCCCTTGTGTTTCTGTGAAAATGTGCTGATATTCTCACAGTCCTTCTGGAGAACACTAGAGGCACATGGAGATTAAGGCCTAATCCCTTGGAGGTCTAATTCCCAGATGTGGAGCTCATTTCCTCAGCTCCTGTGAAGCAGCAGGAAGCACTGGGACAGCCAAACTTGGATTATTAAAACTGTATGAACAGGTATTCAAGATGAGACCCTAAGCCAAAAATTCTGCACACAAAAACATTGTGTGAATAAATGCACGAATTTCTGAATGTCTTTCAAACGTATACCTAATGGGAAAAAAGGACAGGTTTCCCAGATACATAATTCCTTTTAAATTTTGTACTTAGCTCTACTCACTATTATGTTACAGACGCTTTGCTGTTTGCGCATCTTTGCCATTGAAAGCTTAAAAACAAACACAATGACAGATCAGAATGGGATGTTTAGAAAAAAAAATACTGCAGCAGTAACTGGGAAAATCTTACAATCAAAATATCCACATAAACTCTTGCAGTTGCTATTTAAACTTATTGCAACCACCATAAGTTACTGCATTTTTGAACTGGATTCCAAGGGATAATTTTGCTTCTCCTTGGGGATATCACCTGAGAAGCTGGTTAGTGCTGCAAGGGAGTTACTGTCACACCACTCTGCAGTGGAAGGGCCTTGTGTAGCGCACACGTGTGCAGCCCTCAGTGGGAAAAGCATTAAGTGCCTAGGAAAAGAGGAGACGCTGCTCCAATCCCGATACCTTCTCCCAAAAGAGTCATTAATAAAAAAGCCTGTTCCAGATAGAAATATGAATGCCTTTGTATTAGACTTTAAGAAACACTTTTTCTTGCTCGGTAGTATTAATTATTTAGATTTTTTTTTTTAATTAATCTGGTGATCAAAAATATAAGGTTAGACAATCCCACATCTCCTTCAAAATAAGCATCATCTGAGACACTTCGATCAAATCTGTCCTTCTCCCATAACTGGTTTTACAGTTAAGTTGTTCTTTTCTTTCTATCCTGTGTTAAGAAAGGAAATTACAAACTACCAAATTTTGCCTACATCTATACCTTGTCCTAGAGTAAAGAACACACTGTTCCACAAACATAAAAGCACAAGCACATTTCTAAGGTCTTGAATACAAAGGATGCTGTTTGGCCTCTGCTCTGGCTTTGTCACGGTACTGGATTCCCTCTCTCTCACGTCCAATCCTCTCTCCCTTTCAGCTGAGCAGAGCATGGAGACCTGGCTTTTGTAAACTATTCCTTTTGTTAGGGAGGGAACAGTAGTGCTGTTTCAATGCTCAAAATAATTGAAACAAACACTGTCCTAAACTGTTTGAAAATAAACAACACTTTTTTTTTTTTTTCTCCCCAGCAGTCAAAGCTCAAATAATCTATTCAGTGTTTTGCTCCTGAGCTGGCTTTCCAGCTGTTGATTCAATATATGTGAACTAATATCTAAAATTACTTTGGGATTACAAAATTCTTTTGCTCAGCTGTTCATTTTAAGCATGTCCTGAAACACATACAATACAGGAAAAAATGCCCAAACATCCTATCGCTACCAGCACTGGCAATAGCACACAGTGATAGCCACAAAAGCTTTCTTTTAAGGCTTGCTCTTTCCCCAAGGGTGTTATGTTCTCTGCCTCCCGAGTGGATTGTGGAGCTGAGACCTGTAGCTCTTTCATCCCGTGCAGGTAATTCAGACTATAAATCGCCCCTGCAACTCTCCCAATCTGATTACAAGATTCTGGGAACTATTACAGTTAATGGTCCAGCTGGTTTCAAAGCACAGTAGGTGAAACCTGCTCATACGGGTAATGAAGCAGCTCAAAGACAGTTCAATGAAGTTTAGACAATCAAAAGCTGTGCCGTTTTGCCGTGTTGTTTTGCAGTTGAAACTCCTGTCATGGCCCCTTTAGAAATCATTCATCAATCCACACCTGTGCATTAGGTCTTTGAATGAAATGTTCAGTGCATTTTCTTGAATTTTACTTAAAATTCAAGATGGAAAAAAAATCAATTTGAAACATTCTTATTACAATACATTCTTTTGCTGAATTTTCAGCATGCTTTTATTAAACTGAATACAATTCGAAATCTCCAAATATTTCTTTGAGCACTGGGCACTGCTGCATTTTTCATGTCCTTGGAAGTAACCGTGGGGAAAGATAGGGCAGAGGGATGTTTTATTTTGTTTATTTTTAGTAGTACATGTTTTAGGATATCCTGATTATATGGTCTGCAAAGGTCTTAGTAGGAGGCTTTTAAGATCAAGGCCTTAGGAGAGAGAGATAACTACCTGGCATATGTGTCTTGACTTAATGACTGTAGATAGAGCAGAAAGAAACAAAATTATTTTCAGCAAATTTTACACATAACTCATCCAATCAGGCACCTCAACATTAGCAATTAGCTAGGAACTCAATGCATAGCTTTGAGTAGCTGTAAATTATTGTATATTATAATGGCTTTTAAGCAAACCTCTGGAGCTAGTTCAGTTTTTGCACTAGTAAAACAGATAACATCATAAAGCTGCAAGAGGGAAGAATGTTGCTATTAACTTTACAAATACACAAATTTTACTTAGATGAAAATGGCAACAAGAAAAACAACATGGTTCTTTCCAAATTTCTCTGCATCATTTAGAATATTCCTCTTTAATAATGAAGATCAGCAAATAACTAGCAATAACATCTGTTTCTCTTTTTCATTAGTAGTGTCTGTCACGTCAGTATTTTGTGCTTGGAGATGAGTGTTTTTTTTCTGTGTGATTCTCTTGTCGCCTTGCACTAAAACTATAACATATTTACGTAATAATAACATCTGAACTTTCCCATCACAATCCCTATAAACTTTCCTCGTTCTCACTGTCTTTCAGAAAAGGGAATGTCATCTAATGCAGAACAACTTCCTTTTATTCGGAAATTTTTTTAATATTCTTACTTAGGCGAGAATATGAGCAAAAGTTTTCCACATAGAATTCAGGCCTCCCTTTCCCATGAACTATATTTCTAGAAAAAAAACCACAATGTTATTGATGAGAATTCCAGTATCTTGTAGAAAAGGATAATTAAATCAGAATGAGTGTCCCTTGCTACTGCGCTGAACACAAATACAGGATGGCTGCCACCGATATCTCTGCTGTGCAGGTATTTACAGACAAAGTTACTTTACTCATGAGAGGACTCCCATTAAATGCTTACATTTATTCAGGCACTTAAAGTGACAAATAGGGAACTGTGGATGTAGCTGAGGCCTTATTAAGTTTACTTATGTTTATGTTCATTTCTTTGTCTTTATCTAAATAGCAGTTATACCCATCTATGCTCCATCAGAGGCATTCTTAGTTTACTGATTTCTTCTTTAGCTAAAATTAGTCAGTGGAAGAGGATATTTTCCTTAATTATTGTAGTTTATAATGCTGAAAAATATAAAGGGGAAAGATATCTGGGAAAGATAAGAAAGTAACTAAATGTTCTTTTTCTTCATGTATTTTTGAATACAAATCCTATCCCACCCACTTTCTCTTAGAAAACAGGAATACAAGGATATTGTGTGTCTACTCAGACTGTGGCAAAAATGCAATTGCTAAGGCACTTTGGCTTGGTTATCTATAAACTTTCAAAGGATCATCTGAGGGCAAAATTGATTAGAGGAAGTAAGTCACACAATGCTCCTTTTGAAGTCAGCAACAAAACCTGCTCTGCTCTTTTGCATGCAGTAATGTACAAAATACGGGTATGGGTCATCAAGTGGGTTTAGCCTGGAGCTCCTTTCACTGTGTCCACAGGTGCCGCCCGGGAGCCTGCGAGGGCCTCCTGTGTTCCCTCTCTTTCCCGGAGCTCTTCACTTATCCTGCCAGAGATACTGGCAGAGTCAATGGTGTTATTTTAAAGCTAAGTTTTCCAAAATCTTTCATGCCTTTGCAGTTAAAGGATAAATTTATTTACACTGCATAGCTTCATTTAAGTCCTGCAAGCTGAATTATGGAGAGGGAATTGAATGAAGAGGAGAGTCCATCAGAAATATGTATTACATTCACAAAAAAATAAACACCTCAAATCTATATATAATATATACATAAAGTTACACTAAAAGAATGTGAAGTTTGATAAACCAAATGCTTAGAACCTTGGAAAAACAATAATAAACATTGCTTCCTCATGCTTTAAATTGAATCTCCTTCCACATGCAAAATACAATTTTTTTTTTAATAATAGCTTTGCATACCATTTTCCAAAGAGAGTCTCTTGGTTGCTCACTTTGCAGCATTGCCTTATCTTACCTGTCCTTAAATCTTCCTACTTTTTCATTCACCTCTATTTTCCAATCTTTATTTTTTGACATCTCTGAAACCATCAAAATCTCTGCCACACTCTAGTCCTTTTCTCTCCCTCTCCACCCTCTACTTCCTACATCTGCTTTCTCACTTCCTCTCCTAACTCAGGAATATTTGCTGACCTTTCACACTGTCATATAGCCTTCTCAATTGCCACTCAGAAACCTTGTTTCATGTCTACAGAATTTGTCTTTTAGCCTCTACTGTGACTCTCACAGTACCTGCCACTGCGGAGAAGAATTAATTCTTGGTAAGTGTCAGAGAATATGAAGTTGTTGATCAAGGTCAGGATTGCAAGGGCTTAGAGAGGATGCAGTATCAGCTAATGGATGCAGTGCTGAAGTTAACTCTTTGCCTCTTACAGTTCCTTTTGATTGATGCTAATAAAAGAGTACACTACAGTTTCTCCATGAATTTGAACTAACCGAAGAGTATAACCTTGACAGTCAATCATTTGTAAAAAAAAGAAGCTGTTCGAAGTAAGAGGAATTACACTGAAAACTGAATCCCACACAGAGACATCAGTGCATGTCACTGCAGGATCTGGCCTAAGTGAGTTAAGAGGAAAACCAGTGAAATGGTTGACACCCAAAGCCCTGTCAAAAAAGATGTATTTTCTCTATAATGCCTTTTGAGTATACAACCTTAGGACTCACTCCTAACAACAGAAGGTAAAAGATTTTTAGACAGACATGCAGGTTTAAAAATGACAGTGTCTCTTTAACAACTTCAGCAGTTGGAGAATTTTATGTAGGTGGGTGAGTCTGATGCTAAATAGTTAAATCTGTTTTAACTAAGAACCTGTGAGATCCAAAATAAAATCTTGCCTGCAGAAGAAACTAACAGCAACTAGGAACACAACACAAAAGAGTAGACCACTTTAATTCATCCACATTCAAGGAGGACCTTCTTTTCCCTACTTTATACATATGTAAAGTGATAATTATATATATATCATTTAGAAGAATTAAGTCAAGTTTCTAATCTCTCTCTGTGGCAGAACAAAATGTTTCCACTCGTATAATACAGGAACTACAGTCTGTTATTGGTCTAAGGTTTTTGGAAACCTCTACTACACGGCTGCTGTACTGAGAAGCTAGGAAGCTATATTATGCTATTTCAATACATCCAATTTATATCCAATTCATACCACCTCTCATACAAGCTCTCCCTGGCTCATGATTTTAAAGGACGTCCAGGTGTTGTAACTATTCAAAGACCTGCTCTTGTCTGTTCCTGGCATTTCAACCTTGTACCTTGAATGAAACCTTCCTATTCAACTTTTGAAATTGCAACTTTTGTCTCCTAATGCTTCTTTCAAGTCAATACCCTGCCCTGTTTGTCCTTCCTCCCCACTCCTATTCTAGAAGTTGTTCCTTCAACTCATCTTCAAATCGCAGCTCATTCTTTTTTTTTTTAACTTCTGCAACACTTTCAGATCTCTCTCTAGTAACTCTGTTTATTAAAAACACCATGAATTGATCAGAAATAAAATCTGTAGTTATTATACTATACACCGATAAGAAGTCCCCTTATTTTTGTTATCACGTAAGACACAGGTTCTGCTGTGCCAGGCATGGCTCTAAGACCATGAAAGGCTGTTTCTAAACTTGCAAATTTGGTAGGTCTGCACACATATTAATTAGAATAAAGCACCACACAGCTGCAGTATTCATGGTTAACTAAAGCTCTCAAAATGCCAGTGAAGGAACCTACTGCATAGCAGGTACCTTGCAGGTTTTCTGTCTGATTGAGAAATTTTAGTTTTCTGTATTTTACCCACATCTTAATGACTAAGCTATCTGCTTCCCTGGCACATTTCCAATTTAAGTCATAAAACCTGGGCCATTATAACATATTTTGTTTCCCATCTTGTGTTTTGATTCACATGGATTGAGGAAATGACTTTTTGTGATAATGGTAAAATTAAGGAGGAGAATTAGCTACTTTTCTTCATAGGAATTGTTTATCTGATAAAGACAAATTTTGGGACTGCTAGTTCTTAAAACAATATTAAAGCAATAGCTCTGTGTGTAACCAAATGCAGAGGAAGCCACGAGGCCTGGATGCAGTGATTCAACAGGACACAGGCATGTTGTCTGTAGTTAGTACTGCAGTTAATACCGAAGTTGATAATAAAGTTAAAACCCAAACTGTAATTTAACTAATACCAACCGAGAGAGTAAAGAGCTCTACATACAGTAACATACTTATCATACAGTATCATACAGTATCATACAGTAACTTTCCTAAAAGTCAGGCAGAACAAACGTCCTCGGAAAGGGCTTGGAAAGAACCCCAACAAGTGGGAACGTCTCAGAACCATCCTCACCCTACCAGCAACTGTGCTGCAGGAGGACTTGTCTCCCACATGTGTTCCTGCTGTAGCAAGTCTTTAATTAGGCTGTATAAAATGAACTGATTAATCTATTTAATATATTTACAATATGTTTTAAATCCAACTTTTTAATCAAATAATCTACTTCATTCATCTACTGTTCCCACTTCCAAGTCATTGCTGGTGCATCTGTTGAATCTTAATTACTGCATAATTTGAGAACCTTTAACTAGAACATATGGAAGGGTGCATATTAGAAACAGCATACTCTTGAGAATATTAAAGCTAATCATAATTTCTCTATTTCATTTAAGATTATTTGTTCTGTAGTCTTGTGCTCTGTCATGTTAAAGCCTGCAGCAGGTATGTTATACATCTGTGGAAATTCCTTTCTAAATTGGAAAGAAGTGAATGGTATGCATTTAAATATTATGGATTTCACTGTCATTCTGTTTTGAATGTAGAGGATACCAGGAGCTTTCATTTAGGTGAGGAAGGAGGACTTTTAACCTTCCATGCAGACCAAATGTAATTTCTGCATCTCTCAAGCTTATTTCAAATCAGGATGGCTGTCAAATCCACCCCTTTCCATGGAACTCTCAGAATGATAGAAGCCATTACCACATCTTAAACAAACTGGGTGTATGGAGTCATGATTTTAATGACAATTGTGGGAAAAGTAACATTTCTGAATATTGCATTACTCTCTCAAATGTTACGAAATCTTTGTAAATCACTGTATCTTCTGCTCATAGAATTTTGCTGAGAAGTGGTATGACGTTTCCTTTCAACGATGGGGAATGCTGCTGTTGGTTTTACTGTGTTACTCTTAGAACTTAGACTTAATATCAGTATCAGAGTATATATGCCATTGTGGTGTTCTTCACAGATAAAAATGTTAACTTTATCCCCGCTCAAAGAATGGAAAGCTGGCAGCCCCAGTCCTGCAAGCTGCCTTAGAGGGACAGGACCAATATCGTATGGTTTCCATGGAGATTCTCCACTGCCGCTAAGGACAGATCAGCACAGAGTGGCTTGGCAGGATCAGGCTCAAAGTTTGAAAAAAAAAATCCATGTCAGTTAATAAAAAACTCGATTATAAGTCACATAGCATTAAAAATATGTCAGGGAGAGAAAACAACTCATGAGACACCTATTATCAAAAGATATTTCCAATTACAAATTGCAGCACAGCTTGAGCACCTGGGTTATTCATGTACCCTGTCCCAAAAGCTGATTACAACATCGTGATATGAGTGATACAATGACTAATACAGTATCAGTACCGCCATCTCCCACTCCATTCTTTCAGTATCATGTAAGTGGAAAGTATTTAATTAGAAAGCTTTCAGTATTCATTTTCTAGCTTAATAGGCTTTTCTAGTTGATAACGACCTTATTATGGGTTGAGAATAGATGCCTAGCCAACCCCAAAATATCTTCTTCCCATTCTTTTCTTTCAAGAAAAACAAGCAAATGTATTTTCTGTCCAATGAAATTTTATTAAATGGTATTCATTTTAATAGAGTTGTGTCGGTTCAATTAGTATAAGGGCAAGAAATCTTAAATTGTATTCTGGCTTTGTGAGTGCACCATCATGGATAGGGACAGAAGGATTCCAGACCTACAGATATAATTTTGCCACTGGTTTATGGTAGCATTGAGCAAATGTGTTTGCCAGTTAATCCACCTCCAAAAATTGTTTCTTGTGTACAGTGGTACTTAATCAAAGTTTTAAAATTTCATCCAAATGAAGTTCTGAAGGGTTGTTATTCGATATGCATACTCCTTGCTCCAGTTTCAGTAAAGTCACTGATTCTCTATCTGGTAACTCTTGAATAAGTTACAGGTATTATAGTCTTATTCCAGACTTCTGCTTTTCTATGTACTTTGCCTGACATGAGAATGGAAATGAATTACTCCAAATAGATTTTGAAGCATCTTGACATAAGATTTTTATTCCTGAGAAATGTGTAGTGGTAGCTGTGGATTTTGTATCTTTTATGTTCCAGAAACTTTTCTTTGCCTGTCTTTAATGCTAGTGGGGAAAATGAGGCATGCTTTAGGCTATCCTTGTAGGTAATGACAGAAAAGAATTATCACCTGCAATTTGGAAGAGGATAATAAAGGCTTTCTTTAATAACACTTTAATCAGTTTTGTTTGATTTATTTTTCTGTGGTTCTAGCAAGCTCCGAAATGTGTAAGTTTAGCTGTAAATTTGATCGCTGCCAGCTCTGATCACTGCTATGTGAAATGTACTTTGGGGTGAGCACCCAGCAGTTACGATCCCACAGCTGATGCCTAAGAGTATCTGCTAAGTCTCAAAACATGTGAGCGCTTTTCAAATTTGGTTCCCATGTTTCTGAGGATAATTATACTCAAACTTTGCACTGAAATAGTGAAAAAAAGAAGAAGCCTCTCATTTTCTGAAAGCAACATAGGGTCTTAAACGCACTGGGAACAGATGGCTTCAAGCACACCTTCGGTTGGCTAACACCGTGGTATCACAGTTAGAACCAGTGAAGCCAGACAGCAAGTTGGGCAGATTGCTTCCTGACATCAGGAACAGAAAGTGCCTTTTTAAGGACAGGAATATCTCTTTTGCTTGGCTTTTCAGTTAATGATTGAGATGTAGTATGGAGATTGTTTTCCCCATCTTAACTATCTGGTTTCAAACTTCAGTGCCTGTTCCCTTGCAATGCCCCTTCCAGAGCTACTGAAATAAGATCTTGTATCCTGCGAAGCCAAAAGGAAAAAATCTGTGCTGGCAGGAGCTGACCTACCAAATTGGAGTGTGAGGAAGTATGTATCTTTAGTCCCCTTTGATTTGAAAATCACTCCCTCTTGAAAAGAAAACAAGAAACAAAGAGCAGCTTTCATGTTACTGTGTTTCCTGGGAAAGTTTTGTTTGCCTACGGTGTCACGGATGCAGTATTCTGGTTGCAGTAAAAATGGTGAGTGCGTGTGCGCCTTGGAGAGGAGAAGGAGGAGAGAACGATCATCAACACAGCCTTCACATTACTGCGAGTATGTTCAGCCTTGACATCCCTAGAAAATTTTATAATAGCCCTGCCCTTGCAGTGAAAAAGGTACAATCCAGTCCTTTTCCTTTTCCTTTTCCTTTTCCTTTTCCTTTTCCTT
Source organism: Crypturellus tataupa (assembly GCA_034781795.1). Lineage (NCBI taxonomy): Eukaryota > Metazoa > Chordata > Aves > Tinamiformes > Tinamidae > Crypturellus > Crypturellus tataupa. Next base: position 531,966 of record JAWLRI010000907.1, on the reverse strand, counting down.
TTCCTTTTCCTTTTCCTTTTCCTTTTCCTTTTCCTT
>JAWLRI010000907.1:515379-531830 GCA_034781795.1 Crypturellus tataupa | reverse complement strand
CCTTTTCCTTTTCCTTTTCCTTTTCCTTTTCCTTTTCCTTTTCCTTTTCCTTTTCCTTTTCCTTTTCCTTTTTTTTTCATTTTGTCTAGTTTATCTCATAGGAGTGCTTTGCTTTTAAGAAAGCAAGGAAACTAGTACCTAATATTCACTATGAATCCACAACTGTAAAGTTAAACTGCATTAGGATATTTCCTAGAGTCTTTTTTTCTAGTGTTATTGTTCTCTCTATAAGGACGGTAAACATATAAATAAAAATCAGTTCTTTTCATGTTGCGATTACTCAACATGAGAAAAATTGATCTTTAAATGTTTAGAGGGCTGTTTTATCTTTTGTCTTCATCATAAACTGCCAATAGGACAAAGTCCTACTGCCTTTCATAATAAACGGATTTATATGTTTGTACTGTTTGAAGCATACTACAATAGATATAATTAACTATGCTTTGAGGTGTTCTATTTTTCATCAAGCCACATGGACTGTTAAAACAATACTGCATACAAAGACTGAAACAGTCTCACGATTCTGCTAGTTTGGCTACCAAATAAATAATCTTTGCGGATAGTATATAATATAATTAGATATATACAGTTTCTTGATCTCGAAATTCACTTTGTGCTAATATATCATCAAGATACTACTCTGTAGTCGAGATTTTTTTTATTGCAAGATACGTGTTCCTGATTCTTGCGTGCTTATGGCAAGTGTCATGTCATTTGATATTTCCCTTAAATCTCTAGTTTATGAGCTACGTTAATGATGAAATTCAAGCTTTTCAAAAGAAAAGAGAACGGGAAGGGAAAAGGAAGAGAATCCTAATTAAGTTCTGGTGGAGAAAATCTTGTGAAAGGTCTCTGTGATCCTAAAGGCTTACTATGGTAAAGTCAATTATGTGAACTCCCATTTTTTAAGTCGTTGTTTTCAGGCTAATCTAATGATCAGCTTTGCTTACCATTTTAACAGCTGCATCTTTACTGACACATGCAGAATTATTCATAAGGTTGACATTAGCCTATGCCAAGGTAAGGAACGTGGGTTCGATTAGGCCTTTATGAGCCAGTCTTATGCCTACTGCAAACACAGTTTTTCTATTAGTACAATAGGTATACAGGTAGACCTTTTGTTTGCGTTTAAAATACTCTTTTTATTTATAATTCAGTTTATGTATAGTCTTCCTTGCGTAAATCAGGTCACTTTGTAGTGTCTATTTCTGTGAATTTAAAATATGCCTTTATAAATGAAACATAGGATGTTGTTTTGAGTGTATAATGGTAGCTTGCATATTGTTCTCTAAGTTTTAGATTTATGCAAGTCAGATTGATTCTTGTGAATATATTAAACATACATTATTTTGTACAGGAATCAGACTTTTTTTCTCCACAAAAAGGCTTTTTGCTGTTGTTTTTATTTGCATTTCCATTTATTTGCCGTCTTTCATTTGCGTGGCGCAAGCAGCAGAGCACTACTCAGCGACATATCTGAGACAGAGGCAGCATTGCCACAGCGCGGGAACGTGATGCATTAGCGTTGTCTGCCTGACCTCCCTCTGCAGCCGTGCGCGGCCCCGGCTTTGATGTAATTATTCCTGAATGTGCCAAAGCAGTACTTTCGGAAATAGCCCCCGTGTCAAACATGATGAATGACCAATTCGGTAATGCCAGGCCCCGTGGTAATTCCCGCGGCGGCTCCGCGCGTCCCGCGCTGTCTGCGAGCCCCGAGCAAGGGACCGCGTGGCCACAGCGAGCGCTGGCGGCCTCCTGTCTGCTCTGCCTGGTGGGGACATAAGGCTCCCTGCAGCGACTGCCTAACACACGTTTATATAGCTTTTTTTTTTTTCAAATTAAGCACTAAAATATGCTTACGTGTGAACACTTTAAAAATCTATTTCTGGTAGTTCTCACCTTTTACAGTCTTTTCAGAAGTTGCATATGAATATTTAAATGTTCTTTTGCGTGAATAAATTTGCATAAGTGCTTAAAATTCTGTATTCTTAAAGGTAGTGTCCAATAATTTATTTGGACTATAAAATGAGACATTACTCTTTCATATATTAACTATATAACATATACAGTGTGTATGTGTGCTTGCATACATATATATATATTTATATATACACGTTACGCAGTTTCCACTTTCTCTGGCGGCCATTTATACCTGTAAAGGCTCCTCACCAGACTTCCTTCCTTCCAGGGGTTGAATGACATCCGGGCTCCATCCCGCTGGAATACGATCTGAGCGCTACAGTGGGAATTTCCAGCAGAGCGACGTGGAGCTGATACAGCGACACCTCTCAACAGGCACCTGCTTGCCGTGACTGTGTTGCTAATCATCAAAGAGGAATCCCATAGGCTTGAAAGATAAGTTATTCATTTTATGTTGATGACTCACCTTCGTCATATAACGCAGTGTGACAGTGTACATTGTCTGCTAGTACATCTACTCTCACAAATTTCCAAAACTGACTAGAAATGAAAGGTTACTTTTTTTCCACCTTTAATGCGGGATATCTTAAAAGCCTTGATTTTCAGAAAAGCCTTTGACAACCAGGCTGTCTTAACTTATCTCAATTAGGCAACTTGAAGCTGGGGCTTTTAAAATCCCCAGGTCTATTTGGAAATCATTAACATGCAAAAATATTTAATCTATTCTGAGCTCCTGTTTACACTATTTTCCATTCCAGCAGTAACTCTTCTCCCTCTTTATTTTCCACCCCAAAAATTCCAAAAGTTTATACTGCCAGAAAAATGCATGGAATGCACAGAATTCATGGTTTCTAGCACATTTTTAAATCTATTTTTCTTAATGTGATTTTTATATTTAAATTGAGAATGATTCCTTTCACTTATGCTTTTATACTAAAACAATCCTAGTCACATGAATGTACACCTTCAAATGTTGCCTTCTGCATATTCTCTCAGCTTTAAGCATCATATGAATTGCCACATGAAACATTCCAAAATTATTTATTTTTTTTCTTGAGAAGCTCAGCCTGAAGGAAATGGCAGTTCTCACTGCTCTTCTGCTACTCTAGTCAATACTTAGGGACAATTTCTAAATTTGCAGAGATCTTACTTAGAAAAGTTCATCAAAGAGCTATCCTTTGAAGGAATATGTTTTTCATAGCCTTTGGTAAACATCAAATTTGAGACACACCAGTCAGACACAAGAACAGTGTAATTTATTAGAGTAACAAACCAGGCTATAATGGACTCAAATCAATATAATACAATTAAACCACATAAAATATGCAGAGCACAGTTGCATTTTGGCTCTTCTAACTACTTCACTCTTGTGCTTGTAAGCTGCACTGTCCTAAGGCTGGGGCCCATAGGGATCATCTTCTGTCCTCTAATTTGAAAGGGCTCCATGGGGCAATGCACAGCACCTGATGCACATGCATCAGTGGCCCTCCCATTTGTCCAACTGCTCACAGATATGATGTAGAGCCAGCAAAAAAATGCTTGAGAGCTCTGCTTGTTCTTAAACTAAGGTTAATTTTTAAAATTAAGTTATAACAGGTTCTCCTAAGACAATTGTGCAAAAAGCAAGGGGCTCACACAATGCAGTGAAATACAGAATAAACCTCATATGATTACAGAAGACATCTAAAACATCTAATACTTTTAGTCTTTGGTTTAGAGAAGTGCATAGCACCCACATTTGCTAATAACATATCAACCATGAGGATCAGTCCTTTAATGAGTTTTTCCTTAAAAATTTTTGCTTTAATTCCCTTCTGATTATAAGACTTTGCCCATTATGCATATAAGCCCCAGAGTCTGATAACCACACTGTATTTTCTTCAGAATGAATAGTTTTAATTTTGTCATTTTGGCTTTATATTCATGATATGTTAAAGCTGAAGATACGGCATCCTGTTGTAAACCTAGTTAAAACGTCTCACACATTTCAGCTTTTGGCAGTTCTTTAAAGTTTCAGGACATAAAAGAACCTTCCACCAACTTTGCTTTGCAGCAAAAATTTGTAATTGATGGTAAGTGCTTTGCAAGTGTATTATTTTCTGTTTTGATACAAAGCATGTCTGGACATTTTAAAAGTAGAAGCCACGAAAATTGTCCCTGAGCCTTCTCTGGGAATCAAGATTGCCAAATAAATTCTTCATGGAGGCTTCTAGTGGTGATTCAAAGGTCAGAAAGCTGAATTACATTTAATACACACGTATAATGGAAGGATTGTTGCCATTAAATATGAAGGACCAGGAAGTACACTCTATCTAAATAACTTTTGCAGATTTGAAAAGAAAGAGCTGTTTCTGAAGATGAGTGTCTCAATCTAAGTATCATTTTCTGTAAGTTTCTAAAGGAAAAAAAAATGAATATCTCTTGAACTGAGCCTTAGTTCTGGCTGGTGTAAAGTTCCACTTCATTCATGCAATGCAGCTGACTCACCAGAATGACCTTACAGGTGTGAAAACAATTTTAGTGTACCTAAGGCCACAATGGATTTTGGGACTTGAGCAGTGTGCTTTTTTAAATGGGATTGAAGTGTTTTGAAAATTGTATCCATCTTTTAAAAAATATATGACTCTGAAAACCATTAAAGAATGCAGCCTACTTAGGTATACAGACTACTTGGGCTTTGTATGTTTGTTTGTTTTGCTGGAAACTTTGAATAACTTTGCTATTCCCTATTTTCCATTAGTTAGATACAGTAGATAGTAGTGGTCCGGCTTCGGTTCAGAGGTGCCTGCGAAAATAGGGACACAGGGAACAGCAATATGTCAGTGATGAAAACAATTTAGAACCAAAACAAAAGATGCGAAAATATGAACAAAAAAAATGCACAAAACTATTTCCTTTTGTGGCTCCTTCCTATCTTAGAATCAGGGAAGATAACCCTAACACACTGGATCAGAGAGTTGAAATAATTTCTTTTTTATCTGAAACTCCAGTTCTGCCTCTCAGCACATGGAAGGAGCTCAGTAATCAGCAACCTACCTAGCCCTACCTACAGGACACCTGATTTTTATTTTGCTCCAGTATCTGGGCTGCTGGGAGGCAACTTCAAAAAGGACGAGTCTGCACTGTATGAAACTCAGACCCTAACGCCCAGGCTTGTGGAGGGACCGGGGAGGCCCCAGGCAGAGCTTAGGGGGCTTCTCTGTGCTCTGGGCTTGACCAAGGCTGGCTGGTGACTGCACTGAGCACTGCCCTGCAGTCTCCCTGCAGGTTATTAACCGCGGAGGAGTTGCTTTCTTCCTCCCAAACTTGGCCAGTGAGAAGCGATTCCAGCACTGCAAAGGCTTTGGCAATTGCAAATTGCTTTAGAAGTTCTTTTGCAGAGCGGAGGGCTTTTGTATTGTTTTTATGTAATTTGTTTATTCATTAGGTTTCTTGTCACACATATATGCAAAGCCCCTTTTACTTCAGGCTCAAATATTTGTTTACTTGCAGTGATTGCTTTTGTGGCATCTCTCCTTATTCGGGGACCCCTGGCTAAAGTGTCTTTGTCTTGGATGGAGCTAACTAAGCCCCTGCTGATGCCTTCCTTTTGTTGGTTTACTGAGTCGTGGAATTTGTGCTTTGCTCCAGCCAAACGAGATATACTTCAATCCCGGGAGTTGCTTTTCATTCCGTGTTGTTTGTGCTCTTTTCTGTGTGTGTGCTGTACGTGTTCTGCTTGCTAGGGGAGGGGCAATAGGAAAATACAGAAGGAAACAAGTTTTCAGACAGTTTAAAGGATGTTTCCTTTCCAAAAGGTCCTTTATTTTTATTATTGTGTCCCAGGGATCAGAATGCCTCACTTCTATTTCTTCATACTCTTAATCAAGTTTATTTGCATCTCTTTATAGTACATGGTGTCTGTCTGCTGACAAGCATCTTGTTACCACTTTTTTACCTAACTCCATGCCATGTTTGTCATCCTTAGGGTAGGGAAAATCCCAAATGAAAAGTGCAGTCAGGTGATCACTCATGATCCTGTTAGCACTGCCAGAGTTATTTGATTTCCTATTCAACCTTGAATTCTAAGAATTCTAAGGAAAAAAAAAAAAAAAACAAAAAAAAACACTAGGTTATTTTACTTTAACAAGTTAGCAATTAAAACTACACACTGTTTATACCAGAATGATAACATATGCTAGGTAACATGGGAAAACAAATGTTTTCCCAAGTTTACGTTGCTCGTTAGATGTATTTAAAGTAGCAAAGGAAAGGATCTTCATGTCTAAAGATGATCTCGCTACTGTTAAGGCTTCAAGGGTGGCAGCCTCTGCTCAGTGTGTTCAGAAGTTTGCAGGGGCGAGCAGATAACCTGAACTCAGCCTGTGATTCCGATGGAAATTAGATCAAAATGCAATAGTGAGGGATCAAATGGTATCAGCTATGCAGAAAAGGCTCCCGTTGATAGTACTCGTCTTCATGTGTCCTGGCTACTCAATGACTTAGACTGAATAGCTGTGCAAAGGCAAATTAGCCCTTGTTTATAGATGTGGGAGTTGAAACAAAGTAAAAATTAAGGAATCTACACAAGGGCACAGCAATAAATCTGGGAAATGATAGTCAAGAATTGGTGGTCTTGGCCTTTTGCTTTACCCACATTAACTTCTCTCCTTCCAGCGCTTGAGTTGTACTTATGCCATAACGAATGCTGCCTGAGATAACCCTATCCTTTATTTTTCCAGTAAAGATCATTTCTCAGAGCTTAAGTATTGGGGAATTGCATTAGTTTTGCTTTAAGAAAAGCTGTAAATGGAATTTGCTTTACCATTTGAAGACTATTTTTCTCACTTCTCTTCCTTAAATAAAAAAAAAAATGTTATTTATAATTATTATTTACAAAGTGTTATAATCAAAATATTGTTTTGATTTGCTTTCTTCAAGTTTGTAGTACCCTGGACATTTCTTGAGTACAGAATTTCATATCCTGCCTTTTGCCACACAGAAAACTAAATGCTGTTGAGACAGCAGTATTGAGGTTAACAGCATGTATTTCATATTGTACTGAAGCCAGCAAGCACTCATACTTCATTAAACAGTCTCTCCCAGCTCTAACCTATAACTTCTGGACAATGCAGAAATCTGCCTGATCTGTCCCACTACACATTATTAGATTTGGAGAGATGACATGCTCAGAAAAAGATTTCCCTTTTTCTTTCTCTTTTTGCTGTATTGGAGCTGTTTGCTGAAATATGGATTCAGCTGGACTCAAGCCAGAAGCACTTTGTGGCCGTATATTTCTAATGGTTTTGTTATGAAGAATAGCATTTGGCTAATGGACCCATACAGCTGCTAGAAGAATATTAATATATATTCATATCACAAGTCATATTCAAGAGGATTAAGCTTTGAAGATTCTTCCAGAGGTTAGTTTGTTGTGTTTAGATATTTTCTTGCCATTTTTCTGTTTATTATATTTGCTGTTTTTCACAGTATTCAATAACATATCAGATATGTACTGTCTCTTCGAAAAACTTTTCTGGCCACCATTAAGGCACAAGATACTCTCTTATAGTTCTGTCACGAAATTCAGGCATTCGTTAAAATGTATTAAACCTTTTCACTGAATTCAGTTCTTCTGCCAAGGATGCTTCTGTGAAGTACATTTTTCACACTTTTTCCACTATGTCTCTTCGCAAGGATTAGGTCATTTGTGTCAACTTGTAAACAGTCTTTTGGCTTATGATTATTTTCAGTTATTATTATAGATTAAAGTGGTTTTAGCAGTACAGTACTGTAACGTTGAAAGATAATTAGTATGTCCCACTTTCAGGAGTATAGAAATTATTATGTTAAACCAAACTGATGCTCAAAGTGAGGTTTTGAAAATAACCCATACCAGATGCTTCAGAGAAAGGTGCAAAAACCCTATACCACACAACAATATAATACCTAAATGGGAAGTTCCTCATTATAGCCATCAGGCAGGAGGTTGAATGCCCTACAGTATAATACATGAAATGTTTCAATTCTTATTTTATCTGTAGATGTTCTTGTATATATATTAAAAAACGGGTATGAATCTGTAGTTGCCTGTGTGTCACAGTATCTCACCTATTCCTGAGAGGCTCTTAGTGCTCACACCATACTTAGGAATAACTCTAATATACGAAGCAGTCACAAATTGCCTTCAATTATACAATAGATTCTTCTTTGTGATTGGGAACTATTACCAATTTTTCATTCATACACGCATAGAACGGAGGACATACAGCTAATTCATGTTTTAGAAAGGTCTCCTGCTGTATATCTTTAGCATAGCTCAAATGGAAACTCCAAACCTGTAGACTCAAATCCCTATATATATGCTTTGCAAAAATACCTTGTTTATATACAGGAAATTACTTTTCATCATAATTAATGCGCAAGAAATACCACTGAAATCACAGCACATGCCAATAAGGAATGCCAGCTGAGTGAAGCAATTCAAAATTTCAGTGCTTTATCTGCTTTATTAGGGTAGATAGATACTCTGCCTGGATGCATAACTGAAGTCCCTAAAGCCTGAACCAAATGTCTCTAGACGCTTTTTGGGTCCAAGTGCATTTGTTCCATTTTCCTGCTAAACAAATCAAGAAGAGGCTGAAAGCTCTCTAAGTGGAAGTTGAAAGCAAAAGCAGATAAGGTTTGGAAAAGATTTCAGCAAGTTGGTTTCTGTGCTCATGGCTAGAATATTAGGTGAAGTGCCAGACAGGCAGACCAGTAATGCATGAATCTTCTCTTTCCTCAGTAACCATTTTTTTTTCACATTTCTATACAGAATGTATAAAAATATACAATGATTGTCAAAAATATATGTAATAAATTAAATAGATTTTAACTCCAGGGTAGAGAAAAGGCTTCTGGGTATTAGGAAACCTTATTTTCAATCACTTGCTCTCAAACTCTTTGATTTCAGCCTTACTTGGAAGGAAGAAACAATATAAACCCAGAAACAGAGTCAAGAACTGTACCAAATAGGGTAAAGCAAAAATATTCTAAAACTGGTGAGAAAATCTGGACTTCTAGAAGAAATCCAGTGGATAAATCATAATATATCCTAGTCGTTTGAGTAAGTAGCTACCTGAAGTACACATAAGAGTAGAGTCCACTCAACAGTGTGGCAAGGGGAGGGTTTTCCTTCAGTATATTTTACAATGCTGATTGCTCAGGCACCGTTTGCTGAGCTTGCTGATGGTAGGCACATATTTTAGGGCCTCCTAGGGAGCAAGCAGGACTTGGAAACAGCAAACATCCCTCCCCTCACCAGCCTCCCAGGTGCAACTTGTCATACAAGTGGAATAAGGCCTATTCCACCAATTCTGGTAACACTCAGCAAGAAGCATATTGCAAATCGGCAAGGAAAGACAAAAAGTGTGTTGACTGAAGATATCAAAAAGCAGATGCTGTTGTGGCTAACCTGGGTTTGAATTCATGCACTATCCCTGATCAGAGTGAGCAGCAGTGAGGATTCATTATCTACAGCTACAGCAGACGCTCTGCTTTACCTATGCAGAACACATGCACTTGTGCTCTGTGGTTTCTGATGTCCTGATCTTCTTAAGTCATGTAGCCACTTGACGGCATCTTGTAGCCTGCCTCTTTCTGCATACCTGTTTACGGGTCCCAGCAACGCTTGTGCAAGATATTTGTTAGGATGACCTCTGGTTTTCCTGTGCTTTAGGGCTACAGTTAGTGTAACGCTGGCTGAAAGAGAAAAGAAGATGATATAGGAATATAACAACATTGTCTGTTGCTTCTTAAGCAGGTGTCTCCTGCTGGACGTCTGCTGACTTCTGAAGCGCTCAGTCTTGCGAACCCCAGAAGAAAGCATGAAAGCAGCCCCGTTCGTTCCACCTCTCCCTGCAGATTTTGTGCAAGCACGATTGTACGTACATGAGGCCTGGAAAAGGGTAGAGATACAAAAGCAAATTTGCAAGAGAAAAGAAGTTCATAATTTTAGACACAAGTGTCCCACCTGCCAGTTGGGAAAAGAAATCTCTAGCAGCCAACAAGGAACTTTAGCAAGAGCACAGATTAGCAGATAGAAGAGGTTAAAGCAGAGGTAGAAAGTCAGTGTGTTGTGTGTGCAGCTTCTCTGTAAACAGTGATCACAATAAACATACTGTTTAGCTTTAGAAACATCATGTCCTTTCAGGTTATTCCTCAACATGTAGTATGTGAAACAGAATCTTCAGAGGGAATTACAGCAGTATTTGAATTCAGTTTTGAAATGCCATTCATATGGAGATATTCTTACCTCCCAGACTCCATGAATCTGTATGAACTGATCTGAAATGTGACATCTTGTTCCTGTTGAGATTAGGGAAGAATGCTAAAAGGAAGGAATAAAGATGGAAATGCTTTTTTCTTTCTGTGAGGCTTTTGCAAGAAAATATACTATAAATAACAAAAAAAATATCCCTGAACAGTGGCATAAATCTGGGTTTGCTGTAAGACTTAGCTTGAAAATTCGTCTGTGGGCCTGAAAACGTGGCTGAATGCAAAGGATTGGGGTAATACCATTTTCAGTAAGTTTCTGATTCAAAATCCTTCCCTTTTGATTTTATTTCCTATTCCTAAGGTTTAAGATAATAAGAAAATCTATTGGTAGGTTAGATGTTGTAGTTGTGAAGTCTCCTGATTAATTAGGCATGCAGCGAAAACGAGAACACAAAAGTAAATGTGTGGGAGGCTGATGGAATCAGAGATCTACCACAGTTAGTTTATATAATTATCAGTGTGCCTCAAGTTTGTGGAGATATCAAAAGTGTTTTCTTCATCAAGACAAGGAAAAAAAAAATGTTGGGTTTCATGCAGAAGAAGCCGTGTAACCAAAGTCACTGACAATTTATGCTTCCATTAGACTCCCTGTATGTTGTCCAGGCTGCTGTTAAAGAATGGCTGTGGATAATGCATGGATTCCTTCACCTTAAACAAGCTGAAAAGCCACTAAGAAAGGCAAAGCTCTCACCACATTTCAACACTAAGGTGAAGTTCTGCTCTGTCACTTATTTGCGTGGTAATCACATGGCCCCGGATCTCGACCTGTAACTAGCCTCAACAAAATCAATAGACTAATTGCAAAGAAAAGTGTTACTGGGTAGGAATAATGATTGACAGAATTTTGCTTTTAGAATTCAATTAAAGTTATTTACCAGATTGCTGTTTTCAGCATCTTTCTTATGAACTAATTTCAAGAAACATAACAGCAATTACATATCTGTCAAAAAGTGTGATTTTTTTTTTCAGAACTGTAAATAGCAACAGTTCATGTGTACTCCTTTACACACCTGTAGGAATTAATTCAGTGATTTAATCTAGGATGCAACAAAAGGCCAGTGCCACAACTGGTAGGGATCTGTAGTGCTCACCTGTAATTCACAGCAAAGTGTTGACAATTTGCCACATTCCTTATAAAAGCTGATTTTAGTTGTCTCAGTTGAACGATTCTCTCCTTGCTTTCCACATAAAGCCTCTCCTTGCTCATTGTTGAGTTTATTAGGAAGAATTTCATTGCCACTTGATCACATCCATTCAATGCAATGCACAAGTGGAAAACACTTAAGTAAGTCATGATTATGAAATCTGAGTGAAATCATTTAAAATGAATATGTGCTTTAATAAATGATTAAATACTGAATTTGTTCAACAAAAATTCCATATACCAAATGGTGAGATATAATAGCTATCTGATCTGTTAAAAGGAAAAACCTTTTAAACTAATCGATCTTCCCCACAACAATTTATGTCAGTGCCTTTTAAGATGATCCTTTCTTAAATGGGTAGCTGACAAAGAAATATATCTGATACAACTGCTAAATGAATAGATTTGCAGTGTACTAAGGCAATACATTTAAGAGGTCTTTCATGTATTTTGAGAACAGGTTAGGAATCCTGGCAGCTCTTAAAAAGCAGATTCTTAAGTGGTTTACTTTCTGTGCCATAAGATTATGACTGAACTAGACAGCACCATTATAGTAAAACACGATTTCTCCCTTTCTCCTTCTTCTCAACAGTTTATTTTCAAATGAACACACAGTTAAAAAAAAAAAAAAAAAAAAAAAAAAAAAAGGACTTTATTTTTACTCTGAAAAGAAATAATTAAACACATTTTTAAAAGGGACAGACTGTCTTCAGCCATTTTACAAAACCTGGAAGCAGTAACTTGTTCCTGCTCGTTCAGCCAGCCCTTCATGGTCATGTCCAAATGATCTAGGCTCTGGCTGGCCTCCAGGACAGACTGATGAAGGTTTTGTTTGCATGATTTTCTTTGGCATTCCATCATCTCTATTTGAAAAGGAGTATTAAAAGATATGAGGGCTTACTGCTTTTTTGTCCTTAAGTGAAAAAGAAAAGGAAAAAAATGTGGTATCATCACCATTTCCCCCAAAGCATTTTAATCAATAATATATTGTAAAATTTTGTCCTCAGAAGGTAATAGTGACCCATCTTCTGTCTCCTGTAATACCCTTCCTATGCTAGTTATCATGAAGAACAGCATAGGAAAGGAAAACAGCTACTATTTCTCATGATAATGTTTGCAGGCAGTGGCTGGTGGAAGGTAGGGAGTCTTGTATCAGTTGTTCCTGCATATTCAAGTACATATGTTGCATTATAGATAGTGCTGAAAAAGGAAACATCTGTCCAACGGCAGAGGGAAAAAGACTTTGTTGGAATTTGCTTCCTTGTCTGCTTCCAGCACCGAGCAGCGAAGTGTGACCCCTTGCAGGGCCAAGCTGCAAAATTGCTGTCCGTGCTTTGGGCTGGCTGACATACCTACCTAGAAGTAAATCCTATGGAGGATCCCCACTTTTCTTCCATAAAAATGAGCCAAAGTATACCTATAACTCAAAGTATTTCTCTGAACATAATGAGAAACTGCATGTTGCTCTCCAGTGCGTCTCCATCCACGCCTGGGTGCATCATCTTTTTAAAGTCAGGGAACAGTTGAGATTTAATGTGCACCAGTAAATTTCAACCATGCTCCCTTTAGGAGAATGCTTCTGATTCACAGGCATCTTTATATGCCTATAATTCTTTATTTTTAGTGTCACTGTAGTGCCTATGAGGCCATTTCGTAGGTGTTGACAGCTGTCTAAATAAGGTGAAAACACAGGACTAAAAGATGCTTTTCTAATCTCAGTGTAAGACAGGCAAGAATGCAGAAATAAATAAAAATTTGGAGGAATGTGAGAAAGCAATGAGATAATATTGATTAACATGTATGTAGTACATCTCAGTGCACCTATAGCCAATGGGAAAAAAAAGTCATTTCAGCAAAAGAATTGTCTGAGGGACATTTTGGAGGAGGAGCAATTATTTTTGCTTACATTTATGGGGAGATCCTGCAAAGAGGGAGTGATACTATGGGAGAAAGCATGAAAGTGCCAATTTGAAAAATGGGCATTTTAACATTGGAAGTTAGTGGTATGATCCGATCAGAGGTGAGGACAGCACATGTCTCTGGGAGTGGAAATTAGAAATTTGTGTTTGATACAGCAAAGGAAAGAGGAGGAATAATATGAACAAAGTAACAGCGTAAGAGCGTTTTGGTCAGGGAAGGTGACAACGTCAAAGAGGAAAATATTGCTGAAACAGGGATTCATGATGAGATCTCTAGGTCAGGTTCTAGCTCTTTTGATATTTATGATACTTACCCATTCTAGCCATGCTGAGCAGTAAAAGACTACAGGATTTTATCTGGAAAAGAGACATACACTGAATACGGTGCCCATGCCCAGTTAATGACAGCGTGGTGGCTTTGTGAATACAGAGAAGAAAGCTTTTTGCTCAGATGAATCACATTCACAGAATAGGTCACCTGAGGCTAAAGAGTTATGTGCCAATAGAAAATTAGTGATAGGAAATAATGTGTGGTTAATGCCAAAAGAAATTGCCAGTAGGGGCTGAATCCACTAGGCAGGAGCTCATCAGTGTCTCCTGTCTGGGTTCGACTACCCAGGAGTCTGGATGTGACCTTGGCCCAGACGTCACCATCCCAGTGCCTCGTCCTCTGTGCCTTGACGTGGTGGCCAAAAATAGCAGTGCAGGTGATTTTGTTTAAATCCATGGACAGGGCTGATGACGCAGCACTTCCAAAGTGCTGGAAATGCCTTGCCAAGGTTACCAGGACTTCTGGGATGGGGCTCAAGATCAGAAATAGTCCACGTTGCACGCAGCATGCATGAAATTCAGCTAATTGGAGGGATTCAGAGGTGAGTGAAATGCAAATGCTCCTCAGAGCAATATTGGAGAGCAACATAAATACAGCCTATATGGTTATTATGTATACTGCCAACATGAGAGATAGGCATTGTAGAAATTGAGATACAAGATTAATTATTTTCAAGGAATAAGTGAATGTTATTCTTCAAATAAAAATGTTTGGTAAAATCTCTCACTTCCTGATAAAAAATTGCACTACTTTTCTCCATTTTCTAATAAACTACATAGGATTCTTATGCAAAGAATCGTTCAAGCAAAGAACCTGAAATGGTTTTCTTAGGAGAAAAACAAGGCTTAATTAACTGTTATTATTTATCAGGGTATTTATGCATGTAAAATGTTCCAAGACCTCAGCCAGGCTTAGAAAAATGTGGCAGGTGTACAGTGTGTGAGTTCCCATTAAAAAAACCTCACATTTCCTTTTGTGTTGTGACAAATCACAGGTCACTGAAGCACAGGATAAAGCCGTTTCATTATTATTATTATTAACATTTAATTGTTATCCTTGGGTGTTGATTAGGAGAAGTGACAAGGGAAGTGGCTCCCCATGAGTTGTGTTGGGCAGGGAAAGAATAACTGTTGGGTCAAACCCGGATAACTGTTTCACAGAAGAATGATATTCGGAGGCGGAGCCACACAAGGCTAAATGAGCAAAGAGGTAGGGATGACTTCTTTATTTACAGCAGCCCTTAAAAACTAGAGATCTACGGTTCAGAGTAGATAAATTGCACCTTAAGCTTTAGAATGAGGCATTTAGTGTAAGGCAGTAATAGATATGCAGGTACATATATAGGTGCCCGGGCCGTGCCCATGTGAGGAATCACATTTCTTGCAAAGACGACTTTGAAATTACTGAAGACATTACTGATCTCTTTGCTTTAATCAGCTCAGTTCACATTAGCCAACAAATGACAATGCTTTACAGCGAAATTATTTGAGAGCTAAAACAATATACATTTCTAATGGTTTAATCTCGATATTTGTCTCAAATGAATGGAGGATGAAATACATTATAGCCGTGAGAATATCTAATTTACATACAACATGCCAAGCAGAGAGACACATCATTGTTTTGAAATTTTCTTCTCACATTTTATTTTTAAAACACTGCATTGCATTAGATGGATTAAACACAGACACCAAGTAGAGTTTGAATACATTTTTTAACATTTGCATTCTAACAATTTAAATTTTCCTGTAAAGACATACCTCTTCACTAAGATAGCTTCTTCCAATAGAAGACTGGCCAATGCTACATTTAATATAATTTGCACAGTGACAGACTCATTGTGTTGGATAATAGTTACTTTTATGCTGAAAAAAAAGCAACGTTTGATTTTTTGGGAGAGTTGCTGTTGTGTCTTGTATGAAGCTGTCACATTGGTGTCATGTTAGGCAAGAAAAGGAATTCACCCTTACCGCTGCCTTTGAAATCTGCAATGCAGGAAATGGTTAGAAAATATGGGGAAATGATTCTTTCCAATATTTATTATATGAGTTCTGATGTGTTCAAAGTCTTGTGTAGCATGGAGGTATTCGTGCATGCACATATGTATTTCTCTGGAGCTAAAGCAGAGCAGCCCTTAGCTCACGTTCATGTGTGGCCTCCATGAGGACCTTCTGCCAAGGAGGACACCGTGTCCATCTATTCCATCACTCATTTTCCCATGGACTTTCCAAGCTCCCATGCTCTGCCTCTTTTCCCAGAAGCCAGACTCAAAACCTCACGTATGAGCATAAGGCATTAACTAACCTGCCTGGGAAATGTAATAAGAATGTCCCTTTCTGAAGAAAATGTGTTTCCAAAATGACTGATAGCCCATTTTTCACCTCTTCAGACATAAGTGCTCTCAGTGTTAATTCATGAATTATGGTTTCTAATGAAAATAGTACCTTATGCAGTATGAATAAATAGTATTATATTTTCTTCATCTATTTTACAGAGGCCCTTTTGTTGTTTAGGTTGTTCTTGTTTAAAAGCTATGGCTTGTTTTTTATTTCACTGCCTGTCGTAGGCTTGCTGACAAAAGTAAAGGCTAAGAATTTGTTAGACCCTACTTTATAATATATTCTGTTTATCATCATTTCTTTTCCATTACGGTGGTGTTATTTTCACTGCTGTGCTGAAGGTGCTGTCAAAACTTCCATTATAAATATTGTTTCTGAGGAGTTGTACGTCTAAAGGTTCTATATTAAAATTCTGCCTGGCTGAAATTTGGCATGCAAGTCTCAGAAAAAAAAAAAAAAAAAAAAAACGCTTTATTTACATCCACCTTATATTGGCTTAG
>JAWLRI010000907.1:413668-515279 GCA_034781795.1 Crypturellus tataupa | reverse complement strand
TTCCCGCGCGGTCCCCGCGATGCTGCGGCCGCGGGGCGCTCGTGTGGAGCTGCTGCCCGCGGCGGGCTCTGGCGGGCGGCACGAGGCCGCCGCTGCCCCTGCTGGCTGGCGCTGGGAGAGACCCTGAGGGCAGGACCACCCTGGTCCTCCCTCACACCGCGCTGCTTCCTCACGCCACGGCCCTTCGTCGGACTGTGGTGCCTCCTCACAAAATGGTGCCGCCTCGTGCCATGGCCCTTCCTCATACCGTGTTCTCCTCAGGCTTGGCCTGGTTCAGCCTCTGACATTTGCACCTGCCCTTGTTTTATTCATACACATGTTAAAATCTGCTTCCCGTTGCTGTCGCTTCATTTTTAGTGCCTGGCGTTTGTTCTCCAGCTCCTCAGGTACAGCAGGAAGCGGCTGTTGCCAGAGGCTGGTTTAGCGCCTCTGTAACCAGGCTGGTTTGTCCTCTTTCTGCAATGACTACGTTTACGTGGGTAAGTAGGGTTTGCTAATGCTTTTGAACCACCCATTCCACATCGGAAAATAAATTGTTAGTCAAATTATTCTTAAAAAGCAGAGTTTTTTTCCATGGGAAAAGCAGACTTCGTTAGAATTTAATTTTGTTGTGGTCTCCACTCTCCTACTCCCCAAGTGATGTATTTGCCTCACGGAGATCCCATTAGAAATTTAAGATACAAATGGTAAACAGAGTATGAATAACAGTTGCCTTTCTTTCCCCGATTCCAGATCCTGCTGCTGCCTGCTCGCCTGCTGCTTTCTTCCCCTGTGTGACTTGGTGCAGTACAAATTGTCAGTAGCCATAATGCATCAGCACAGAAAAACGTGTTTGTCTCTGGAGTGTTTTGTCTTCTGCTTGCAGAATTATCACAGGTTGCCTACTAAAGACGTTTAAAGTAAGTCATGGGATATCTCCCAACTCCTGGAGATTCCTTAAATATGGAGTCATATTGGACAGATAGATAACAGTATTCAAGATCAGCAGTTCTCTTAGGGCAACATACTTGAACAAAAGTTGAGTTTACTGATAGAAAGCACAATGGTTGCAGCCTTAAAGCAACTAATAGAATTCCAAAACGCATTCTTTTTTTTTTGCATTTGAATCTATGATGCAAATTGGACATCGATTACAATGAGTAGAATTAACAAAAGGATCAACTCATGAACTTGTATCTCCCATGGAAAGGCCAACTCTGGGCAAGAAAGACAAGTTAGAATTAAATAGCTTGGATTATGGCTCTCCATTAAAAACAATTTCAGTTAGAGAAAACTCTGTTTTAATCATATGTTTTGATGTTTTAGTGATTTACTTTTATTGCTGCTCGCCAGGTTTCTTTAATATTTTACATCATAGCACTTCCTAGAAATATTAAACTAATTAAATGCTAATAAACTTTTCAAACTACATCTTACTTAATTTGAGCTTTTAAAGTATTTTTTATTTAAATTGTGTCTGAGAACACAAAGTCGACAGTCTGGTAAGTTGTTGAGAAGAGGGTTGCAGTATCATATGGTTCTCTCTTATAAGTTGCCTTGTGCTAGCCGTTTAAAATGTCAGATGAGTGAATATGGTTGAGTGCAAAAGCAACAGCTTATGTGACTGACCTGAGATTGCACGCACAGTTTAGGCCCATTCTGCTCTGTGATAATAACTTTATCATATAATTAGCACTTAATGAGAGTTAAATGTTGTATTCTTCATGGTTTCTGCATTCAGTAGTAAATCTCTTCTATGAAGAATTTTGTCTCTTTCATCATGTAAAATCATTTTAATTTTCTCCTAGCTTGTGTCCTTATTATAAATTTTTACTGATTTGAACTTTCTTTTAACTTCATATATATACGTGGGTGTATGTATGTATATGTATGTCTGTATATTTTAATCATAGAAGCTTTTAGAAGGGTGATAATTGCACACTGGCTTATTTTTCTCAGTTTAAATGTACATTTGAGAAAGTGTAACTCCAGGATTCTTATTAAAATTTTATGCCAACTTAAGTCAAGATGAATTCCTCTCAAACCTTAGTTTTCATGTGAAACCTTGAGCTACTTTTGCCTCAAGGCATGTAGGGTCCTAAAAGTTACCTGAGTGAATTAACTGCAAGCGAATCCCTTATTACTAGGCATTAAGTGGTAGAAATTACCCTTTTATATTCAGGGAGGGGTTTAATGTAACTTTCTGTAATTATAAAATAATTTGATGGATAAACATTAGTTTGTCAAAAGTTTAATGCAACTCAAAGAGAAAAAAATGATGACGTCCTTAAAAAGACATATTTGTGCATGTATTATCTTGCAACTATCTACATACCTTTTCCTTCAGGGTATTCATATGCGGTTTTAGAATCTGAAAATACTCTTAACATAAAGTAGAGCTTTTTACTGTCTCTATTTTCCTGAATTTACTGTTTTTGTGACCAGAAACATTTTTTTTAGCTCACATTGGGCTAAGAAAAAGATACCATTTTGAATGGGAGTGTGTAGATTTACCCTGTTTTTTTTTTTCTGTGTTATTTAAAGCAACTGACATTGTTACGTTATAAATAATACATAGGTATATGCAAATAAGTTTTCATACATTTTCTTGTAAAAGTTATTAGTGAGCTTTGCTCGCGTTTGCAACAGACACAGGAGGAAGAGAGGGCTGTTGTACTGTGTCTCAGCTGTAGACCGTTCCTGCAGACAGCATTTTCACCCTGAACTGAAATCAGACTGGAAAGAGGAAGGACAGTCGCTTGAAACATATGGCTGTTCCTGTGCTTCTCTAAAGCTAAAGTAGGTGTCTGTGTGGTGAGCTGACTTGTAGAAATAGAGAAATGATTTGTTCTGGGCCAGCTGTATGCACTATTGTGGATAAAATTAAGTAGTTTAACCCAGTGCAGTGCTAACCAAAAAGGATTTTATTCAAAAGTTCTTGGAATATTATCCATGTCTGGAGTGGCTTGGTAGTAGCTGATTCTTCTGTGATTTCCCTGTGTATGGGAGCAACTGCCAAGGACTGTGGCAATTGCAAATGCAAATTCTCCTGTTAAGGAAAGCCTGTTGCTTTCCTTAGTGGTTTTTGGTACTGCCACAGCAGTCTACCATTAGTCCTTATTTACCTTTTTTTTGGTTAGAAATAGATAGTATCCTTTGCCCTGCTGTGGAATAATCTGTTATCCTTGGAAGAATAAATAAGTGAACAGAGCTGCAAGGACTGTATTACAGTCTTGAGTGAAAGGTTCCCTCTCAATACACAAAAACAGATAGTTCTCTGATGGTGTAAATTCAGCCTGTCCCTCTTTATACTTGTATTTTTTTTGGTTGCTACAAGCTTAACTTCGCTTGCAAAGCAAGAAACTTGTCTTTGCTTTCTGTGTGTATTTAATAAACTCAAAGAAAAGACAAAAAACTTCAGTGAAAAAGTTCCTCAAGGTTATAAAATCTCTCCTGCACGACCTCCTTCACGCCTTCTCTTTTTGTACAGCAGTTTCTAAAGGAAAAACCCTCTTTCATAGTACCCCAGAGGGGATTTGACTTTGAGAAAAAAAGCAATCAGTCACCCTGTGGACTAAGTTTTAATTTTTTTTTTCAGTACGTTTGTTTAAGAAAAGCACAGACAACCCCTTTTATTTTTAATCTATAGTATGCTTGTGAATGAGTTCCTTGAAGATCTTATAAAAAAGTCCGTGATGTATACAGAATCATTAAAGTTTGGTTCTATAGAAACAGCTTAGAAAAAGGTTTTTACTGACAGCTTTAAAGGAGTGCGCTGGAAATGTGAATCTGGGGACATGCACATAGGGATCATTGGACATGCACATTGGGATCATGGTGCCTGTGCAAAATGATGCATTACTAGCTGAAAAGGAGGGGCTTGGCTTGCTTGTGTCAGTGGAGAGTTACGTGCATCCAAAGTTACCCAGGTTTTATTCATTATTTTGAGCTCATATATATGTTAACGTTAACTGTTGGATAACTTCATAGTTAGCTGTTGTTGCCACAACTTAAAAAGCATTTGGCTTTCCTAGGAAAACATTTGAGTCAGTAGTACGTACAGAGACTATTACATTTATAATGCATTTACCTTCCAAAACATTATAGAGTACTAGGAACTACAAATACTTAGTTCTTTAGAATAATAGCATTTGATTTAATACTTAGCTTTCAATTCCTCTTTCAAAAACAAGTGTTCCAGAATTCACGTTTATTTTTACATTTCCTTTTGCTATTGTTTCCAAATTTGAATGCTGTTGAGGAAGTAAAAGAAGTAACAACCTTTCTGGCTTCATTTTCTGATTGTTAAACACTAGATGGTGCCATTTAACTTCTTTGGAATTAAAAATAGTTGGCGCTGCATGTTATTTTTAATAGAATTTATTAATTATGTTCTAAAAGGAAACAAAAGAATTAGACTTTTAGGGTTCTTTTTTTTGTGACCCTCACTTTTTTCTCTGCAGAGCTAACATATTCTGTTAAAAGTAAAATAGTGTATTAATGAAAATGTGCAAAAAAGTTTTATTCTTTTAAACTATCCTAAGTTTTTAGTTCACACTAGCTTATGTGTATTATACTGAATTTGATAAAAATGTAGAATTTTTATGTAAAATTATTATTTGAGGATGCTTTTTTTTTTTCCCCCTGCAATCTAGGTAAGCATTCTCAGCTAATTATAATATGCATTGCTTCAGTGGAGTTAGAGCAGTTTTCATCCACTGATAATTGCGCTGTGGTTCTCTTAGACTGTAAAGACAGTTGTAAAGAACAGCGCTAACAGTAGCTTGTTTATATGTCCAGCCCTAGTCATAGGGTACCACAGAAGCGACTATGCACAATATAATACGAAGGGATAAGGATGACCAGGACACTTCTGCTTCATACTTTCACATTAAAAAGTTATGTGGTAGTTTAATCTATAGCTGTGTATGGATTAAGAATTGGGTATAAGTTGTTGGCATTATTTTCAAGTTTGACTAATTACTTTCCTGTTTATTTGGACAGAAATAGGAAGGATTACAAAACAAATTTTGCAGAATGATTTTGATACTTTTTTAATACTCAGAGAGAATGGCGAAACAGAACTTCACATTTACATGGATGGTTTTCATTAATAAAAAGTATTATTTTGAATGATGCAAGGGAACCTAATACTCAGCTCTTGATTGCAGACCAACAGTCATCATAGAGTGCGAAAGAGTATCATGATACTGTCACATTATGATGGAAAACTTTTCTTTTTATGAGTGGCCAAGTTAGGTTAACAGGTTTCAGACAAGGTAGTAAATAAGTTGTCCAAAGCTGTGCAATAAGGGAGTTACTGTTGTGGGTTATAATGTGAGCAGGCCTTGACCCTCTGGGAAGGTTGAGCAAGGCTTGCAATATAATTTAAACAATCTTAAAACTGGCACCACCAAACTATATAACTGGTTAGGTGAGCAGCTTGCTTCCCCGAGGCTTTCTAGGCACCGTCACACCATTGTTGTAAGTGAAAGGATTAAAATGCGCAACGTGAATTTTCCAGTTTTGTTTTAAAGGTAGCATGATTCATGATCAACATGATTCAGAAGCATAATAACTAGAGAAAAAAATGGATTTCTGTTATGACGTAGCTGAAGGGAAAAATAACCTGTTTTTTCAGCTGATCTTAAGTTGTGATTTTGTTTTCACTCTCAATATCAAGGGCGGATGTTTGTACAACCAATTCATAAAAAGTCAACCAGCAGGTAGGTGACCTGTGATAGTGCTGGACCTGCATTTGCAGCTTCAGCCATACAAATGGTTCGCATCTCTGCGGGGCTAATGAAGTTCAGTTATTGAAAAAGGAATGAATTAGTTGAAATGCATGTGCCAGAAATGGATTTAGCTTTGCACACTGAGAGGTTAGTTGCTGCAGTGTATCATATTCTGTGAATACATGTGTTCTTTGTTTCACAAGTATTAAGGTTTGTACATACATGGAAACATCTGTGCAAACTGGTGCACTTAGTGAAGCTCATCAAGATTCATTGTTGACAAAATGGCTTTTTTTCTCCCTTAAAGGTTGGAAAATGAAGTCAAGTAGAGCAGTATGGACCTGTTTACTTTTAAAACTGGTTTAGGGCCCCAACTGATGCCTCATGTGCATCACTAGAATTTATGCAAAACATATTTTATCTTTTTGTTGTCCAGTGTGCATGAGAGAAAATTGAGATTGGACTGAGTTGCTGCAGCTCAACTGGATGTGCTGGGGCCATTTTCACCATGCTTCCTGTAAGAAGTATCAGTCTGGAAATTGCCCTTCCATGTCACCTGGACATTCCTGATTTGTGATTCTGGGGGGAGGGGATGGTGTTGGCTGATAGCTCATCCTTCTTTTTCCAGAACTTCTCAACTGCAGCTTTACTTTTTTTTTCCCACTCCCTCTAATCCACATTTTAGGTGTCAATTCAATTACGTTGAAAAACGTTGGTTAATAATTATTTTGCATGCTGAAATCCAAAGGAGAAAACACATATAATCACATTTTTTATTTAAAATCACAAATATGATGGTGTTGCTACTGAGGGAGCATATAAATGTGAATGGAAAATGGATCTAAGTGGATTCAGATGGAAATTTCCCCAGAAACCGGTGTGTAATGGCACTCAGACTCACAGTCAGTCAGATGTATCCTTGCCTTGAATCACATGCTGCGTGTCTACCCCAGCACAAGCATTTCCTTGTCTCCCCTCAGCCAGCTAGTTCCAGAGGGATTCCACTCCACGATGGTGCAGGACTGGCTGACCCTGCTCTTCCTCGGGGCAGGGACGTTTCACATTATCTTTAGTGGAAGCAGAGTTAGCTTCTTGCTTTCAAAAATGTATAATGAGATCCCGAGGATCTCGTTTATGAGATTTGAAGTGACAATGTTAATTACCTTCTGATAATTGAATTACTGAATTCAGAGAACTAAATCAGCAGCCTCTACTGTGTAGCTGCGTTCATAATATATGCTGTAAAACCAATCAAGATTTAATGAGTAAATAGATTTTTTTCTGCTTAAAAGTAGCAGCAACTACCTTATGCCAACAACACTTGTGCACACTACAAATAAGATTAGGATAATAAGACATAATGAAAGGCTGGCAAGATGCCTGTGCCGTTCCAGTGCCAGGTCTGCAGATACGGAGTCGTTCTGATGACTGACCCTGACAGAGTTGCGAGGCTGTGCAATAACTGGAAGAGGGTCATTCCTCAAGCAGTAGATCCGTGTTTGCAGCACTGAGTCTTTGTGCTGGACCCCTTTAACATCCACGTGGATCTCAATGCATTTTCACTTACCTCTTCCTCTAGTGTTTCTGACTATCACAAACCCACTGGTGGATTTGAATACCATCGTTTGCTGTGATGTAAAACCGCTGACCAGCCTGATTTAAATATTGATCTCACAGTAACTCACATTAGGCCTTTACCTTTTCTGTATTCCTGATGCTGTTCCATGGTTATCCTCCCTGTATTTGGCAGGGAAGAGTGCGTGTAGGTTGATGAGTGTCTTCAGATTTGAATACTTGTGGGAAAATCTCTGCTAAACTAAGCATAAAATTGCAATTTGGAGTTAACTGTAAAATCAATTAAAAAACCCAGCAGACCGCCAACATGAAAAGAATGTGGGGAGGAATTCACTCTCAGGAGTATTCACAGATCATATGTTCCTGAACAGCAGAGAACAAGAGCTACACAAAATGTTTTGGCTGATTTTTTTTTTTTTTTTTTTGAAAGTCTTGAAGTTTATCATCAGGAACACGGGATGTTTTTCCCAATGCAAAATTTTGTCAGTGTTCTGAGCAAAAAGAGGCTTTTTTGACAAAGAAGTATCTCATGCTTCAGAGATATCTTCTTCCTTGTGCCTGCCTGGTTTGTAGATGACTCCTGTGTTGTCTTTTCCCTTTTTGCATCTGAAACAAAAAAAAATGTATTAAGATATTTGAAACTACAATGAAGGAAAAGCACCATTGACTGTTTAAAAAGTCTATTACACATGCATGAAGTTTTATTTCTATGTGTTGGGGAAACTGTCACAGTAAATTCCTGTTACAGATATTTCAGGATAGCACATTTTGATGTGATCAACACAAAGTTGATGCTGATTGCAAAGGGATATGCGCATGCTATAGGAAATTTGGTTATATTAGTCTTTCTTCCAGAATGTGACTTTGATGGAAGCAGCTGGCTAAATTATCTGTCAGCACATTTCTTTCCTTTGAATGATGTGACCTTGAGAAGGGTTTTTTTTGTTTCGCTTATTGTTCCAGGAAAAAATGAAAGAATTCAAAGAGCAATTAAAAGCAGCAAGTCTCACAAAAAAAAAAAAAAAAAAAAAGCTTTCTTTAAATGCAGCTTATATTGGCTTAGTCATCATTTTAAAATAAATTTGCATGTAAGTATCAGAAGCCACACATATAGCAAGGTTTCATATATTTAAATAACATCAAAATAAACATCTATGTATACAAAATGTTTCTGAATTTCAATAGGTATCAGTCTGCTGCCGCTGAAAGATACAGAAGAAAAAGCCCTGATAAAAAATACTCCTACTCAATAAATATACATTGGCAATTTTATGACTTCTAGGTTGCTACAGTAGATTTATAAGGTAATGAGTAAAGATGCCATGTTCAATGTTTGACTGAGATGCAATGCAAAAATGTAGAAGTTAGTAATGCTGGAATAGATAGATCATCTCAGCTCAAGACAGACATTTGTTTTTGAAGGGATTCTGCTGACATAAGCAAAAGCAATATTTTAGTGACCTCTTATTTCATGAGATATTCAAGATGCGTCGTCAAAACTTCCCTCTGTTTTATTTCATAGAATCTAACTCATCCTGTCATTTCTTTACTTACACTAACTTCTCGGGGCAGTACGCCTGTCTCATGCTTATTCTGGTTATCATACCTTATTACAGACTCTTTCCATGCTTTTGTTCGTTTACTCACCCCAAGATCTCATGCTTACTACTTTTTGTCTCTGCCATTTCAATATGCTTTCAGCAGTAGAAGAACAAATGGAAAGCACTCAAAAAGAAAATGATAGAAGCAATCTTTTTAATTAAAAAGGTGTAAAGAGTGAAAAGGAGTAAGTGGAGGATGTGCATCAGGCAGTAGTCAGAGAGTCATCGTATTACAAAAATGAGCAATTCAGAATCACAGATGTTTCTCACGCCTTGATTTCTGGCACTGTGCGGTTTTCTTAAAATAGAATTGAGGCATGGTAAAAAGATTGAAAAGAGGTGATTTTTTCCCCCTAGTTTGTTTTAGGTTTCCCTTACCCCCCACTGGGTCCAAGGATAAAATGCTTTGGGAACCTGTATGCATTACAAAGCTCTGCCTTTTTCAATTTTGTATACCAAAAACAGACTAGTTGGGATCCATGCAGTGCCGCATTGTGTTATAATCTTCTCAGAGAAGGCAGGGTAGAAGATTCCTGAACATTTACTTGTGTTCTTTGTTTCCAAGCAAAAAAAAAAAGTTCTTGAAGAGTGATGGAATAATAGTTTATCCAATGGTTTCTTGGTGCCATTGCACTGCCTCAAGACTGTGGTTCAGAGCAGGTTGCCCCTTCAGGCAGCGTGCGGGTTGCAGCTTTCCTCCGATGGGCACACTGTGCTCGCCTTTGCCTCTCCAGATGCATCCACAAAATTCTTCCTGAGGGTCTGACAGTTGTTGGTTCATCTTCTTTTTTCTTAATAATGAATATAATTTCTGTCTTCGGAATCTTCGGAGACTAAGATATTTCCATGGCTGGGATCCTGTGTATTATCTTCTCTGATAAATATCTAGATCTGCACTTGCATCTTCATCTGCATCTGCAGTTATCTGCATCTTCACCTACATCTGTGTCTATGTAAATATGTCTATTTCTATCTTTCCCTATCTATCTATATCCTATATGTTTCTGTGCAAACAAGCAGTAAAACAAGCAGTAAAACAAACAACCAAAGAGAAAAAATGCCCCTTTTCTGCATGGTTATTTAGGGTAAAATAATTTCAAACAATGCTACAATACAGTAAAAGTGCATTTTAAGTATACATACTAATCACTTGTGCTTCAGGGAGATCCAGAGGTGATGGTTCTCTTTCCCTAGAACCATCTTGTGAAAAAACTGATAGTTTAATGAATTCCCTTCTAAACACCCTAAAATTCAAAAATTATGTAGTTGTATGAGCCACAAGCAAGGTGAGCTGCCGTGGTCCCCTTTTCATGGACTAGATAATAATAGAGCATTGCAGAGTGTTCTGAGTTTCCTTTTCAAAATCCTTTCTCTGTTAACATATTTTTGTAAAAAATAGGTCCTTTCACTTTTAGAAACTGTGCTGTAGTATAGAGTTTCAGTGAAGAACCTGGAAGCATAAATAGAATTATAATGTTACCTTTTGAATAGTAATTTATTTAATAATTGAGAGAGACATACATAAGAAAAAGAGAGAGACCAAATGTGCAAATATAGCAGTAAAAGTCTAATGGATAAGGCTATAGTTAGTTCTGCATGGAATATGAAAGACTCATGTGACTGACTCCACGTCAATACATCATTTGTAGGCATCATTTTTTGTTCTTTTTCAGCAGAGGAGAATAATATGTCTGATGAATACTGTGCGGTCATCTCTATGAATGAGACCCCACTGATGTGTGGACCTAAATTTAAAGACGTTTCCATAACTTCACATCTCTAATGGTTAAAAATCTTCCAATTTTCCAGTTCCATTTATTTATGAACACTTTATTCCTTTTGTTATATCCTTGTGCCAACATTGTCTTTAATTTAAATAGCTCTTCTCCCTCCCTGGCATTAAGCTCCATGATGTATTTAGAAAGGAAATCATATGCCTTCTCAGCCCTTTGACAATGCTGAATTGTTCCATTTCGTTACCCCTGGGCATGCTTTGAACAAAAGTGCAATGAACTAGTCCCTTCTTTCCAAACATTAGCTTAAGAGTTGGCTCTCTGCCACTTGTCACTGAAAGAGCAAGTGCAAGGCAGACCAGTTGAAATCACACAAATTTCTCTGTTATTGTGCGGCTTGTTTTGTCTACCCCTCTGATGAGCAGAGCTAAGTAGAAACTCATGAGACAGCTGAGAAAAAGTGCAGTACGCAGGGAAAAAAATGACCAGATTTAACAGTCAGTTACTCTTGTGTCAACATTATTAATCATGTGGGCTGTTATGAAAGGTATTTTCATTAATTATAGTAGAATTGTATCCAAAGACTAATCCTTTTATATTACAGAGTTTTGTGCCATTTCTGTAAGAGGCCAATATTTCCATTTGGATGTTCCTTTAAGGAAAGTTTTGGGTGACCTCCAGGGCACTCCAATACTGGCAGGTCTAGTGGAGGTTCAGCGAGTATCGTATCTTGATCCTTTAGCCTGCCACAAGACTGACATCAATAACTGTTTCTCTGTGCAGCGGGTTGTTCGGATTCCTATTCCCTCCTTAAAACAATTCCTGTAGGTTGCATTACTCATTCCCTCAAAGACACAGGTGCAGCAGGTTCAGTGCCAGTGAGTTCAATACTGTGCAATAAAGTCAAGGCAAGGCAACTAATCAATTTTCTATGAAACACACCAAGTCGTCCAAGAAAAATAAAATCCAGAGTTAATTTACTCAGTCACCATCACCATCAATTATATATGCCGCATATTTAATATTAATTGCTACTGTGAATTTACTCAACTTCTTTTTGCTTTATAAAACAATATTTGCTCTCCTAATATAAAAAAAAATGTACAAAGCAAAACTGTAGGTCTATGTACAAATATCGTCCATCCTTAATGGACTAAGAATCAGGACTCTAGATCTTTACATTGGATGTATTAAATTCAATACAAGAGAAATGCTTCCCGTGCTCCATTGCTTGTGCCTGGAACAAAGATGCTTTTGAGCCACAAACCTGCATTCAAAGCTTTAGTCTGATCCAGGCTTTTGGCTTGAGACCATCCCTTAAAAGGAAAAATGAAGCACTCCCAAAACGTTCAACCTCTCTTTCTGCCACATGCATTAGAGCAGGGACTCCTCTCCTCATGACCATGACCCAGAATAAGTGAGAGCTGGCTTAAAACACTTCTTTACCATTTAGGAAAATTTATGGCACTGGAACTACCGAACATTTGGTCACAGCACTTTCACTCGAGGTTTGCCTAATGAGCCTGTAATCATTGCCTTCTTTTTGAGGGTTTTGGTCCTGATGTTCACTGAGATGCTCCCATTTCTTTGGAGCAGTTACCCTGCAGCAAAGAGGAGACAGGGCAGCACTTAGGAAACTGGGGCAGAAAAGGTGAGTAATGGGGAGAGCACTGGCCATGCTGGGGGTCCAGCTGGGTTTCCAGTGGCCGTGGGACCCTCTGGAAGCGGGAGGCAGCCTAGCCTGAACCTTCCTTATGCTGCTATTGCTACTAAAGGTCACACTCAAACTGAATATTGTGAAACTCATTTCAATTTTTCATGTTGAGGAATGTATCCGTTCAGTGATAAATACATCCAACCTGAAGTACATTTACTTGTGAAGGTGGACAGAAAAAAAACATTTAAGCTGGTATTTTCAAAAAAAGTATGGTTGTCTCGCATTCCCTCGGAGATTCCTGACTCCCCTGAACTGAGACAGGTATATTCCAACCACTTGGAAAACAGCATAAAGTTGTTGAAAAAGCATTTTGCAGAAGGGTGACCTCAAAAGCAAACCATTGCCAAAGGCAAAAGTGTGTTCCCAGGAGCTCCTCGGAGACAGACCCAGCTCTTCCCTCCCGCAGGCGGGTTTTACACCGAGGCATCTCTGTGTCCTGATTTCCACCAGCAAAGGATGGCAGACCCCATATCCCTCAGCAAGAAAGATTCTTAAAATAGGACACCTATATCTCTGCTCTTCTGCACTGTGTGAAATTTTATCCAGTGTGTGGAGAGTAGAGATGAGAGCAGGAGCACTTGCACCCTGCAACACGGACCAAGCATGGAGACATCGCATGAAAAGTTTGCAATGTCTTTATGGAGTAGGGAGAAACAATAATGCTAATCTCCTCTCCCACCTATTTAAAAAGAAAAATAGTTATGTCTTCAGTGAAGATCGCAGCTCACATAAGCTCTTGATGGCAGAGAACATTTAACCTAAAAATTTGCTCTATAAAGGCATTCTTCTTTTAGGAGACGTGTGCTGTATGACACAAAGGTTTTGTTAAATCTAGATTTAATACCTTTCTAATGTCTCCTCTTTAAGCAGTGATTGGCTAGATCTACTTCTCATTGAACAGTGGTAGGATTCACTAAAATATTACAGTATTCTTTCTATATTTGTACTACAGTATTTGTAAGTAATTCAAATGAAATTGTAAATGAAACTGAAAAAACGATTAATCCAATTAAATGTAGAAAATAGAGGGCTTAGATTAATTGTTAAGTCTGAGCTAAACCAACTACTAGTTATAACTGCTTGAGACCACCCATCTAGCACCTTTTTTTAGGCACTGTTACAGGGGCGCCCTAACCTCCTGGCACAGCCACAACAGAATTAAGTATTAAAAATAAGAACTAACTTATTAACTCTCCCAGCTCTCTGTAGGTGAAGGAAATCTTGTGTACCTGGGTAAGCTTTCTGGTATGGCTGGATATGGTACCATAGCACTTTTAAACAAATAACTTTCTTGCTACTACTGATCTTAGTAAAAGGAAAAGTTTTATCCACACTTCTGCTTGTTTTTTTCATTTCAAATTATCCTAAACAATTCAGTTTTTATTCCTGTGTATTAGGCTTAATTTTTGAGACCTGATACCAGTGCTTTAGGTCTGTTATTCGATTTTTCTCTCTTTCCTGATGCCTAATGGAAAAAAATGTCATTTTCAATGTTTCTTTTTTTTTTTTTTTTTTTCAGCTAATGCAATTATCTGTGTCAACTTTCTGTTATTTTAAAACTTTAACTACAAGACTGACACAATTACCACTTTTGTGTCCTCACAGCAAGTGGAACAAAATATTTCATGATAACCAGGGAGCTGTCCTTTGATCAATCTCTCTGTGTCCTTCCCTGTGAAGCATAATTGCATCCTACCAGCAGGATCCTCCCTCCTCATTGATTACCTCCTCACTTTATTTCTTACTGATTTATTTCTCCCATTCTCAGCTTTAATTAATGCAGATTTTTGTTCTTTTTTTTTCTTTTTTTGTTCACATACAACCAAATCTCCTCAGTAAGCAATGAGAGGCAACTGCATGTGTCCCCAGCCCTATGGAGGGGCAGTAGTTTCAGCTTCCAGCAGATGATGTCATCTAAACTTTGTTCATCTTTCTATTAGCCACATGTGTATATGTATCTGTATTTTTACAGCAGTTCTCTTTTCCTTTCAGTCCAATGAGATGTTTTGCATTCCGCAGACCCAGTCATATCTCTCACAGAGCAGGAATCGCTTCATTCTCATGGTCTGCTTTTTTTCTTTAGTGTCTTGAATCTACACCAACACCACTGTCCTCCTCCTCGTGTTTTGGCTCCTGGCAGGTGAACGGTGGCACCTGATGCTTCTGGGTACATTTACAGGCACAGGAGCCATAAGTCATTATTGTAAAAATGAGCAGCAAAGAGAATGATATTACCAATTTTCACTGATTACATGCACACTATTATAGAAATAGCACAGAAAAAAAAAAGAGAGATTTAATTAAATGACTATGCCTGACAAGATATTCGATGGTACTCAGCT
Source organism: Crypturellus tataupa (assembly GCA_034781795.1). NCBI lineage: Eukaryota > Metazoa > Chordata > Aves > Tinamiformes > Tinamidae > Crypturellus > Crypturellus tataupa. The sequence continues at coordinate 500,597 of JAWLRI010000907.1, read as the reverse complement.
TACCTGAACTAAGCAATTGTGTTTGACACGAACTTAAATCTTGAACTGAACACATGCATAAACCTCTTGACTTTGAGACTGTAGTTGTTTTCACATTGATGTGTGGGTCTGGAAAAATCAAGGTTAGATTACTTGCCTGTATATTACTTAGGCACCTTGGAAATGGGAAAGTCAAAATGTTCCTTTAAAACAAGACAAAGCAAAATCCTATTTTAGGGTGTGTAGGAAAGGGTTATGTCGTAGAAAGCAACAAGAAGCATCCAGAGACCCACATTGCCTAAAAAAAGTTGTTTTTCCTCATGTTCCTGAAGGAGTCAGACTTTCAACCTGCTATTTTACAAGCTTGGTCTCTAAATGAAAAATAAATATATCGAAGCCTGATGAGATTCACAGATGTGCAGATAACCATAAAAAATACTTAAGTTTTACTTAAAACTTATTTGAAGATGCAGCATAGAAATTATCTTCCTAGTAGTGCTGGTACTGATATTGCATATCTTGCTTTTTGACTGGCCCAAGGTCCCTCTGCGTCCTGCGGCTCAGGGATTAGAGCATCCTCCAGGTTAAATGCCGCTCGCAGTGACCTATCTGCAGCTGTTAACCTGTGTATCTCATTCATACACAGATTCTCTGTTTATCCGCCCTGCCAAATATCACTCACAGAGCGGTCAACTCCAAAGGAGAAGTAAGAATATTAGAAAACATCTTGCTTTTTTAAAAAGAATGTGAAAGCATAGTTAGAAACTGTATTTGACTGATTTGTGAATGTTCTCACTGTGTGATATGGTTGCTGATATTGGAATAATATATATATATATATATTTCGGATTTTATTGGCACTGAAATGCTGCATTTTCTATAGTAACCCTATTTGTTGAAAGTGGTTAAGCCTTTGGGAGAAAAGCCAGACAAGGTAAATAAGAAGAGACTGTCATAAAATAGTGCTACAACTGAGAAGTTATAGGGGGATGTGTTTTGGGAGCAATTTGGCAGACTTGGATTGAAGCACGCGGTCATGAAAAAGATCTCATGGAGCTTGCATTATGTATAGGACATGCAAACAGACAGCTGTTTCTGGCTGCTTTTGCTCCAAAGCTCAAGCAAAATAACCTGACCACATCATGCAAACGATGGAGCAGAAAGTACCGAGTGTCCTCTTTTGTCCCTGACTTTGCAGGCCCATATTGGGACATTTAACCAGGCCAAAGGCCTACCCTTCATGCCAGGACTTTCTACAATAGTTCAGTTGGTCCTGAGTTGCATGATTCATGGTTTTACCAATGCAGTGCATTATTTGACTGACTTTGTTTGTTTGTTCTTGTTTAAATATGGTATGGGAGAGCAGCTCCTATAATCAGTCACCATCCAATTGATTCAACTCCTAGTATGATCAAACTCAAACTTTTCCCTGACATGAAAGTCATGTAGTCCAAATAGGAAACACCTAAAATATTCCTGGCTTTATTTCACTGACTTATTTTCCAGATCTACCTTTTTTGTTCATGATGTAGCACAGCCTTCTTCCTCTTGTTGTTCTCTGGCTAACATTTTCTCCCTTGGTCTTTCAGAAACACCAGATGCAGGCTGATTTGCTGTACAGCACAGAGAACGGTGAGACCTTTGCAGTTTCATCTCAAGGCCCCTCAATGTATGTTCAGTCCTTGAGAAAGAACCCGAGCTGCTGCACGCGCACATCCTGCAGCCCCAGAGCCTGTTTTGCTACGTGCAAACACTCAGTGAGAAGCTCATTTGGAAGTGAGGTGTTTGCCTCATTTGGAAGTGAGGCAAAGACCAGGTGGAATCTCACTGAATGACAGTAAGAGTGAACTGTGAGGAGCCAAAATGTACTTCATTTTGGGAAACAGTCTTGATTTGGTAAAGATCTTGCCGATATGATCTTTCCTTTTTATTCCTGGAGTAGTCAGGCAGGCACAAGCCTTTCCCTTTGATAAACCTATTTCTTTGACTATTTTGTAAGGCAATGAGCATGTATATTATGGACAGTTTGACAGCTTTACATGTGTAAAACTCCAAGTATTGCTGGGCACTGCCAATCTTCTTATGACCTGGCGCAGTAGACTTGCAAATGTCCACGACAATGGCCCACAGAGTTGATCTACCAGCACTAAATTAACTCTGCAATCTCAACTATCAGAAGTGGTTAAGAGCCTCTCATTAAAGGTCCAGCAGACACAATAAGGTGGTGATTACCCACCACCTTCTCCATGGTATGCACAGGAAGGTTCCTTGTCTGCAATAATAATTGAACTGTCTTTTGCTGTGCTCTTTCCCCGGTAGGATCTGTTGTTGCCATTGGCACCATAGTGAACAACACTCCATTGTCAATCTCGCTTTTCCCACTTGTGAGATCTGAACAGCAATCCAAATATTTGCTCTCTTTGGTGTAGGAAGCTGCTGTAAACCACAAGCTCCAGGTGCTAGGCGCAGCACGCGCTCTGTGTTTGGCAAGGAACGCCTGTGATTCGAAATTTTCCGTTAGTGAGCAAAGCGATGCAGTGATGCTTTTGACTAAACAGGTTTTAATTACCAAACCAAAGTTGAGATAATAGACAACCTGGCACTGCCGGGCTGTGGAGAGACCTGCGCCAGCTTACTGGAGTTCCCCTAGCTACACATCTGATATCCATTCCACCCTCTGTTTCTTGTTGTCAGCTTTCTTCTGCTTTAGAAAAGTAAGGAAAAGTAGAATTTTTACAATTCTGCCTCTGTACCTCCATGTATGACAGGAAATGGATTCCCAAACGCTGCCAAAAAACCTGCATAAATGACATTCAAAAGTACTCTGTAAAATGCTGATTGCACTTTATATCTGGTGAAAAGACATGAAGACTTCAGTGATATCAGAATAATCTCTCAGCTTTCATGCTGCATAATTATTCCTTGTGGAAACCTATGCTTGGAGGAGTGGGACTGGACAACACTCCAAGTACCCATGACCTCCAATGGTGGGAAACATTGCCACCAATATCTCTAGCAATTATTTGCACAAAATCATTGTTATAATGAAATCAATTGCAAGACTGACTTCATTTCCCTTAAATTCATGCATTTGTTTTTAAAAGAGATTACTTATATTACCCTTTTTCCTCACACGCCATTTGATAGAGACAAACTCAGGCACCGCTGATGAATTTTTAGTAACTCTTCTAATGTTTCTATTCATCTCAGAGTTCACTGTTTTCTGCTAGGTGTATCTTGGAGAGAGTGAGCTAAGCACTTATCCATTTACCAGAATGTTATGTCCCAGATATCTCTGGCCTCTCCACACAAGATTGTGCATGGCAACCTGCAGGGATACCCCTATCTACTAGACAAAGTGGCCTTGCCTTAACAACAGCATTTTCAGACCATCATGGTCTGCATGCTCTGCAGGTCTTGATGTTATTCATACCGGTGTGACTGATATGCATGTTGGAGCCCAAGGCACCAAGTCCCACTGCGTGGGGAAGGAATCGGCCTTGATTGCTTAGAGGAAAAACTCACTGCATTCAGAAGTTTGGAGCCCGCTTCCATGCAGCCATGAGTGCCAGTGAGAATGGAGTTTCCTTTCACACTACAGCTTCCACATTTAGATTATATTTACTCTTACATAATTTGTAAGCATGTGCATCAATATATATATAGATATATAATGCTGGTGGCCCCCATGTGTCTCCTGAAATAAGAAATGTATCCTTGGCAGGCAGATTCGTTACCTGCTCTGTTCTTGATGTTACAGGACTGCTCCCCTCCTGGGTTTTTGCTAAATAATTCCCCATCCACAACCCATCAGATGATCGCTATTTAAAGAGCTCTCCCCATCCTTCAGTGTAACTGCGGCAGAGTGCTTAGCACACCGCACTGATTTAATCTGCTGTGACTGCTCTGCAGATTAAAGAGAGCTCAAGATAGTATCCATTAGCAAACTCCAGCATAATAAAGAGTTTAAAATAATAGTTGTATACACTGGCAAAGACCTGCCAAACCAGAGAGTCCATTTTCCACTGACTGATGTTGAAGTGTATTTTGTGTCACAAGTTTGTCAGTTTTTCTTTAATTGAGTTTTTTTTTTTTTCTTAATCTACTATTAAATATCTTCCAATGGTATTTTTATAGAAATTGTGCTACATTCTCATATAGCATTCGGAAAGAGCTTTAACAATTTAACCTTGTACATTTACTTTTATATATTTAAATATGCAGTCATGCAAGTGGAGCTAAAGCTTTATTATACTGGTTTTTACTCTGATTAAAGGGACTTTTATATTTAAATTACTCCCTATAAATTAACATGTCTGAGACTCTGCTACTTTTTGAAACATTCTCTGAATTCTATCAGTTTGTCCATTTCTTCTTGGTAACATAATGTTGTACACTGGATTCCTGTCTGAAATCTGTTTGGAAGCTTAACACATTGCATGAGAATGTACGTATTTTACAAGCAATAGATCTTTTTTCATTTTAATATTTCCATTTTATTTATCATGATCTGGTTATTTTAATCTTTAATATATTACTATTAAGTATTCAAAATCACTAGAGAAAAAAGATATCTTCCGCATAAATCAGGAGTTATTTTCTTTCTAAGATGCCTCAAATGCTTTATAGGGATTTCTTCTTTTATTTTGCTATGGGAGAGGAAACAGGTACTTTTAAATACCAGACATGCACCTTGTACAACGCATGGACTAGGGAAAGGATCCATGTGATTTAGACAAAACTAGAATGTTTTTCCTGATTCTAAATCTGCACAGTCGCTGAAACTGTTGCTATGTTACATGAAGACGTTTCGTGGTAGCAGAAATTGTTGAAGAGATTGAAAAGCTATGCCAGATGAAACACAATGTGATACAATTCAAGTGTGTCTTTTTCTCTTTTGCAAAAATCGAAAAGGTTATTACAAAAGTTTCCTTCAAAAGTAGAGAAAAATCCTTTGTTTGGAGCATAATTGTAAGAAATGCGAGTGCTGGCATATTCTCTGAGGGCTGGTTTCTAGTTGTTTGTTTTGTGGTTGTTGTGGATTTTTTGAAAAAAAAAAAAAGGAAAAGAAATATTCTTCTTTTAAATGTATCTGTTTATCAACCATGTCAACCCAATTTACTACATACTAAAGAATCCTATAAAGCCTACAGAATGATGATACTAAAAGATTTTCAGTTTCTCCTTTCATGTTTTCTGTGTAAAAGTCTAAAAGACAGGATCCTGCTTTGTTTCTCGAATCAAGACATCTCAGAAAACAGACAACACTATTAAATTCATGCTATTCAGTATTGGAGGGTATAAAACTTGGAGACTTGAAAAGTACATTTCCATATCACGGATAACCATACCGACTCAAAACACACAGAGCAATAACCGTGCCATTGCCTTCCTCTGCTTGTGCTGATGGAGCTGAGGCTGACACCCATTCAGACATGGTGCTGCCTCGTAGGGTGCACACAAGAACACTTTTTCTCCGCAGTTGCAGAGATTGAAAGAGAAGTTCATAATCTGCACTTCAGAAATGACAGCAATAGCTAATTTTTTTTTTTTTTTTTTTTTTGTGAACAAGAGCAAAGGACAAAGTTATTGTGCAGAAGAAAAGCAAGAGAAGCCTATTGCCTAAAAACCCACATAATGAGGGCAGCAACGCAGGGAGTGACTTCCCTATAGATTTTATTAAAGTGGGCCCCAGGGAAGCTTGCTGTCAAAAAACCATTGCATAAGAGCATTCAGATTTTTGAAGAGGTAAGTATTACAGATTCTCTATAAAATAATGTTAGCAATGGTTGGGATTAGATTGTTATTTGCGAGCAGTACTCAGAGAGGAATAGCGTGTAAATGTATAATCTGGAAACAGGCTAGACTTCCAATGGAAAACCACAAAAATAACCGTTTTTGCTTCCCTCTGCTTGTTTGGGGTAGTTGGGTAGGGTGAGTTCATGCCTTCTCATGGGGGATCACGCTCGCTGCTAGAAGCCCAGTGAAACGTTCAGCGTAGTTTCCTCATCTCCTTCCCTGGGCATCGTTTGCCCTTTCTTTCCTTCTGCTTTCCCCTTCTTTCCTCTTGCTACCTGAGCACAAGTCTCAAATGAAAGGGGTTATTAGCTTCGGCAGTGGCTAGTGGAAGAACACCTGGTGATTAAAAGGAAAAGCATGTACGTGATTTAAAGCTGTAATTTTTCTATTAATAATTTGGTGCTACACTACTCACCAAAAGCACAAAAGTGACTCCCCCTCATTCCCAGGCACTGTCTGTAGTGACAGGGCTGCAGGGCTATACAACAAGAGGTAAAAACGCTAAACACAAGGAAATTCCACCTTTACCAAACTCCCAGGAGAAATCTGAAACCATGTCATAGTGTATTTCAATTTCCGTATGAATTTCAGATGATGTGAGAAGAGGACAGAATTTGAACAATGCAGATTGTCAAATAATTGGGGCAGATCTACATAAAATGGTCTAGTTTCCAGAAGACGGGTATAAATTATATATATTGATTTAGAAGGGACATGCAAATGTCACAGCAGTCCTGGTGAAAGATGATGATGAACTTCACACTGATGTCAGGAAGGTTTGGAGCTGCCTCTGCAACCACAGGATTTGTCCACAGGATTTTAAACTTACAAGAACGGTGTGGTACCCACCTGCATCACAGAAGGTCAGCCTAGGATCTCACCGTCTTCTCTCTGTTATTGTTGGATGACTACCAATAACAGATCTTTTGCAAGTTAAGAGTAAACATTTTTTTTCTACTACATAGGAACCTGCAGAATTCAACTCTTTTTTTTAAGTAATAGTAAAGACTGTCAGAAAACAAATAGCTAGAACTCAAGTACAAAGATCAAGTAGAAATGGTTTGTTTGTGTAGATTTTAAAATAACCATTCCTTAAGTATAAAAAGTGTGAACCTTTTTTTTGTGTGTGTGTGCATACATACACACTCATATATATATTTATATAACCTTTGTGGACTGACAATTTTGTTTCTGATATTATTTAGATATACACGGCTTCTTCTGAGTTTTGTTTATTGTGTTGTATTTCTTAATGATCGACTTGCTGCAGTAAATAATTCAGGAAATCATCCTGTATGCTATTGTTCTTCAGGCATATGGATTTCTTTTTCTTCAAAGCTTGAGTTTCTACTGTATGTTGAAAATTTCAAAGCTCTCAGAGGAACTGAATACAGGTTTTGTAATTATAACAATTTCTAGCTTAGCACCTGTACATCTGCTCTATCCTTTAGGGAATAGAGCAAAACAAAATGTATGAATTCCCTCCGGATAAAATGTGACAGGATTTCCATTTTCTATTTTTTCAGACTTATAATATTTGGAACATTGTTGTTCTAAATATGGCTATTAAGCAATGGTGGATTGTTGTGAAAACACAGACAAGGTGTACAGCACAGCTCTTCTAAACAAAACGGACTGCACAAGTCCGACTTCTTTTACAGAGATGCAGTGGGATCTTCACAGACCATAGCAAAAATAGATATACCTGATTTTAGAGTATCAGTCTTTTATGGAAGGACGTCTTGAGGTCTTCAGCATGAAACCACTAGTAACTGCTTTTGGTCGCATGGAAATATTTTCCAAAAGAAACCTTTACAGGTGTTTCAGTCTGATAAGTATAACAAACACTGCAAACTTCCACTTTTTTTCCCCTCCGGAATAAAACTTGTATTGCATTTTGCACATATGCATAGGCAATATAAACCATTATATGCAATTGAACTTCGTGAAATGTTTTTATAATACCATTCAGTATCACTGTGCTGCATATGCATTATTTCCTGTAAAAGAAAATACTGAAATAATGCACTAAGCTATCAAGTGAATATGATGCTCTAAAATTAAAATATTATTGTTCTAGAGACAATTTTCTGTTGTAATTTTTAGAAAGTATGGCATAATGAAAATGATCTAATTGATTTTCACATCTGTAATCCCCAAAAGATATAAAAGGACATGGAGAACAGTGAGGAAGTGGGTAGATTTGCAGGTAAAGCACAGCCCTATAGGAGTTAATGACAAAAATTTCATTTCACCTTGGTGTTTTCTCAAATCACCTTTGAAGTCTGGTTACTCTCTGCCTCCCTTATCAGTTTAATTATGCTGTTGCTATTTTTTAATCATATGCAAGCACTAGGTTGTGCCTCTTGTGCTGCTTGTGTATTTTCCACCATTTGAGGCTTCGAAAGCAGTGGTGGGAACATCTGATTAAAGAGAATATCCGAGTATTTATTCCCTGCCTGAGACTCCATGCTCAGACACTAACTCCATTTCACCTTCTTGAACAATTCGGACGCTCTGGGAGCATCGGATCTTCCTCTGTCTCACACCACTGCAGCGCCTTGACGTTATCCGAACAAAAACAATGTGACCTGGCTATGGGCAGCAGCTCTCTCTGCCCAGGAACTGCCCGGTCTGTCTTTGACTCAGTCGATGACATTTTTCACCCCTCAAAATCAGGCTTGGACACAAGTGGCCTCGCCTGCCCCTACAGAAGGACACGAGGAGGAGCAGGTCTGAGGTCTGGTCCTTCGACCGCTGTTTCTACTGGCCGTTTCCTCCTTCGCTGCTGTGTTCGCCAGCCTGCCCTCAGGTATTGCACGTTCTCTGCTTGTCAGAGAATCAGCCCTAGCTGCTGCTTAGCAAGATGCAGCTTCGGTGCTGGAGTGAGTGACAGAGTCATAAAGAAAGTAGGAGTTAAGAATAACTAAAAGCTAAGAGGTGTCAAGAACAGCTTTTTAAAGATCTTCTCAGCAGTAGGTGCTAACATGGTAAAGCACTCTTCCTAGTTCAATCCAGTGTTTAAATAATTACTAAAGGATGGGGTAAACTGGTCCTTTCATTTTTGCACTGAGCGGTACTAATATCACTTACGCTGTCAGTCCTTGTCTTGCAGCAGGGGACAGCCCGGTTCTCACACAGCTGCAGTCAATAACTATCCCTCTATGTCCGAACATGGAATTAGCTACCTGCTTATAATCCAGCCCCAAAACTCAGTTTGTTCAAGGCATGATTTGGAGGGTGCTTGCATCTGTGATCACTCCAAGCACCATGGTTGTCAAGCAGCATGTCTAAAAGACAAGCAAAGAGGACTCGAGTCTTCTGTGCTCTTGGCTTGCTTCCTACTGCTCTCAAAAGCCCTCCTCACTCAACCACTGTGTTGTGCTTCTTTCCATGATCCCCTCTGGAGTGAGCCTGTTAGTTCCCTCCAAAAGAAAACCTACAATTGGTGGGATAACGTCCTCCAGGACTACTTCACACCAGACAGTGCTGGACACAAACTATGATAATTTTGGCATGTTCCTGCAGATACAGTTATCTGAAATTGTCCTATGGGTCTTGAGCTGTCAAATACATAATCTTTGGGTTACAGTCTACACACAAACATGTAATCTTAGGGTTATAGTCTATAAAACACCTTTATTAGGTTATTGAACAGGCTTCTCCAATCTTAAGGTGATTGGAACAGCAGGAGAAAAAAAGAGTGGCCATGGGAAAAAAAAATAGTGGCCATGGGAATAACATAAGTGACAAATGGAAATGTGAGGCAAATGCCATGCGGTTTGGGCCTGGCCAGTCTGCTCCAAGGAGCTCTCTGTACTGTGGGAACAAGTCCATGTCCCCTGGACTGAGAGCCAAGGTTTTCTCCACTCCAATGTCTTCACTGATACTGAAGCAATTTGTTCTTTGCACCAGTGAAGGTACCCCCAAGAGCAATTTCTGGTTAACACAAGCAGGGACTCAGGGAGACCTTGGGTTTTGAAACCTGAAGCAGGAAAGAAGTATTGTGTTCTCTCTGTCCACAGCTTCATATAGCAACCTTTCTCTTCTCTTTACATCACAGGTCATTACACTTGGGCAATTGCTTTCTAATCTGCGCTTTTCGTATCATTCCTGTCACTTTGACATTTGGAATAAAGGCCCAGGATGGCATAAACAAACCTTTTAGCTAAAAGGAATGGCTAAAAGGGATGGGTAGTATCAGAAATGGATCTTGCAGGGATGCTCTTTATCTTTTTCCTTTCTACTGCTTCATAACCCTTTATCTCTTCCCTACTTAGAGTACAGATCTTAGTTCCTGCTATCTAAATTACAAGTCTTTCAGCAGTTTGTTAAATGTAAAGAAACATGGATCTTTTGTGTGGTGCAGTAGGACTCTCGTTTTTGTTAGCTAGTAAGTCAACCCTCTCAATACGCTGTTTCACAATGTGGCTTTTCTCAAGTAGCTCCACAATGTCTAAAGTCAGAGCAACAACAGCATCAGAATAAGAATGCAAAACATGACCCCAAAATTTGAGACAAGAGGGATGATGTTTCAGAATGTGCAGAATGTTTGAATGCAAAATAAGTAGATGATTTTAACTTTTTCATTCATTATGAAAGATTTGTCATAAATACGTGGTCCTTGACAATGAGGTGAGAAGTGCCGCTTCAGCCAAATGCATCAGATTAAAAATATGGCTAATTGCATTGACAAGTTAGCAACGGAAGCTCATGTTCCATTCAGAGGAAATGAAAGATGCCACACCCTCCTAGCTGAAAATATTACAGAAATTGAATGGCTTCTAAAAACCAAAATCAAAAATAAAATTTGTATATTCTGTCTTAAAAGTTTAGCCTGAAAAATCTGCTTAAAAAGAGAAGGGGTGGATGGAGACAGGTCTTTAAGCCAACATTGAAGAGAGACATCAGAAGTACAGTTTAAAGTATATCCTTAAAGTAATATCTCTATCAAGGATTAGGTAACAGCTCCCTGGGTCGAGATGATCTTTAGACTGAGCTTAAAAGTTAGCAAATTTCTTAAAGATTTTCTTTTCGCTTTTTATTCCTCTTCTTATCCCTTCAGTGAGCAAAAAATAGAGTCAGAAGCAATACAGAAAAACATTCTGAGGATCAAGACCAAGAAACAAATTAAACCTGCATGCCATTTTTATGCACGTATACAAAAAAAGAGCGCCAAGCCTTCCTTCCCGAGGAATCCCACCTGTGCTGTTTTAGTGGGAAGCAGATGACAGTTCTTCTGCCTTTCTGTGAGGGATGATGGACCTTAATCTGCAGTTCAGAAGTTCTCGGGCAGTTTTAAACTAGTTTTCTCATTCTGAATGTGTACAATATTCTCGGTATAAAATACCTCTTAGACTAGCTTAGTGGCTTAGTTTATACACTTAGGATTCAATCAAGGCTGGTTCTCCATTTTTTTATTAATGATTTTCTCTGTGTGTTTTCAAAATGGTAGGCTTTTTAAGAAATAGAAGTCTATAATTCCCAAGCTGGAGTATTTAAAGGAAGAGGATTGCATGAGTGGTGTTTTTACCTGGTAATAGAGAAGAGAAAAAAAAAACAAATATCATGCCAAATTCTATTGTATTTCTTGGATAGGTTTCTTTAGGTTTACTTTTTCTTTAGGTTTAGGAGTGAATATAAAAAATCCACAGAAGTTTAACTTTGCCTAAACATGTGAAGAAAAATCCCCAGTTTAATAACATCACTGAATTTTAATTTGATTATGGTAAACATGGTTCCAATTAATTTTACTTAGCCAGTGCGGATGGAGCCAAAATCATATTCAAACATCTGAAGACAAACCTCAAATTTTCTCTTAGGTGAAATATTACTGAAATTGCCTTGCTGTGCTTGACAGAAGCCATGGAGAGTAGCAGTCTGCAGTGCTGAGCATTTAGGTGGTCAGAGGATGCCTCTGACACCAGCATACAGCAGTTAACATCGCTGCTCTTACACACCAGGTCACAGACTAGGAAGATGAACTGTTAGTGAGTGAATTCTCACCATTTACAATTGTTTCTCAGAGCCCTATGGAATGAATCGCTTTTTATAACAGGAGTAAAGTCACAGAATTGGTTAAGCCATTATGTAGGTCCCCTCAGCATTCATATGTTTTTCCAAGCTGTTAAATATCTCCCCAAATATGACTTAGGGTCACTTTTGAAAATCTGACCTGGGGCCAAGGTTCCAAGGAAATGTCTAGATGCACTTGAAAGTCTACTCTGATATTTCTGTATGTATTTAGTTGACTAGATGACTATTTATCATTTAGTCATCTAGTTGGTTTAGATGACTATTAAGTTCATTTCTTGGGACGACACTCAAAATTTGTTGTGCTTTCTGTCTTTTCCCTTATTGCTCCTCATCAACTGTGTGCTGAACTGTGCAAATGTTTCTTCTCTAGTAATGAATACTTATTTTTCATTGACTTGTAGAGGAAATAGTGCCATGTGCTTGTTATTTTTTTTCCTCCCTGCTCTGAAGACATTTCTCCCTGCATAAACAGGCTGGATTGCTATTAATGTTTTGATTTGGAGATAAATTCCCAGCCCAGTGAGTCTTCTGATTTCCCTTCTGGTTTGCATGGGCTCACGCTTCCCTTCTCCCCCTCAATGATTGTTGTTGTTAAGAAAATTTTCCTGTCTGTAGTTACTATCTCTTTCCACAAACCAGAACTTTACAGTCTGTACCAGGGCTTGGCTCTTCTCGCCTGGAAAGGATCTGCCAAGTTCCATTCCCTTAGAGTGAGGAACTTGCTCATTTTGCTTTTAAAATTGTCTTAAAATTAAATAGGTCAATTTTTGTGGCAGATGATTGTGCAGTGTGTTTCAATAAGACATTCAGAATGGTTCTCCTAATCCTTGCAAATCTCACATATTTAAGTTGTGACATTTTGAGTCTTGTGTCAGCCCCCAACCCAAATTCAGAGCTTTTGCCAGTAACAAAAAAAAATATGTCTCTCTTCCTCTTTCTCCTCTGCTTCCTCCCTGCTGACTATTCTTTGTAAAGAAGAGATATGGACAAAGCTATGTTGGTATCTGTTCTTCCTTCTCTATTTATTTATTTATTTATTCCAGCATGGATAATTCTCAGCATTATACGCCTCATCCTTCATGGTTTGGGATGTACTCAGAATGACATGGTCAAATTCAAAGTGAAAACCATGTACCTTTTTCTATATCTGTTTTTAATATGGCCAAAAAGTGGAAAGGAAGGAAAATCACTTGGTGAAAAAAGTTGTCTTTATATGTATATAATATTTACTATATTGTTAAACCCATCAAATTCGTAATTTTCATAGTAATAGATTCCTAGCAGTGTAACTAAGCTCAAAACCTGGTGCGCTTCTGTTGTCACTGCTAACCGCTCAGCTCCTGCGTTGCACCCATGAAGATCGGGTGCTGCTGCTTCAGCAGAGTCTGGGAAGGGTCAAGCAGGATCCAGAAAACCCAAACCTCCGGTAGTGACTTCTTAGCAAAGGGCTATAGCAAGAGGTCTCTTCCTCTGGTAATATCTTTTAGAATCTCAGGTCTTTGAAACTGCAGGTGTCTCCAGACCTTCACCACTGTACTAAAAATGTAGGTGAAACAGAAGTCAGGTTTGCAATCAAGAGCAGCTGATCTAAAAAATAATGAAATGGATGGCACCAAAAGCAGAAGATCATGTAATGTCTAACCTTTCCTGGCTTTCCCACGGCAGACCAAAGATGACAAGCATCTCAGTTAACTGAGCTGAGCTTAGTAGCTCATAAGTTTTTTGCAAACTTTAATCTATGAAAGTTTTCCATCAGATCCCAGAGCAGAGATATATGTTTAGGTATTGATTTTTTTTCCTCGAAAAGCTTAAAAAAATTAGACAGTGAAAATTAATCCAGCTTCTTGCAGGCTTCTGATAACAAAGCATGTGTTTGGAAAGCGTTGGGATGCCCAAGACTCTTGCGGCTGGGAGCAAGCCCCATTGAAGCCCTGGCCATGCCTTGAGTGGTTGCTGCCCCTCTGCAGTTCCCCACACGCAGAGCACCTCTACCTTGTACAGGAAAACACTTCTGCACCGCCCATGCGCTGGCATTTAAGTTAATCTCCTGGGAAATAATGAGGTGGAATTTTAGTTTTTGTCTTAAATGCACTGTATGAGCAAACAAGACAGCTGTGAGACTGCTGTCCTCCTCATCTTCTTCTTTCCTTTTTTTTACATTTTAATTATTTTGATACAGTGTGAGCTAGGAGAGACTAAGAGTTCTAATATAGATGGCAAAGCCGATAACTTAGAGTATCTCATGCTACCAGGACAGGCTGCTGCAATGCTAATTATAAGAATAAAATCTTGACATTGTACATCCAGGGAGATAATGATCTGTGATTTTTTTTCTTTTTTTTTTTTGGCAAGAAAACTAATTAGATTAAGTGTTAACCACTCTAGAATATTAGCTGCTAACTGTATGGTCTGTGGACAAATAGACAGTGATCTGTGATGCTCCCACTGGTTGTCTATGGACTTACAAAGTTCCAGTCTCTGGATTGCATTAAAAAGTCAAATACATAGTTGTTTCCTTAAGTAATTGGTATATGAATGAGACTGCTGTTGACATCAGGGATAACTGATCTCACATTCTTAACAAATAGAATATTATAATTAGATGTCATTATGCCCTTTATTATTTCTAAAACTGTTTTGTTTTTCCCCATGAAAGGTTAAAAAAAAGATATTTTATAGTGGGGGAAAAAAAGAAAAAAACAGGTGCAAATGTGGGGTAGCAGCACAAATAGAAAGACATATGGATCTCGGATGAATGTTGTTCATGTCTGAAAGATCATGAAGGATACCAAAGAGATTTGTGACATATGGAGGAAGCAGATTAATTAATCTGAAAGCAACCTTTGTACAAGGAACAGTTTCTGCTAAAGTAATTAAATTTAAAATGCTGTATAGTTGTCAAGGTTCGTGTAAAGAGAAGGACTCGCAAACAGGTTTTGGGAGAGCTACATAAAGCCATATAGTCTAATAAGACCAGAAAGATTGTTACTTAACATTTCACTTTCAGAGGTGTTTTATGTCACCAAGAGCGAACCCATTGTTTTCCCCGCAATGGAGCTACTAATATTTTGCTGCTGCTTCCTCTCCTTGTCCTGGCCCAAGTTCAGCTCTGGGGAAAGTCCTTGGGGTCATCTTCGCCCTTCATCTTTGACAGAACTCGCCAAATCTCTCTTCCTGCTGCTGAAGGGCTGAAGCTCCCTCCTCTCTGCACCACAGGACAGCAAATAACTGCAGAACAGAGCTATTGTTTTAAATCTTCTTGGCTGACATTTATTCTGAAGAAAATACCCTCAATCCTATTGAGCAAAGAGATTTTCGATAAAATATTAAGAACAACGTTCACAATGTAAACACTGAAATATTGAGAGGTTTTGTTCTTCCTTTCATGAATCTCAGATGCCGAGTAACCCTTGCCTTGAGCCCGGAAAGGTTTTCATGCAGGTGGAACAGCAGCCCGGGCACGGCTGGCACTGGGTTAATTGCACAGTTACTCCATCTAACCCTCTTCAAAAAGGAGAGCTTTGAATTTTGCCCTAGGTTTGGAGGGGAAATGCAGTTGTCTCATTATGCAAATATTGACAGGTCCTACTTGAGAAATCTAGGAAAGAATTTCAAATTATGTTAAATAATAGTGTGATTTAGTCTACTGGCTAGGGAGGGTAGCAAAGAGAAGAATTTGTATTACATGCATTGCTCGGAGAAAACAATCGTGAAGATAGAAGACTTACCCACCTCCTGCATTTTGTATTTGGTCTGTAGGATTTCTTCAAGATAGCTAACCAATCCCAAATGGAGAAAGAAAGACTCCAAAAAGCCCATATTTGAATGCATTGAGTACATCTTCCCTGAATTCCCTGCCAAAGTCACTTCAGTCATCAAACTAACACACAAATGATATGCATACATTCTTACAAGAAATTGCCTTTTCCTTTCAAATATTTCTGAAGAAAAAAGTAAAGTTTAATTATGAAGAGATAACCAGAGGTGTTACCCACAGAATTTAATTATTATTTGATTAAATTTCAAAAAAAGAACACAACTAAGCTATGACAGGGACAGAAAGTATAGTAAATGGTAATTATGAAATAGGAGATATGAATTAAGATAAGTTAGGAAAGCTTTTTTTAAAGTGCATGCCTGTGGGAAGGGGAATAAAATAAGTGAATTTTCTCTCTGTCTCATAAAATATTAACATTTTGAACCAGAAGATGGATTAATTGATGCCATCTGCTGAATGGACATCAACCAAGGTACCTTTTATCCTTTGAAATGCCTTTTTGTGATAAAAGTGGGGATACTAATGGAGCAAGGGTGGCTTGGTTGCAAAAGCTGTGCCCAGTGTTTTGCTGAGGGGATTCTACTACCATGACAAAAGGTTCTCCTTCAAACCCTCTGAAGCCAGAGCTGGACCTACCCATTGAGCTACCCCAAACTGGAGAATAAAAGGCAATTGGGGATGGTGGCATGTGCCAGTAATGAAGGAATGAGGAAAGGCAAAGGTAGCCCGTGCGTTGAGCTGCAGAAGCTGATGGGCATATAAATCAAAACGGCTGCTACAATTTATTCCCCGAGCCCTGCAGTTGCTGTTAACGTTGACATATCTTGAGCAGCTGGAATTTTAGGCTGCTGGCTTCCTGAAGACAACAAAATTAAACATACTTTTAAGACTTCATATTAATGATGTAGAGTCTTATATGGTTCTTTAAACCGTCAAGCTGTTTGGCTGCGTCGAGGACTGTCTGCTCGCAGTGCAAGCAGCAGAAAGCTGAGCTTTGGGAATGCCAACGCCGAGGCTCAATATCTTTTAATGCGTCACTCCTAGGAGGAAGTTCACCAAGGAGCCACTTCCATCTCCTCCGCCTCCCCTTCCTAAAGATTCAACTACTCATAGCAGTGTCTTTGGGAATGACAATGCAATATTTAGCTTCCAATATTTGATTTAAAGGCAGTGATCTAGGGAAGCATGCTGAGAGCTAAATCTTGCAGTCCTACGCTCACAGAATTTACAAGATTAGGATTAATTTTGGCATGAATTCCCCCTTCCTCGGATATAATTTATGGTAAAAGAAATCTGTTTTGATAGATTTCCCTTCCTAAAAGGCCTTAGCCCTTCAACTAAGCACTTATCTTTATTTTTCAAGGGCTTAGTTCTTTAACTGCTTTTCCACTTTGATAACGGTATTCTGGTGTTACATTAATTTTACTTCCAGATAATGAAGACACATCTATGGAAAGCATCTAATCCTGAAGTCAATTAATAAATCCATTGAAAAAACAATTTGATTAGAACTGGAGAGTGGACAAATATCTTGCGTATGCTGAGATTCCTTTATGTTGTCCTTCAATTAAGGTTTTAATAGCCTACAATTATCCAAGTGTTATTTTTCACTGGGTTAAATAGTTGTCTTACTGCCCTTAGGAAAATTTCAGCTTATTCCTCCAAACTCATCCCAAGGGATGAAGCACAAAGACAAAAGTTGCTATTGAGCCTCCACCTTCATTTCTCCAGGAGGATGCATGAGGGCTGGGGTCTGCTGGCACTTATTTAATTCAAATTACAGATGAGTTCTAGGGATTCTTTGTATTCCAGTGAAACACACTGCTTTTGGCTAATGACACTTTCTGTGGTAGATACTGCACCCAATTTTTAAAGCAACTGTCTTTTATAGACTGAGAGAGACGTAAAACAATGGAATTGGTGCATTTATCCTGCTGTGGTTATGTTTCAGCCTCATGTGTAAAAGGTACACAGCGATCGCATTCTGCTATTAAATCTTCTCATTGTACAAAGCAAGAACTCAAGCACAGATATTTGTATGCAGTTTCTATAACAGCAGAAATTAACTGCGAATACGGTGTACAGCACTATGGATAAAGGAGTTTTACTTGCTTTTCTCACTCCTGGCCTCCATGGGTTATCTTGGAGGATGCAGAACATATTCTGAAATTCTCCCAAAATTGAACCTGGCATCCTCTAAAAAAATTATTTTAACCAAGTAATAGCTGCCAACTTCAAATGCAATTGCTATAATTGTAAGCGATTACTTACTTATTTTTCTTACTTTTCTCACCCTGTCTGGTGCTCCCTGTAGCAAATGCCTTATCTTGGGAATATGGTCAGAGACCTCTGTGCACATCCCACTACTCAACACCAGGCAAAAATACAAAGATGCTTCTCCAATGGCAAAGTCCTCGTGGTCTCCCTGCCTGTTGCTAGGAGACCTCTTTAAGAATTAATCACGGAAACATCAGACATGCAGCTAAATCACGTGCTGTGGCTCCAAAGAGATGAGAAAAGGCACTGTGTGTGTATGTGTGTGTGTGTGCGCTATACCGGCGAGGACTGGTATGCGGCACAATTTCCTTGGGTAAGTACACGGCTGTACAAGCACAAAATATTTACCCTGTGTCTCCTGCAAAGTTGACAGTCGTGTCTCGCCAAGAACTCCTTGTACAACAAGGACAAACAGAGGCGCATGAGAAACCGAGCGTGGACGGGCATGCTCAGGCGGCTTTCAAGTTCCAAGTAGGACTGGGGATTACGCTTTCCTTGGGAAAAAGAATCCGCAGATGACTCCAAGGGATGGGTGGGCACAGCATGAGGAGCAGGAGATGCTAAATCACTCTGAAATGGGACCCAAGGTTGGGGCAAGGAGGGATACAGTGAGCTGGAAAATGGTGAAGCCCTGAAGGCTGCTCTGCATCAGAAGGTCCCACTATGCTACATGTGTTGGCACAGATCCAGTTATTCCAGTGGGATCACACTTGTTCATGGACTCTGGATGGAAAGGGAAACCAGCTACCCCAATACAGGGCTCTTCCCAACCACTCTGGTGTCTTCCCATGAAAGAATTGAGTGGAAAAAAAAAAAAAAAAAACAACCAAACGAACACTTAAGCCTTTGCCAAAGCTGCACTGAGAGCAGAGCAGGGATGGGCCGAGCTGGTGCTTGGAGCTCACTCAGCATTCCGAGGCCTCGGGGATGACAGCGGGAGCGGAGAAGCGCTGCGCGGTCGGGCCGTCACTTCTGCTCTCTGCAGCATATGGCTCGGAACTGCTCAACCTCCGCTTCAGGAGACTCGGCCTAAGATTCCTGATGCTGAAAGCCAAAGTTTTGTAAAAATAGCTTTTCCTCTGTGACTGCAGCCATATTTTGAATGAGGAAAAGGGCAATCATGGTTTCGGGCTTGTGCTCTGATCCAAGGGATTTATGAGCACATTGCGGCTTTGGGTTCTCATTTGAGGGTATCTTTAATCAAGATTTCAGCCTGTTTGGATGCAGTGGCCAGGAAGAGATCTGAAGGTTGCCTGGGAATTTTCTAACTAATAAAACAAGGCCTTGGAGAGAAGATGGGAGTCTATAGAAAGAAGAGAGGATTGTTTTGGTTTCAATGCCTTTTGCAGGATCCTGAGGAATTTCCGATGCCAAGTGCAAAATATGGGAATGTTAGAAGTGCCCTGGAGAGTTTGGAGCATGAGTAATAGGAATGGCCTCTACTTTCTGTTTGGCCCTTTGCAGTTACCAGCTCAAGCGGCTGAAACTGCAGCTCCACTGGTGGCTTTAATCAAGCTACTGTTGGACAGATCTCCCTCCTGCAAAGCCAGGATATTGATGACTGATTTTTTGGTTAGTTTTGCTCCGGTTTTATGGTAGGGCATTGGTGAAAGGACTTTGCTGCACCCAACGCAGGCAGGGAGAAGTGAGGGAGTCCTCCAGGGGTGCTGGGGAGCCCTGCAGAGCATCTTCCCTGCTGTGCTCGGCACTCACCTGCCACTGCAGAAGGTTCCTCTATAAGCATCTTTCTGTGGTGCCTTTTAAGGTAAACATATGGTGCCACGATGACACCAGCTCAGCCTTGTTATTAATAACAGCAAGGCTCAGAAAGGTTTGAAGAGGATTACAAAAATATAATAGAAGTAAAACACACCTGCCCCCTCCTAAATTGTCTGTGTTCTGACAATATGGAAATATTTGAGGGACACAAATCTCTGTACATGGGGAGTGAGGTTACCTGATTGCTCAGGGTTGAGGTAAGCTCTTATAACTGTGTTTGCAAACTGCTTGAACATGATCCAGCAGGATGAACTCCATATTTCTAATATCCCTAATTCCTTTTAATGAAACAACTGTCCAAAAGTACCACTCCTTCCCCCGGACCTCTCCATGGCAGCTGTTCATTTCTGTTTGTTGAGGATTTTGGAAATGGAGAAGGTTGGTGCTGGTTCCAGCTTTGGCCACCTCTCCTCCAAGGGAGACCCAGGAGTCTGTGGTATCATCGCGCTGCCCCATCCAGCCCATTCCGCTCTCCACAGCAGGACTTTCTATATGCCTCTGAGGATAATTAAATGCTGATTTATATTGAATTAACTGCTTCTCCTTTTCTCCCTCTCACCAATCCAGGCAAGCAGATGTCTTGACACCTTGGACTACGACCATTCCCACTGCCCATCCTTCCTCCTTCCAAGCGGTAATCGTTGGGGCAGCCCAGGAGATAAAAAGGCATTAAAGGTAATGACCCTTGTTCTGATTTCACATACGGCTGGGCCTTACCCAACAAAACACTAATCCCTGTTTTATGGATAATTATATATCAGAAGTGATAAATGTTCTGTGACAGTGTTACCCACGGCATGCTCTAAGGCTGCCGCATCTGTGAGCATCTGTGAGCATCCTCACACAGGTTTGATTCAAGTGTTGCATGTATGTTTGCAGAAACATTCTCTGACAAAAAATAAAAATAATTAAATAAAAAGAGAGAGTGAGAGAGAGAGCGAGAGAAAATGTAGTTTTAGGGAACCAGATAATAATTCTGTGTGACATTTAACTGAAACTTCTGAGTGCAACTCAGTGTGCATGCAATACTACTGCATCTCTGGGTGTCTTTTAGAGCAGTACATTAGGCACAAATATCTGCTAAAAACAATTCACAATCTGTTAAATGAGCAATAGTTACTAAGGTCATGTGATGTTTCTTTAAAATTATTGATTGTATCAGGTAAAAAGAAACTATAAATAAGCAAGACTGGAAAACATTCATTGTCACATCTCCTTTGGTAAGAAGTAACCTTGGCCTCCTTTGGCTCCTGAAGTAACTTTAAGCAGTGTAAAATATATTAACATAATTTTTTTTTTTACTAAAAAAGAAGACTCAGTTTAGTCTTTAAACTCCCAAAGGAAGCTGATCAAAATTAACGGGACTTAGAGGTCAGAAACTAAAGGAGGCTAAATATGAAAGCAGAGCAAAGTAAAGGGAAATAATTTTAGTTATTTAATAATTTTGACAGGTTTAAAGTTCTTTGACAAAGCAGAGCTAAGTCTGAGGAATTATTACTGTTCCAGAAATATAATTGACAACTATAACTTCAGCATATTTAAAACAGTTTGAAACCAATTAGCTTCTCACCTAGACTTGAAGGAAGGCCAGTGCTACTGCTGCAGTATAATGTAATCAAAATCACATTGAAGTATAACAGGAACTATCCTTAGGCAGGGGATTTTTTTTCCTAGGTTTAGAAAAAAAATTAATTGGACAAGTGTGTAGAGAGAATCACTACAGAGTAGGTTGGTCAGTGGAAAAATCCTTTGTAGAGCCATTCAAACTCCATCCTTCTGCAAACACAAAGCAACTTTTTAACAGGTTTTATTTAAGATTATTGAATAATCCACTGATGTGGGAACAGAGTGGCAAGTAACCAAATAAAGCCTATAAGCTGGATTAAATCACATTAAAAATTACTAAAATTTCATGCGCAATCCTTATTTCGGGCTATGTGAGTGTCTGGCTGTGGGAAATGTTGTGTGCTCAAGCTCTTAGGTTGTGCATGCAGACACTATAATTTTGCCTCTGTGACAGACATGCGTTTATATTTTTGTGTTTGAAAGAAGTCCATCCTTAGAGGTTTAAATTCATTTGTTCCCTATTGATAATATATATATATTTTTGTGACATGCATGGGAGGCCACAGAGAACACCAAGGTATGACACACTGCTTTGCTCTGACCCTGGTTTTTGGAAGCTGCGGTGCCTTCAGAGAACCCGCCTCACTGAAACTCATGTCAGCTTTTTGGATATTTGATCGCAACACTGAGTCCATACCATGGCTTGTGGGAGCTGGGGAGAAATGGGTGGACCAGAGCAAAGGCAGTGCACAGATTTGGTCTTGGTGCTAACGACCTGGTCCTGATGGTGCCAGGTACCTTTCGCATCCCTTGTCACCTAATGTGAAAGTCTTGGCATCATTATCGGTTCTCCAAGATGCTGGACAGGCTGCACCTTTTAGCATTTGTTCCTGCGGTGTTTTTTTTAACCCTCACTTCTTTTCTAAAACATTTGCAACTCGTTTCCTTCTGCCGCAGACTGAGCTCGCTCTGCACACGTTCTCGCGGCAGAGCTGACTACCTTCCTGCGCGCGAGGACATATGTCTCGCGACTCTTCCTCGCAATGTGCGCGACTGCAAGGGAACACCTGCTTCCCCTTGTCCCAGCCCCCTGCTTCTCCTGATGCATCATCCTTTCCGCATGCCGACAAAGAGCCATCTCAAAGAAAGTTGCACTTTTTAAAAAAGAAGTGTGAAAAGTTACAAAATCAACTTTTATTTTAAAGCAGTAATGAGTCTATGAATGATCCCACCTCTGCTATAGACTATTTAAATCCTGACAGCAATGTGTATATGACATGTATATAATACATCACAGTCTGGTACTGTGAATAAATACAGGACATAAATAAGGTCATTTTTTGGAAGCCCACAGCAGTGCCAGAGCTGAAAGGCAAATACTAAAGCAGGAAAAAAGGCTTTTATGTATAGTGGCTGGAAGATGCTACTAATGAAGAAATAGCACATATTTCCTTTTCCAGTACCGTCACTTGTGTTTTCACTTCCAATACCTCACATGCATCTTTCCTTCAAGAGACTTGAGTAATATTTTCATTTCCTGAAAACATTAAACACCAGCAGAATGAGGCTGCACTGACTTTGATGCATTATCTACAAATTTACAAGAAGTACGGATATTCAAGAGGTCAGTGACCAAAAGAATGAACCTGCATACACAAATACACATATTTAAAAAAAAAATAAATGTGATACAGACCGGACAAAAATAGAGAATAAATAAATAAAATAAAATAAAAGAACAATGAGAATGTGGCCTGGAGTTCCTTGCAATGAACCATGTGCCGTTTTGACAATTAATTGATTCAGACTGATTGGTGACTTGGCAGTAACGTTCGACACAGTTTCCTGCAATCTGCCAGTCCAGCCATCCAAGGGATGTTACTGGATCCTGCCCCGCTCTGTTCTCTCTCCCATCTGCTGCGTTATGCAAGATGAGATGCAGGAGTCCTAGAGAATTTAGAAAGTGCTGCAAGAGGCAAGGGGAAAAATCATCATTCAGTTTCCATTGAACATAATGTTGTAGGATCTTGATACCCTGAAAACGAAGACAGAGGAAGGGAAATTCCTGCCTGCTTTAGGAGAACGTGAAGAGCTTTTGCCACACAGAAATTGGAAGGGAACAGCTGCAGTTTTTTAGTGCAAAAGTCAGACAATACCATAATAATCAATTCTGCCAATTCTACAGAATCATTCTGTTTAGACCTTTTGCCTTCCACCTTTTTTCCCTTTTCATGTATTTTCATCTCTTTACCTCTCCTTCAGCTTCGTGTATGTCTCTAGTTCTTAGTGAAAGCTGTGATTTTTATTTTAAAAGAGAATTAATATTTTCCTAAGATAGATAAGTGTCCTCCACTATTCCTAAACAACCAGACATTTATAGCACCCTCATAATTAACTACCTACCCTGACTTGTAAGGGCACCCATGAGGCTGATGTAGCTCATTTGGTTTGTTAGCCACAAAAGAGCACCTGAGACTCACTCGAAGGTGATACGTAGGTGTCCACTAGTAGATGTCCCCCTTGAATTCACCTGAAAATGCTCCACATGAAGTGCCTCAAGTCTGCTAGCAACTTCAACAGCAGATGTAGGGACTGGCTTCAAAGACCTTTTTTTTTTTTTTTTTTTTCCACAAAAGCAGCAATAAAACTTCTGGAAAGCCCTAGGAAGTGCCTGGATGGTGTTCCCCGGTCCAGCAGCTGGATGCTGAGAGTCTGCTCCTTTTCTGGCTGTGCTCTGCCGCTCCCGGTGAGCCAGAGCAGGCCGAGGTGCCGCTGCACAAGCCTGGTGAGCGGGCAGGAGCAGCAGCAGTGGGCAGGGAGGGAAGCAGCACGGCAGGGGCTGCCCACGGGGAGCAGCGCGGGGCCTGCTCGTGCCACGCCAGATACGCACAACCTGCTCATACCACGCCAGATACGCACAACCTGCTCGTGCCATGCCAGATACGCACAACCTGCTCATACCACGCCAGATATGCACAACCTGCACGACAGAGGAGACAGGGTGCTCCAGGAGTGACCTTGAGCTCTGAAGTTTGGACACATTCGATCGACCAGCCCAGCGAGCTGAAAGATGGATAGCCCCTAGGAATCCCATTAAAGAACAGAGCAGGCTTAAGCAATAAGACTGTTAATAAGCATCAGATGTTATAGATTAGTAATGGTCAGACTTGTAATATTTACTTTGGAAGATTTCCCAAGACTAGGAAAGGGACTCTAATCATCGACTGTAGGCTGATGTTCCTATTGTATAGATACAGAGACTGAGGATGAAGAAAATGAATACGGCATTTGATTTTGGCTAAGGCTTTATTCAGCAGGGTACAAAGGTCAGTCCAGAGAAAAAATTCACCCTGTTAACTAGATTCCTGCCTGTTTGGTGGTTATTTGTCTGGAAAGTATTTTCAACATACAATATTTCCAAGTATTGTATTTGAAAGAGGGAACACTGATGTTGAAAATTGTCTTTGAAACTCAGTTGAAATTGATAAAAGGGAGGAACTGTTCCTTATAGAAAGGGCTTGAATAAAAACAAACAACAAAAACAAAACATAACACCCTAGAGGCACTTATAGGGGATGAGTGGATGAACCGTGCATGTGCTAGCAGTGGAAAACAGAATAGAGAGATTGTGGAAATCATCGTTCCCAATTTCCAGTGGGAACACAGAAGAAGTGGTTGCTCTCAAAAGTGTTTCTTTCATTTACTCATGCCTTGTTTTCCTGAGATTTTGTAGGAATCATTTTGATACTTCTGATAATTAACATCTTCTAGAAGTTTCTAGAAGCAGAAGGGGAACGTGGAGGCCATCAAGCTGCTTCCTCCCTGCCCTGTGCAGGAGCAGCCCCTTCAGCTGCACAAGACGTTAGTTAGACAAGCTGTATCAGTGTGGATGAAAAGGGATACAAGGAAAAAAACCCTGCCTTTCTGTGTTTTGCATCCTAATGGACCAATCCAACCTTTCTGCTGCCTTCCCATTTTGCGTATTCGTGATTTTTCTACAAACCTTGCAACTATCTGTGAGCAACAGACAAACATTTCAGCCAGTTAAGCCACTTCAGCCACATAGGCTCAGAGCTTGATTTAACAGTTCATTAAACAACTGGGTATTTTTTCTGCTTGCTGGCTTATCCAAAAAGAGTCAGTGCCAGAGACAAGAGAGCAAAGCGTCTCCTAAGTTACAAAATTTTTGTATAAATACCACATATTAATGACTGCGGATTTACTAAGGTTTGGCACCTGGCCCAAGTAATATGGCAGAATAAAAAATTCTAGCCTGGGCCTGTAGGACTCAAGTCATGACTTCTGGAGAGGTTTCTGATTATATGCAGAAATAAGCTTAAAGGCTCAGTCTAGCTGGAACTTGTCTAAGTGTTTCCTCTAAGCCCAGGCACGAAACTATCTGGTAATCCTCCTCTGTATCTTTGCAGGAAAATATTTTGTTTGCCAAGGAAAGCTAATGCAAAACATCAAAGGCTGCTGAAATAAATGTTTTGTTTTTACTTAACATTTTTTGCGGTGTTCATTCATTCTAGCTGAAATCAGATAGTGTTGCCAGTTTGGTTCATCGAGGCAGGTTTTTTCACATACATCAAATCCAGCAGCTTTCTTCTTCTCAAGCAGCTGAAAAATCCACCAAGAGAGAGAGATTGCTATGCCAGAAATTAAATCAAGCAGCTCATTGCATAGGAAATTTGCGTGCCAATGCCAAACAGCCAACAAGAGACTTGTGCCTGTTGAAGTATTTCACCTTATCAGACAGGTGCACTTTTTAAAAATTGCCTAACAAGAAAGAGATTTATCCAATAGCAAAGACTAAAAATACAATGATGCTTTAGTTATTTTTTTGCAAAAATCATTAATTATTTCTAAAATATTCTTTCCTAATTAAGGTCTGGTACTTTATCATGTTCAATGTGTTGAAAAAAAATGGTTTCGACTTAGGCAGCTCCGAGATCTGTCACAAGAACCATGACACAAAGCGGAGGCACATTTTTTGTTGGAAACGTGTCACTGATGACAGAAATCTACTTCAAGAATAGTCAGATATAGCAAGCTAACATTGGAAATTTGCTTTAAAATGGCCCGGATTTTAGGTTCTGCCTAAGCAGCCCAGAGATAGAAATTACCTAAATTCACACCCTATACAAAGCCAGTTCTTCTAAGATGATTTTATGTCTGGCCTGCCATTCGATAGGAAACAAATACATTTGTTACAAATACAAAGAACTGAACCCTACTAAGAAATCTGAAGGACAGCAGAAAGCAAGTTTGCTAAAGCATCAGTTAAAACGTTAGGGCGTCTAAAAAGCTAGGGGCCCCGGGAGCTTGGGAACCACTGGACACAGTGTTCCCCTGGGTACGACACTGTCCTTAGCCACAGAACACGTAGAAGTCCTAGAAAAACAAAATTTACGCCTTAATCATACTTGATGTCCCAAACCAGGAACCTAGAACTGAAACTATAGGCTGATCTGGGTGGAAGTACCTATTCCTCCCTGTTCAGGGTCTGCAGGTATTAAGATGTTGTGTGGCACTAAAGGATGTTCCTAGGCTAAAAGACTCAACCAAGTCCTGAGTTTTAGCCCCAAGGTTATTTTCTTTCTGTATCTGGTTATTATAACGGAAAATAATGCAGAAACCACAGTTTAAACATGGGCTTGCTCCCACGTTCCTCACCCCTTAGGAAGTCTGGCTGTCTGCTACATGAGGCTCTCTGCTACAGCCAGAGTCTGCGCTCCGTCTTGTTAAGTCTTTTTGACTACTGAGCTCTTGCGTTCTTCGTCACCGTGACCCAGGTGCTGTGCAGGTGCTCTTATGTTCTCCGAGGTGAAAAATAGATGTTTTCTCTACTTGCCGAGGGCAAGGAGTTGAGTCTCGGTACTTACACCAGGCTTTTGCACAGAAGTTGGGACTTTCACGGAGTTAAACTTTTTAAACTTTTGATATATGCCCCAGAGAATACAGTGCAGGCTGTAGAGCCTGGAGGGAACGGGAGTGCCTTTCTTCCAACCTGATTCAGCCTGGCATTTAATCTCAAGAGGGGACTGGGACTTCCAAAGCAGTTTTGTGTTTAGCATTTCCTAATAGCTAGCTCCTAGCAATGCCTCATGCCATGCAAAAGTTTTCTAGATTACTCTTTGGGACCTTAGATATCTAAACTCCTATGTTCAGTTCTATTTTGAGTTTTAAATTCCCTTCTGAGGTTAAGTGTTTTTGAGTTAGATCATGCAGTATCTAGCTCAGATCTGAGTGCTTGTTTGGAAATACCCTGCATTCTGAGAAATCAGGTCTGCAATAGAGCTCTTTCTCAGAAATCATTTAATCCACATCAGTTTTACTGACTGATTGATTGACCTTCCTGCTTCTATTCCATATGTTTTCAAAACACTGTTTTTCTAATATTTGAGGATAAAAGCAGTGGTCGCATTCAGCTAATCTCCACTGCTTATGTCCTTAAAAACAAAATAGGTAGAAAAGCTATTGAATTCTAGGTCATTGTGCTTTTTGTGAACTTATTATTTCTAATTTACTCTGTTAGATGTTTCAGTCTATGGTCTGCTTAGAAAAAGTCACCTTCTCCCATCTCCAAAGAGATAGCTAAAGAGATGTGTTATATAAGAATACCCATGAAGACCAAAGACCAAAGACCATTGACATTACTCTTAATTACTTCAAATCCACTTCAGTTTTAGGGCTTAAACACTGATTTAGAGCTTCCAGTTGCTGAACAGGAAGCATAGCCAGCAATCAAAGCTGAGATTGCCAATAAAGCACCCAAATGCAAGAGCTTTCCATAAAACCTTGCTGCTGATTCGGCAAACTATCATGCAGTAATGTGCACACCTTTACAGCATTCCCCCTTTTCTCTTTAAAGACCAAAGCTGCCTCCAAGGGCACTGGTGAAGGCGATTAAATGGGTTGAAAGCCATCAGGCATTGAGAGCGCAGGGATGAGTCTTCTGCATTTTGGGAATGTGCTTTCACCACCTCTCTCCATCAGAAGTCGTGCAATTCTAGCCTCATTTTGTGTGGTTTGTACAAAAATAGCAATGGGAACTTCTCATTAGGTTTGATGGAAATGCCAGTGGTGCGTGAGGGCTTGCTAAAGGTTTGGGTAATCTGGGATTTTTTTTTGTCCATATATAAATTATACTTTTTAGCATACAAGAATGTAAATATTACCAGGGGTTTTGTTAATAAATTGAATTATAAAATCATTATCTTCTTTAGATATTCAGGAGGCTGTTTTTAAAAGATTTAAAAGGCTCTTTTTCTTTCTTTCTTTTTTTTTTTATTTTAGCCTCATCAGTGATTGTCCTGAAGCTGTCCAGTTTATCCCATGCTGCAGTTTTATACCCCACATCTTTTGTTGGAAAGGCAAAGCTGCTCTGCTGACTTGAGTGACTGTCATGAAATGAACGGGAAGGTCTATTCTTGACAGGTTTTTTTTAAGGATGATTTCATTCTATAAAAATCTCTCAAGGCAAGCCATTAGCTCAATTTTAGCACATTGCTTCTTTCAACAGGTAGCAAGCAAATGCTTCTCTTCCTAACTCTATCACTTCCTAACTCTCTATTAACATTTTCTGAAGTCCATAGCAGTGAATGGGGTGCTGGACATAAGCAGGTGCTGGATCATACCTTACTGTGGAACAGTTATGGCTTTACAAAATAATCCAAAGAGCTTTGAAGTCGGGCTTGATGATTCAGGACCTATCCTGGTGCTAAAGAAACACCAGTTTTAATACCAGTTCTTTCAGGATATCAGAGAGATTGGAATGAGTCTGAAATCCTGGACTTCTGGAGGTGAATTCTTTTCCTCCCATATTAGTTCTACATATAAAACTGAGGCAGTTGAGGCTTGCTAACAGCTATGAAACTCAGTGCAGGCAAAAATGGTCTGGTTAGGTGGGTTAAAACTGCTGACTCTATATACTAAATTAAACTATATTCATTTTCATGCTCAAAATTATCATAGTTAAATTCCTATTTCCACTCAGTGTGACTTCAGGTCTAGAAGCTCTACACAGTACCTGTGGAGCTGCAAAATATACAAACTTAAAGATAAATTGGTAAGGTAAATGGCTTAAATAAAACCACAGGAGCACAATTTGATGTATGTGGCATTAAATTTATCCATACATGCATTTTTTTCTTCCAAGGAGTAGTCGAGATGCCAGAAATTCCTTCATAGAAACTCTTTCTTCTCACTATCTTTTTTTTTCTCTCTTTCTTTCCCACAAGAACTGGCAGAAGCCAGTTTGAGAAGTACACAGGAGCTCAGGCTTTATGATTGTACCTGGATTCTGAACATACAGACAGTGAAGGGCAGCATTTTATTTGAGGAGTGCATGAATGTTATAAGTGCTCTGGTGTGCACCAACTCCCTCCAACAGTTGTCAACAGGGAAGATAACAAGTCCTCATTTGTGAATTTGTGCTAATATAAAGCTTCTCTGAAAAAGCATTTCAACAGGCTGCAGTTCATAGGGATACCATTGCTATGTTACTACACAGCTGTAATCACTGATTTACTAATATTTATTCTGTATTTCCAGGAAAAATTAAAAAAAAAAAGAAAAAAGGAAGAAAGCAGAAAACCCTTAACAAACATACATAAAACCATCCTCATAAATCACCTACAGAACATTTTAAATAATTCCTTTGGAGGTTCATTCGATAACACTAAAGTCAATGGATCTTTTCCCCATTCATTTAGGGAAGATCAAAATCAAATCCTTAATGTCTCACTGTGTCACTTGGGGGAAAATCTCTCCTTGTCATAAGAGAGTCCCGTAGTTTGGTTTCCAGCTGCAGAAGATTACTTCTTTCCTTTCCCTTTGTGTGCATTTTATGAGCAAAATAAAGCACTGCACGATCACAGTGCAAAGCAGAAGCCCCAAGGGCATCTTACAGACCTAGTGGCTCCTTATGAAATCTTTAAAATCTCCAAAGTCACCATGATTGCTTTGTATTACTTACTAAAGAACACTTTCCCACAACTGGTAAATAATATGATATTTTGAAGTATATTGAAAGCACGACAGAAGGTCAGCTGCATGCACTCTATCCCATTCAGTCTTCTTATACTGCAATTGAGAGACAGTGAAAATATTACAGCTTTTATAGACAGTGTTTTGCAGAGGAGTGAGAAGCAGAGGTGCTATCTGAGGGTCTGAGTAAAGAGCATTTTCCTGCGTCTCTCTTCCCTTGTTTACCTGGGAAGTTTAGCAGGAAAGAAAAAACATGAAAAAGCATAATATAAAAGAACAAAAATCCTCTGCAAGAATCCATATTCATATAAAAAAGCTGAGGAAAAGCCCCAAAGTGAAATCATGGAAAAAAACGAAATCGTGGAGGACTGATCCTGCCCTTATGCAACGGCCCGTGCCCTGGCCGTGCTGCCGCGCCAGCCAGAGCTGCGTGGAGCCAGGTAAATCATGCATAAAACCGACATCTGCAGGAACAGATTGGCTAAATCCTGTGGATATCGCAGAGCTTGCACAGAGCCACCACGTCCCCACCTCCTCGTAGAGCTGGCACCGCGGCTGCCGCGTGATCTTCCTCCGCCGCCCCTGCCACCATCTAAGACATAAAAAAAGCAACCCCAAAAGTGGTGTTGGGGATACAGTCTTGGCTGTTGACTCCACTTGCTTTCCCTTGGACCTTCCTTGCTGCCCAGTGTTCAGCCCTGATAACAGGACACGCCGCGGAGCCCTTTCATTTTTCTTCCCCAAGACGAACATTTCATATGCAAAACTCATCTTGTGAATATTCCAGCCTTTAAAACTCAAGTGTTTGTTGAACATTCTTCTTTCAGTGTACAGAAAGCATATGTGTTTGACAGGGAAAATAAACTCTTCTTCCCAATCGGAGAAAATTTGCATATCTTATGTTACATGACATCTCAAAAAAAAAAAAAAAAAAAAACATTCTGCTCTTCTCCCACACGTGTCCCAGCAGGGGAGGATACCAGCGACACCAGGCAGCCCCATGCTGAGGCGTCTGCATCTGCTGGACTTTGAAGGATGTGCAGGGACATGGCAGGATGTGCTTGGGACACTGTGAAGGGAAAATGAGCGGGGAATTGTGAAAGGAGGAAGGGAAATAACACAAAGACTTCATTTATCAATCACATAATCATAATTATTTTAGAAAACATATAAAATATATATGGGCATATACAATATGACATATAGAGGGGTGCACATGTGTGTATGTATATACGCTACATTAACACCTCCAGCTTGTGTGATAAGAAATCAGAACAGAGGGGCTCGAACCACTTCCAGTGAGGACACAATTTATTAAAGTTCAGTCCATAAAGTTCTTACAAATTTTATTGGAGGCAGTAAAACATAGCCTGGTGGAACCCGGGATATTGTGTCCCTGGATACCTCTTTTAATAATTTAGGATTTCCAGTGAAAGGAGCAGAATAAAAAAAAAAAAGAAAAAAAAAAGAGGATTAACTGATCAGTCAATGGTCAAGAAATACATTCATGGAGGGAGATGAGTAAAACTGATATTTAGGGAAAAACCTCTCTGGTATCCTCACTCATCTAAGACACATAAACCATCTTTCCAATCTCTGTAGTTCTGCTCTCAAGAGCTACATGCACCGTAATTTACCTGACTGGCTTTGGATGGGTTTGAGGAGTAGTGCGGAGCCTCCGCAGCACCGCAGAGCTCCTGCTGCCCAGATCTCTGGGCTGGTGACGTGGCCAAGTGAGGGGACATCCCTCAACTGAGTCCTGTGGGACACTCACAAGCAGAAAGTAAAAGGCAGCCCCATTTCCAAGAGTATGTCAGAGGCCACAGAGTCATCCAGGTCTCCTGCCAGGATTTTGCAGTGTAAACAGCATCGGTGTCTTGCAGCTGACTTAAAAATTCATTGGTACTGCCTTGAAGGTGACAGTTCCTTTAGATCCCCCTTCGGATGTGACTACAATAGGCAGCAGCAGAGACGAGATCTGCAGGCATCACCAGCCTAAGGTCCTACTGCTCCTGGCTCAGGGCGGAGGGATTTCTATTTCAAAATGTTCAAATATTTTCTATATCTGAAACAATACAGACTCAATGATCTGCTTTGATTCTCTGTATACCTAATGGACACCAGAGCGCAGCCCCAGCAGGGAGGTCAGATACTGCCCTGCACTACCTGCATCTCCAGTTCTATTCCAGGTCCGTGAGCTTCCAACTCTGGAAGCTCATTCCCCACATCTTCTTCACCAGTATGAATTTACACAACATATTTAACACCATTAGGAAATTTCCAGTATTTGATTTCCTTCTTAGAAGAAACCTTAATGCTCTCTGTGTTTCTGGATACTGGTGATTCAAAAACTCTAAGGTCTCTATCCAGTCTGTCTCATCTTCCCCAGCTGCAGTTAGTGGAAGATCAGTGGCATACTGAGATAGATGCATTTGTATTGTAATATATATTCAGTGTTTGCTATGTGTCTTTAAAGGGTAAGTGGGCCCCTGGGCTGCTCAGCCTTTCCCCAGCTGCTGCTCTGTGCACAGCTGTGAAGAATCACATTTTTTAATGCAATTGAAGGCATTTAAGGGAAAGCTAAAGTAGGGGAGGCTCTTTGGTGAGAGTGAGCTTGGTGCCAGCAGTGGGGCAGGTATATGTATGTGGCTGGCCTTGGGGAGCAAAATCATTTCCTAGGGTAGCAGAAAGATGGAATGGTTTTTCTTGCAACTTTATGAACTTGGGCATAGCTCTCCTGGGATTTTTTTGTGTTTCCTCTGAGGTAGGATTACTTTTAAATTGGGGGACTTGTCCAGCTGAGGACTTTGTGGTCAAGGCGGTGTTCAGCTCATCTCGCTGGGCTCCTGCGACTCTGTAGGTGTGAGTGAGTGAGGCCTTGTTCTTTGGCTCTGCTTTCCTTTATCCAATGCTTTTTGCCAGAGATGCTTTTTAAGAGACTTGTGAAGATGCTGCATCAACTAAGTATCTCTAAGTCAAAAGCTCCAATGGGTGCTTACACACACACACACACACACACACACACACACACACACACAAAAAAAAAAAAAAAAAAAAAAAAAAAAAAAAAAAAAACACACCCTTGGGAAGTGTCAGACTGTCAAGTAATAATGGTATTGCTGAAGCAAACCTCTGCTTCCAATGCTTCCACTGGGTAATTTTCACAATGTATTGTGCTCATCAGGTTGTTTTTCAAGACACCTCTAAAGAAAGAGCAAAGAAAATATTTTAATATGTCCATTTGCTTATTCTGTCTAGTTTTTGTTTAGCAGAGAAGCTTTTTACAATTCTCTTAGCTGCCTGTTGTTGTGTAAGTTGATATAGCTCTATTAATGTAACTAGGACTGTCTGATGAATGAGTTGTGCCAAAAAAGTACACAGGTTTAAGAACTGGCAAACCTGCTCTGTGGCAAATTCCCACGCAAAGGTATGTTCTCCTTTCATTAGCAGAAGCTTCTGGGTATTTCTTGTCTGGCTCTCTGAGCGTGGGCTTCCTGGCAACCAAAAGGGGAATCTCTAGTTTTTTTTCTTGCTGGCACATTTGCTTGCATGCCCCTCACTCACAGGACTGGCTGCATCTTGGACTGTTCAGACCAAAGTCTCTGAAGTTATTTAGTTCTTGTAAGTTCTGACATCTCATTTAGAGTTAGTGATAAAGAAGAAACAAAACAAGCTATGGCACACAACCTCATTTCATAGCTAGTCTCCAAGCTGCCACTCTGCAGTGGCAGATCTCCTGCAAGTGTAAATAGCTTGTGACTGTGTGCCAGTCACCAGTACAGGTGGTATTTTCTCTGTGAATTCAATTGTAGTTTAGACATGAAATTGAAGAGAACAGATTTTCAGAGATGCCTGGTATCATTATTGACTAAAGCTATTGAATCACTATTGAATAAGGTGTTAACTCCTTTCTGAAGATCTTGTCCCTTCATGAAGACACCTGGCTCAGTTAAAGGAGCCTGGGCCATGCTGAAAGACTGGAGCACCACAAGCATAACTTGGGATGATGCTTTTCAAGGGTGAACTTGTACATAACAAACTTTATTTTTCAGGGAAAAAAAGTCACTTTTGAGTTTTTATTGGCAGAACCAATGTCTGGTCATGTAAAAACTGCAGTGTACAGAAGTTTTTACATTGTGAAATTAGAGAAACGTTGATGAAGGCTGTTATGACAGATTAGATGTTGTCTTAGGGAAACAAGTGTCACCATGGTTGATGATCTTCATTTTTGTCATAAATATACTAATGATGTAGGATTACCTGTATCACTCCATGCTGTATTTCCAGACTTGGTTTAAGTTGTGTTGTGGACTTCATTTATAGTTTCAGGATGTGTACTGCTGTATTTGGCTCCCTAAAGCATGAAGGGGATATGCTAGACAGAGGCAGGCTCTGGATCCTACAGACTTTTGGGGATAGAGACAGAGTTACAATTCATCTCTTCCTCTGTCCAACATGCTTCTGTTTTTCTCATCTCTTGTCAGATTAGTCAGTAACTCCTAGGTTTTCTTTCTTATATATAAAAAAAGACTTGAATAAGACAAAGGGTGAAATAATCTAATTTAAGAATGAGGAGAACTTTCTGTAATTCTGCATCTATTATCATAGTTCAGTGCAAGTCAAACTGCAAACTTAATGTGTGTACAGTTATGACATGCTGTTTATGAACACAGTGATTCCTCTTTCCTCCAGTATTTGTGGCTTAGCTCCATGCAAATCTCTAAACATGTATACAAATACAGCATGAAATTAGAATGGGGAAATAGGCCAGATAACTTCAAGAAGAGGTGGTGTAGTCTCCAGCACAAAAAAACTGCTTCTCCAGACTTGATTAAGAGAGTCAGGTCATATGTATCTCTCGTACTGCTGTTGCAGTAGCTACTTGTGACTAAAAGTCAATTGATTAATTTTAAGTCCTCTGACTCTTCAATATCTCTTCCCAGATAAAGAGCGCCTTTGGGAAGGGGGAGGTTAAAAACAACCACCTAAATTCTGCCTTTTTCCTGCAGCCTGGGTGTCCCCTAATAGTAACTCCTTGTTCTTCTTTAAATGTGTTTTGATATATTTTTATCTTTAATTCTGTCTCTGATTTCCTTTAATGGCCTTCACATGCTTAAAAAATTGCTTTTCTTTTTTGCATTGTCTTCCATGTTTCAAATATTCTGGTGTCTTTTTACCTACTTGCTACATTTCTGAGGCTGCAGTGTAGCACAGCAGCGCATTACTGCTTTTATTGTATATATTGGAGGCACTGTAGACATGGCATGATATTATAGGGATGCCCCAAAGCAACTTGATATTAAAGCCAAGTCACTTTCCTCCAGTGCGAACACCTTCTTGTCTGAGAAGTAATCAACTCTGGCCTTAAACAGAACATCCAAGTTTTCTTCCTGTAGTGATGATGAGGCTTGTGGTTCCTGAAAGTTTTTTTTGTTTGTTTAGCTTTTTGTCTTTAATCACTGCGTTAAACTGCATTAAAAGGCTATATGGACTCTTCCCTAGATGGCTGAGAACTCTTAGGTTTGTTTTATCTAATATACTAATCTGACTTTCAGTATTGTTTTAATGAGCAGGTTTCCTGCCAATCGATTGTCAATATAAGACAACAAAGATCTTCAATATACTTCACAATTGCCCCCAAAAAGTAAATTTTAGGTAAGTTGTCAGATTGCAGAAAATCTTTTGTCCTCTTTTGGTCTTCATTTCTCACCTGATTTACAGGAAAAAAAAAAACCTTTTTATTCATGTGCACTTGACTAAATGATTGTAGCTGCTTTCTGAGAAGCACCTTGGTTGGTGCTATCACCAAAAGGGTCAATAATTCTCTATTGTCTATTTTAGCATTTTATTTTTCGTCTTTTCACATACTCTATGCTGGCTTAGATCATTATAAAACAAATTTTTGTTTAGTGGGGGGAGGTTGGTTTTTGACGGATACAGCTAGCAAGTCTTACTAAATGTCCAGCAACCTAAGTATTAGTCGCTAAATCTCGTGGGATGTTGTGAGCTAGCTTATACAACCATGGAATGGCACAGTCAAAAATACGTGTTTTTCTATATATGGTTTTCTGAATGAGTTACTAGAATTACTGACATTGTTTTATTCTTGGAATAGGTTTGGAATATGCTGTTAGTGGAAAAAGGTCATCTCTACTGAGATATAAATCAAGGACCTTGGTCCTGTTTGTTAGTGTTTGTAGTAGTTCTCCTTTTTTATTTTCGGAATTTAAGGAATGTCATCTTTCTAACAAAAAAGGTAAATTATGTGAATGTCTTTCCCAGCAGTACTTCTCCTGGGTCTAGGCCCTGCTAATGTTTACTTTTATCAGCAAAGATGGTTGTAAACTCTAAAGAGAAAGCAAAAATATATGGGGTTAAGAGCTGCTACTAGCTTCAAAAGCTGCTACATAATAAAGTAATACAGTGAGACAGTTGTGTTGAAAGCAGTACTTAGCCAGAAAACTTTGTCCCACAAGACTTCACAGCAGTTGTGCATGTAGAGCTCCGCTGAGCTCCTGGCTTTTCTATTGTTCTGCTAAAGTGGGTGGGTAAAAGTCATTAATGTTGGTGCTCTGTTTCTTTTCTCTGTGGGCGTGAGCAATTTCTTCTGCACAAGAAAGCATGCAAGTCTTTTGTATCTGCTGAATATGTTTTACCTTGTGGGTGACCACAGGAGGAGGAAGAGAAAGGCTGAAAGCTGGATAAGAGATGCAGCATCAGGGCCACCCCAGAAAGATTTGCTTTCTAGCAACTGCTTCAAGCAGACAGGTGTTGCCTCTGCAGGGCTGAGCGTTTCACCAGGAGAGGTGTTAGCAAGTTGACTCTAAGGCAATTGAAGCAGGGATGACTTATATAGAAGAGGTGCAGGGTCAACCTGAATGCCTGTTAAACTGAGCAGTTAAAAGCACTTGTGGATATATATTTTTTTTAGCCCTCCCTTTGTTCTGGAAGCTGGTGTCCTTGGTGAAAGCCCTCCCTGAGCACACTGGTTATATGAGCCAATGGAGAAGGTTTATTTTTTACTTTACTACTTGTGAGCATAATTTAGGGGAAATAAACCCTTTAAAATAAATATATTCTATAAAATGAGCAGTAAAATATGGACTTGAGTGGAAGAGGGTGCATATTTCCATTGCTCTACATCATTCCCTGCAGAATATGAGTACTTTTGTCAGGATAGGCTCAAATCCCCCCAGCAAGGCTGTAATTGCATATCACTGGAATACTCAGTGGCCATAGCCTGGGCATTTAACTAGGGAGCTTTGGTAGTCAAAGTAATTTTGATTCAGAAAATGCCAACTTGAAAGCAAGTCTGTCTTCACAGTTTGACTATATTAAAACTGCCCGAAAAAGGCAAGTTGTTTAGACCTGCCAGTAGGTAAACTCCAACTCTTCAGCAGAAACTAGTATGTCTAGAAAAGCAATGTGCACCTATATAATTCATAGTAGCTATTAGCCAGGGGAATTTAAGCAAAGCTTTTCTTTGCTTAAGGAGGTGTATTTCTATAATTAGATGTACATGGTAAAATAATTGGCCTAAAGAGCCTATATTTTTTGTTTTTGATTATTTGAGTCTTGAGTGGAGCTCAGCTTCTCTATTGGAAGAAAATTTTTATACTGAGAATGGGTCGATGGTCTTATGGAAAGCTGTGCTCCTGCATACGTTCATCACTGAATACACAAATGCACTTTCGGCCTGCAGAAAAACCTTAATAATGTTACAGCATTTACGTCAGGCTTTCTTGTTTTTAGTTCTTAGCTGTCCTTGATGTGTTCGTTAAACAGCTTCCAGATGCCTATGACCTACATTAGCCTGTCTGAAATATTTTTGTAAAAGGTGAGCTCTCTGACAAAATACTGCCCAAAGACAGG
The DNA here is from genome assembly GCA_034781795.1 of Crypturellus tataupa. Lineage (NCBI taxonomy): Eukaryota > Metazoa > Chordata > Aves > Tinamiformes > Tinamidae > Crypturellus > Crypturellus tataupa. The sequence goes on along the minus strand of JAWLRI010000907.1, from coordinate 462,520 downwards.
ATTATGGATCTGTCCCTCTTTCCAGAAGTATGGTATGTGATATCTAGGCTCAATTAAGAAAAAATAATATTAGAAAGGATAGTGAAGCCTGTATCTGGGTGTCTGAAGCATTCATGTAAACAAATGTATGACATGTACATTTATTTAGTTATGTACATTGTTTAATGCATTACCCATTTTTTTAGTTTCAAATGTGAGACTGCTGAAATGAAATTCCTGTTTACAGGCAGGTGAAGCAATACTCATTTCTGGTTCTCAGTTGCATCAGAAGCAGGGAAGGTGCCTGAGATTCAGAGGGGCTGTTGTCCCAAAGGATGGCCGGCTGGGTTTGCTACTTGCTACCCTGGCATTCAGGCATTTCTGTGCAGCAGGAATAGAATATGCCTGAATGCTTTTGGGGAAAAGACTTATTTATGTTAGTAGTGAAATGTGTTGGAGAATGTAAGTATGAAGTGTAGATAATTGTCTTGATTTTGTATTACTGCCTTGAGAGTCTCATATGGCGAAAGCTGCTATTATAACTAACTTGCTGGGGGAAGCACATGACTTGCTATCCAGGCTGATTTGTTTTACAAGCACTACTCTTGTCCTTAATAGCAGTCTATAATTACTGTTTCTCTGTGCTTTGCTGTTCAGCATTCACAGAACTGTGTTGGTGCATCAGCAAAGCATACCTCAAGTGGGCAAATACAGCAGAACCAGGGATGTGAGAAAGCTTTGAAAAGTGTGCAAATGTGTGCACCAATGTGACTAATATCTTGTGAACAACTACAATTTCTTTATTGGGTAAGTTCATGATAGAATGGTGTCACAGGCTTATCTTAATTACTTCAATCTTCCTTATTCTTAGTATAATTAAAAAATCCTGAAAACATATGGACCCTTCTGACATAGGACCAGAGCTGTCAAATAGAAGATGTATAAGTGGATGGTGTGGGAAAAATGACTCTGGAAACTTGCGCTAGTCAAATGGCTTCAGTCCTTTTTTGAAAACCAAACTGAATTAAGTTATGCAGTATAAATCTTCTTACATATGTAACTTGTCTAAATAATTTAACAACTTAAAAGCAGCTGTTGCATTTTTGCTGGTTAGGGCATCACTTGTTTTTGGTTAACCTGCTGTGCTTCTGATGATGATACTCTAATTTATACATACATTTATAAGAGTAGTTGGGCGTGGTTACTGATATATTTTCTACTTGGCCATGTTGGTGCTATAAAATTGGTGGTAACTTAGGGATTTTTGCAAACAGTTTATCTTTAGTAACTCCTGCTTCTGACCTTAAAGTAGGTACTATTTATAAAGATAAAAACATTTCCAAAATCTAGTGGCTGTTTGGCTTTCTGAAGTGCTCTGTGACAGGGAAGGTATTATGATGAATTTTGAAGGGGAATAATAAAGTATCTAAGTATTTTATAGGTACATTAAAGTGTTCCTCCCAGGTACCAGCAGAGCAGGACTGATTTTTGTCAAGGCTACAGGAGACTGGTGCTATATGCAAGATATGAGAAGGTCTGACAACTAAACTGGGGCGATATCTTCAGAATGAGATGGATCATATCTTGTGAGTTAGCAATGCATAGCTTAAACATAACATTTGTAGAAGTTTTGGTTTACCTTCCCAAACACCTTTTGTAAAACTCTGAAAAGAAACAATTCTCCCAGCTTATAAAGAGTCAGAAAGCTTGTTTTAGAAGTCACCTCCAATGCCATTGCTCAGCGGTTTTATCCCTGCTAAGCATCCCTGCCATCTGCAATGGGCAGTAAAATAATTGGTTATGCTTCATAAGTCACTTTTTTCTTATTCTTTAAAACTGTTTTTAACCAGTTTTCTGATCCTGCCAGTGAACAAAGACTATAATCAGCATAGTAAATCAAATAGAAAGTGATATCAGGACATTTACCCTTCTCTTTGAGAAGCGATGTTATGAGGTCACTCTTTTCACATGCATTATGGATAGGAGCTCAGATTTTCAGTGATGATTGCTGGTCTGGAATGTTTATGCAGTTTTAAGGGGTGACTGCTTACACTGTGAGTCCATAGAATTTCTTAAGAGATCAGAAAACTAATATAAGCAAAAGTAAATATTAAAAATGAGTCTAAGAAATAAATGAAAGTGGGCATAAAGAAAACTGGCTATAGTCAAACCTGAATAGATGCAGCTATTAGTCTTTAAATCAAAATACTGAATTCTTAGACTCTGGGTCACAGTTGTCAGGGCAATTCAATATTGATGCAGTTTAGTTGACACAAGTGTGAGTCACTTTAATGCCTTAAATATTTTAGAGTTATTTCATCTTTCATGGTCTCTTTACTGTTGGAAACTGTTGTCACAAATACTGGCAAAGGACACTGTTAATTCAGTATGAATCATGAGGGTGGTGTTGGCCAAAGACCACAGAAAAGTAGCCTGTTCTCTGGAGAAGCTGAGACAACCTCACCTTTAATAACACCAAAAAAAGTGGGCAAAGAAATTGCCCAAATTATCAGTGATTCTAACTAGAGACAAGTTTCATCCCTGTATGTTGTGAATCACTGCAGGAGTCCTGTGGATAAGGCACATGGCAATCAAACGGATGAATCTCCTCTTGAAGAGGAGACTGGCTTGATGCCTTAGCTAATCTATACATTTCCAAACAGTGTTTAATACCTAGTTATGAAAACCCACTAATTTTCACTAGATAAGAGGAAACACTTAACATCTAATTAAATGTTTACTAAACAAAATCTATCCCAGTAGCAAATGAATGCGAGACCATCTTGTACTTTGAGCAGAGATTTGAAAAATATTAATTTAATGAAACACAAGAACTAAACCAGAGCATTCAAAAGTACCCTTACATGCAGTGGTGCTGTCTGGTTGTAACCCTTGCTGGCACTTGAGCTGCAAAGACTCTTTCAGAGTGGGTAAGGAGCTGATTAACAGAGCAGGTTTAGAGACAAACTTGTGTCAATTAAGCCCCAGGAGGGACAATCAATTAGTGTCAGTCAGGAAACCCTTTTGCTACTTGAATTAACGTAATGAAACATGTTTCTCAATCATTCAAGGTTCAAGAAATTTTTGTCATCCAGAAATATGTTCTCCTATATTAAAAATATTGCACATAGCTGCAGAAATATTGTGATGTTGCATGTTTAAAGCAAATGACCTGTTGAAGTTAAAAGGGCAGATGAGATAAAAGAATTATCTTAGCACCTGTGTTCTTGCTGGACTGAAATCCAGAGTTTGGGGGCTACACAAGTATATAACAATAAAATTGATGTTAGAAAGCAGTTTCTCCCCAGTTTGCTGTCATGACAATTTCTGACTCTTACTAATTAGCTGGAATAACAATAAAAGACACAGCTTTGGTTAGAGGGATGCTTATTAAGGAGTGAGTTACATTTTATGCTCTAGAACAGGCCAAATGTTTTAAAGATATTGAGAAGCCTGTCTCTTCTATTGTGAGAAGCAAAACTATCCCATTAATATATTCTCCAAATTATATGCAATAGGGATTTTCATTAAAAATCACATGAGCTACACAGGACAAGATTTTGCATTTTCTTTTTCTACAGCCATCTGAGAAACTGTTAGTCATGTCTATCAAATTAGTCCCAGGGTGACAGTGATGGAGAGTCCTTCTTCCTCCTGCCCATCTTGACACTCAAAGTTCTTGGAAAGGGACAGTTTTCTTCAAGTGTTAATTTTTGCTTGTCATGTGTAGTGTTTATTTTTGGAAGCTATTGTTGCCCTCTGATAGCTTCTTTCTGCTGCTGCAGGGCATTCTGCTCCAAGTTCCCTTTTCCATAGGCTCCAGCTACCTGGGTTGCTGGGCTTGATGGCTGAGCCACCTTCCAGTGAGTGCTTCTGAGAACCTGGCCTACCTGAGGGGTTTAAATATATAAGAAATTTCCTAAGGGCTTTTCTTCATGCCAATGTTAGTCTTCAGGTATAAGTCACTATATACTGATCACTGAGATTACAGGAGTTTTCTCTCTTTGAGACAAATCATATGTTTTTATACCTTTGGGGAGACTATTCCTAAAGTCTATCACTTTATTAAACCTTTACATAAGAAAACACGTTCAATGCATATTGTATTCTATGCCACAGCCTGTAGCTAGGATGCATGTTATTAAGCATATTGATATTGATTTTACTTTGCATCTTTTCTTTTTATATATGTATGAAGTAGAAGCATTTGCTGGTAATCTGTCCCTTACTGTGATCTGTTTGACTTTTCTAGCTTGTGAAAACCATTTGTACTGCTGAGGCATGCAAAAGAAATGATACATATATGTATTATGGTGAGACCATGATTTGAAGGAGATGTGGAGCCCTGGTGATAACTGTCATAAGAAAACAGGTAAGTTGAGGATATGTTTGTTTTGAGCATGAACATGGTCATGATTCCTTCTGATGTATCTCGTAGCTCCTGGCCCCTGAGTGGAATTGAGAAATGTCAAATTCTGCCTCTGTCTCTTAAGGAGAGCAAGGGAGAGATGGTGGCAGTCGTGTGCTCGGGGTAATTGCTGTCAGCCTTGGTCCTTGCTGCCTGCAATCATGCGAGTGTGGGACTCGTGCAGCACAATCGCAGACACTGAGAGTGAAGGCTGTATTTTCTGCACAGCTGCTCCCCCAGTAAGGTTACTAAGTATTATACTGCTGTCATTGAAACATTTTTTTAATTAGGTTCCTTGGTGCTGTATTTAATTACAAGCATTTAGCCACAGGGAACGGTTACATCTTGTAACCTCGCAGTGACAGAGTACACAAGTTACAGCACCACATGACAAACTAGGTATGTGCAAAATAGCATGAAATGCTAATAATGTTTATGGATGCAAAAGAGTTCCAGTATTATACTGCAAAGCAAGACCTCCAGAGGGTCTTAAATCATATTTCTTAGTGAAGTGTCTGAGGCCCATATGTAACTAAATTGCAGCATATTTCAACTTAAAATTGTTTTCAAGAAGTCATGTGCAGCAGTATGTTGACTTTAAGGTCATGTTAGTGTTTCATTGAGCTGTGCTAATGGTTGCTTTAGGGGAGCCTTTTGGTGGGGAACAATAACAGGTTTAGTTAAAGCAGCAACTTGAGGCGTAACACAAAGGGGCTTATAAGCCAGTTCGATATTATCCAACAGAACCAGTAGGAGCAAAAAATGATTTTTTTTTCTGACTACAAACACTTAAACTTGGGCTTTGGCCTTGAATAATGCTAGGGAGTAGGGCTCAGAAGCCTTCAAAACAAGTAAAAGTAGGAAAAACACTAAGATTGAGGTGTTTTCTCATATTTTTGACAAAAAGTACAAATTTAACAGCCTGCTTTCTTTACTTTTTATGAAACACATTAGCAAAAGCTGTATTTTCAGCAATTTCATTTTTGAATAAAAATGATTCACCTTTTCTTTTCTTTCTTTTTAAGTCTCTAAAAACTTAAAGCAACTTAGTCCATGCAAAATATTTCAGTGAGCTGCCCAATTTTGCCTGATTCATTCAAAATATTGACTCTTTAGAATCAGAACTTAAAACTTTCATTAAGTAATCTCTTCGCTGCTTTAAAGCCATTTAATACCTATAATTTCTCAGTTCTACCCTGAATTTTGCTGTGTGATCTGTTTTCCTGTTTGAAAGATCACTGACTGTGCTACCACAGTGGGTTTTGTTCCAGGAAACTGTTTCTCCCAGGCAGTAACTGAGCTGTTTGCTGAGGCTCAGGCATCCTCTCCTTGTCCCCATCTCCTTGTAAAGCCATTTGCAACATTGCTAGTTACAACTAGGACATCAAGCATCTGAGCTCTGAGGTGTACAGTCATGCACATAAGTGCCATAATCTGCCCTGTAAGAGCTTATGTGTAAGAGCCACAGCTTGTCCTTTTGCTGGGGACAGCGGTGGAGGTGCAAATACCTTGGAGAAAGAGAGGGTGGATGAAACACTGCTTGAAATGTTGTCCTTCACTTGCTACTTCACTGTTCTCTTTTCCTCATGGTGTTTCCTCTAACTTGAGATATTTGCAGTATTGCTTTGAATCCTGATGAGAAGGGAGCTTGCAACTCCAGGCACAATATTTTTTTTGGATAACTTGTGTGGAGAAGAACTCCTGTCAGTGCTTGACTTGATCTGTCTTGCTGCCTGTGATAACACTTCTTCCTTCTGGAAATTGTATACCGCAGACTAGTTCAGGATGAAATCCAAAGCTGTTGTGATCCAGTGCTGCAGATCTGGCATCTCTTGGGCCAAGAGTGAAGCAGCCAAGTTGTGCAGTGAAGTCCTAGAGAACCTCTTGCAGCTGGTAGGGTTTACCTGGTAGGTGCTGTAAGGTGAAGCTGTTGATTTCTCTCTCCTATTTTGTGTACAGAAGCACAAGCACAGGGTAGATTGAGTGTCATCTGGTGTAAATCTGGTACTATGGGTGTGTTGACTTTGACAAGATGCACAAATTTCTTTTGAGCAAATGGGCATCAGGTCAGGCTCTTAGCGTGCTCTGTGAAGCCAGCATTGCTCGTGTTGATTTGAGAACAAATTAAGGGTTTTGAGACAGCTGGCTATCCAGAAGATGAATGCAAAGAATCTTTATATCCCCCAATGAGCAGAAAGAAGGAAAATCTTCCGTAAGAGCTCTCTGGGGTCATTCAAGTGACCTGTCTTGGTTACTGCAGAAGCACCATCACTGCCTGGTGCAGTTTTGTAAATTTGTTAGCTGAGTATGCTTTGTGCATTGGGTTAGTTTAGATGTTAGACATGTTAGATTAAATTTTATGTTTGTTTAAAGTGGTTTTGCTGTGGAACTGTACAGAAGGAGCTAATGACAAGAGTTAGTGCCCCATTCCTTCAAATGAAGCTAAGTTAAAATGTTTCTCACATATGAATTGCAATGTGATCAATGTGTGCAATGTTCCCTATACGCCAATAATTCCAGAGTATTTTGTGCATTATTACTGATAAAGGAAAAATCATGAATCCTGTGCAGAGCAAGAAAAAGCTTCAGAAATGGTAAGTTCCAAAATAACTTGGAAACCTGCTGAAGATCTCTGGTCCTTCAATAAATATCTGCAAGTCTCTGCTACTGAAATATCTGAACATTGCAGACAGATTTTCACCAAAGTAAACAGATACAGATGGGGAGGGAGAAACAGAAAGGGCTGATTTGGAAGTTGGATTTTAAATATCATTAGCACTTCTTACACTTTAGAAAGACTATATCTGCATCATGGCAGCAAGAGGTGTGTAGCATGCTGCACTGTAGCATTGCCCTTGTGAGAGAAGCAGATGTGTCTCCATCACAAATACAGATTGCCAAGGTTTTCTTCTAAGCGACGTACCTCTATAGCCCTTGCTGTCTTATTCAAGATTGCTCCAGGGAACTTGTTATTTAAGATCGCATCTCCTCCTTAATGGATTTGCGCAGTTCCCATACATGTTAGTGGGGATTATAAATGGACCTTGAAAGAAAATATGCTTTTACCTCTGTATTGCAGCTTCCAAGGCTTGGTGCACAGCAGGAGCTGTGCACATGTCTGGAAGATAGGACTTTGTATCACTTTATTACTTGGAAAAGTGTAAGGACCTATCTTGTTGCTTTTTATTGAAGACTTGGGATATTTGTGAAGAGGTGGAACATGCTGTTTGTACCCTTCCACTATAGGCTTGATGTCTTCAAGGTTTAGTGATCTTATAGTGACCAAATCATTGGTGCACAGGGAAGCACCTAAGGCTGAAGATGGACAGAAGTAACTCCTTAAAAACAAGCTATACGGATATTCTGTGAAGTCAGAGGTTTAGTAAGCTTGTGGAGTCTCGTTCCCTGGAGATCTTCAAGACCGGTTTGGATGCTGCCCTGTGCCATGTGCTCTAGGTGGCCCTGCATGTGCAGGGGGGTTGGACTAGATGACCTCTTGAGGTCCCTTCCAACCTTAGGCATTCTGTGATTCTAGAAAATGGGTCTTGGCGAAATTCAACCTCAACCCACCCATCCACACTTTAAGATGGGCCTGCAAGGTAGATGGCTTGTTTTCAGTCATACTTGGGAAGACCATCCTTAAGATTCTACATGAAGCAGAGCTTGCTGAAAATACTCTGACAGGAAAGATAAATCTAACTTCTTCCTTGTTTTCTTTTTAGAAGTTATGCACCCTTATCCTCATTGGCTTGCTGAGAAGACTAGAAGTGAGAAAGCAGTGGCCTTCATTTTATCCTCTTCTCTTTTTGAGGAGTGTGTGCTATTACCTCATGCTTAGAGTCATGATATATTGAATAGCACAGGTGGGGATGAAATCCCTTCCTGCTGCCCTATAGGTACCTTTGTGAATCTATCATCTGGCTCAATATGAAAGACCTCATCAGCTTTTTATTTTGATAAATTTGTATATCAATATATGCATATCAACATTAGAAACTTATTGCACTTGATTTTGCAGTTCTGCTGCCAAAGTATGTATTTCTTGAATTGGTGTTCTGGGTCAAGCCATACAAGCCATCTAAAGGGAGGGTGGGGAGGGAAAACTACTCTGAACTGTTTGGACTGGTGACCAGTCTGTGTCTATCACTGCAGAGATGCTGGGAAGATTTTCTGTAATTCATATCAACTCTGAGTTGTTCAAGTTTCACCAGTCTTTTTCTTTTCTGCTTGTTTGTTTCTTATTTTGAAAGGTCTGAGGACATAGAGCTTTTTCTGCAAGGAAGGATGGTTGTAGAGCTTTTGATTTTTTTGAGCTTTTTTGATTTGAGTTCTTTCTCTTCAGTTATTTGGCTGGTAGCTCTCCCAATACTAGCTGCTTTCAGTCTTGCAAGCTCCAGCTTTTGAAGAGGCACCTTGATTTCCTGAGGCGTAGAGCATGATTCTTATTATCTGTTCATACAGGAGATGGAGGAGGAAATGTAACAGAAAGGACAGGATATTTTCCTAGCAGATTTACATAGCAATTCTTAAGTGAGATCTCCTTTGTGTAGCAGGAGCAATATCAGCATGCTACCCAGAGCATCCTGCTTCTCAGCTGAGCTCATTTCTCCTTATAGCTGGGTGGCTGCCAGGAAAAGATATTCCCTTAGTGATAATGTTGTAAGGCTTGTTCAACTGTGGGGAGATGGACAAGATTTTTCTGTGAAATATTTGGTGTTGCAGAAGTCTGAAATTGCTTTTGGATCAAGCTGAGTGGCTGTTCCTTTATATGACTGCTTAATTTTTCCCCCCTGTATGAAGTATCAGTACAACTGTAATACTAATAGTAGCCCGAGTAACCCTGCACAGCACTTCAAGTAAGGCAGCCTCCACAGGAATATCTCTAATTTAAAATGCCTGTCTCCTAGCAAAATAGTGCTATTTTGTTATCAGTTTACTGTTCTGGGACCACTCAAGCAATTATGCTCTTGCAAATACACTCTCTTGCAGCTCGCTATCTCAGAAAGTTCCACGGAGTGTTCGGCTCCAGCGCCCCTGCTGAAAATGGACTAAACCAGGTCTGGAAAAGATTTCTCTTAGGAGTGTACTGGAAGCATCTTCCCATCTCATCTCTTAGGCAAAGATAATTGTTTTTTAAAAGCTATTTTAAATCAACTGTCTGCATACTTTATCTCCTATCAACACCTTTATTGTGACAGTTTTGATTTATTCTTAAAAAAAAAAACTCATGGCATTTATCTTTACATTCTTGTGCCACTGTTTTAAGCACTGTTCTAGTACATTTCCAAATAAAGTGAGGCTGATATGTAATTCTGTGGACCCTCTTTCAATCCTCCCTTTTAAGGATTAGCACTACATTTGCTCTTCCCTGGTCCCCTAGGTATTTACTTGTTCTCTGAGATCTCAAAGATAATTGCTAATGGTACTTAGATGGCTTAAGCTAATTTTGGTACTTGGAAAAGCATTGCATATGTCCTCAAAACTTGGCTGCATCTTAAATATTCTTTAAACTGTCCTTTTCCACTTTCGGCCTCCACTTTTATCTCTTGATTAATTGTTTAAAAATCTGGCTGTAATTAACTGTAGTGAAAAATGGACAAAGAAACATTTTGAGTACTTGGGCTTCTCTGTTTAGTGTTATTTGTGTGACTTCTTAAATAAGTGATGGGCTTTACTTGATCTTTGTTATGGATAATGAGTTTCTAGAACTTTTCTTGCTTTTGTTTACATTAACGGCTAGTTAAACTTATCTTGTGTCTCTGTCTTTCCAATTTTATACCTATGTACATGTGCTGTTCATCCACAATTATATTTCTGCTTTTCAGTCATCTTGGATATTTTCTGATAGTCACAACTTTCGTGACTTTTTTGTGCCTTCTGGTTCGAAATCTTCAGCCAGCAATTCTTATTTTTGTTTGTTCATTTTCTGGCTTCTCTGAGTAGGTAAGGCTAAGAGACCTAGGGGCTACACTTTAAAATGTGGAAGATGAGCATGCTAAGATGCCATTTGATATTGCTCTGACAGGCAAGTCTGTCTACAGCTTGCCTTGTCACATCTAGTCATCAATGACACAAGCACAAAGGCATTATTTGGATTTTGGAACTGGTTGTGTAAGAAATGCAGTTCACATGGGCAGCTAAAACAAATCAGTGTATTCAAAGCAGAGAAGCTGGGCTATGAGTTCAGCAAGCCTGACAGGCCAACTGCTCAATGTTGTGCTCTGTTGTACAGTTGCTCTCTTTAGGGAGCAGATCATTTCAGCTTGCTTCATTTTTATTAAAAAAAGCCAAGTTGGCTATTGAGTCAGTGCTGAGTACTTGAACATTTGTAATATGCAAATGATGCTTCTCTCCAACATGTGTGAAAAGGACCATGAATGGGGAAATGTGGACAGTTGAGGCAAGGTGAGCTTTGCCTGTCTGCCCTGGGCTGACGACTTCTTTCCCTGTTGCAAAGTAGGAAATAGGGACACATGAGCATAAAAAAATAAAAGAAAAAGGAAAACAGTCTTGGCTAAGGTCCCTTTTTCTAGGGGCCTCTTGCTGATGGTCCTGCTTGCATCCTGCCCCTGATCCCACTCTGATCTCTGGCTGTTCCCTGAGAGTCCTCAGTTGATGGTCGGAGCCATTTCAATAACTAGAGCTGTGTTGCTAAATTATAACTTTCAGATTTTTATTGGGAAACTGAACAGATATGCCTAATGACCCCAGGAGAAGATTCTCCCAGTGCAGCATAAGCTAATAGCGATGCAGAGCAATCTAGTGGGAGCAGTAAATGATGCAGTGCTGGAAACCTGCCGTCAGGACAAGAGCTCAGATTTAAAACATTTTCCTCCGATCTGCATTTTACACAAGTATCGGTATTGGCTTGCTCTGTAAACTTGCAGCTCTCTACCACCTTAAAATCCTTTCCTGAAGCTGCTTGCTGCAGCTCTATTCTCCTGTTAGCCTCCTGCTTATTTGTGCTCTCCAGCTATGTCATTTTTAGGAAGACTCTGTACTCTTTTCTCTCCCAGGGCAGTGGTGCAGTCTGGCTGCCTCCCACCCTGTGATTTTTTTCCTTAAGAATTGCTGTGCAAAAGTCAGATTTCGTCTTAAAAAAAGAAACAAATGTGGCTATGCTTATCTATAGCTTTCTGCACTTGCCAGGAGGGAAGAGTTGGACCAGGTTTGGGGGGATTCACTTGTAAACTGCCAATGAAAAAACTTAAATCTTTATCAACTTGGCACAGAAATGGAAGAAAGGCAGTTTTTCTCCATTCTCCAGAAATGAATAAGGATTGACCATTCCCAAACTATAAATTATATAACAGTCCATATGCTTTGTTTTAGTTTATGCACTACATTCCTTTCTCTGTATAATACTTCACTTCCAAAATCCTCAATCTACTTTGTGTTGGACCAGCTTCTCAACAAGGCTGCTGATAGGTCACTTTGTAGTTGTAATTGCTTGATGTTAAATCATATTTTTTCTCCCACACCTGTATGGAGCAGAGCCACACTTTTCAGTAGGCTGCTGCTAATAAATTTTTATATAAAATTTGCATATTTAAACATCTCCCATTTCATTTTTCCTGTTCCTTTTTTTTTAAATTAGGAGATGTGTGACAAGCCAAGAAAACTTTGATTGCTATGTCTGTACTAAATACAGATGCTTTCTTTGAGTTTGCTGAAGCTGTGAGCTGTCTACTTTCCTTGTCAAAGGGACAGGTCTGAAAACACTTATCCACCTGATTAATTTTGCTCAGGTCAGCAGTTTATGTTAATCCAGACTGACATTGGATTAATTTGGAGGCTCCAGAGCAGTCAGGAGTTTTTAAGAACAGGAAAACTTAATTTAATATTGGTTTTACCCTTTGGCAAACCTGGAAGAGCTGTCTGTTCTCTGGCCTTGCTCAACTGTGATGAAGTAAGGGACTTCATCACATTTGAGAAAACTATTAGGTTGACCACCAGTGGAAGGACATATAACAGGTTTTGAATAAGGACATAGACAGGACCACAGCATGCTCATACAAGTGCTGAGTTTTCTAAGGAAGCTCTAACATAGGTGGCAATTGTCACTATGGGTGACAGTGTAGTGACAAAGAATCACTTAATCCTAGAAGTTGGTATTTTTAGTGTATTTAAATTATTGAAATCTAGTTGCTTCTAACTTTAACCTGCTGCTATGGCAATGGAACTATGTATTAATAGTCCTCTGTGATGACTAATCGGTACCTAAACCTCTTTATGGGGCAGAGGTTTGAGCTCAGCCTTTGGTTTTAGCATAGCAAGGAGCGGCATGGTACCTCTGGGACATCCAGGCCAGCTCAGTCAGCTGCACAGTCCCTTCAGCAGTCTTGCAAGCTCTGTGCAAGTCTAAAGGATTTTTTGGAATATAGATGGCTTGACTTTTCATAATTGTGCTTTTCTTTTTTTTTTAAGTACACTAAGTAAAGCGTTAACTAATTCTTTCACCTAAATGGGAACTGCTCTGGCAACTCCAGCACACTGCCAAACAATGTAGCCAAGACATGCTGTTCCCCAGGCAGGTGTGAGCAAGAAGGTCCTGTCCTGCAAGCAGGTAGGGACATGAGCAAGTAGTGGGATCCAGTGCAGCCAGGGCTCCTCCCACAGAGGAGCAAACTGCATCAACTTGGATATGCCCATGAGGGCTGGCAGGTTAGGAGTTAAATGTGAGGACAATGCGGGAAAAGGAGGGGAAAAGGTAAGAAATTGGGGAAAGCTTGAATGCAACATCTAAAGAAGAAGGGGAAAATAGAGAAAACTCAGTGGACAGCACCAGTCATCAGCCCTTGGAAAATCCCAGTGAACAATTGTGGGAAGCTCCTTTGGAGTGTTCAAAGTCCCGTTTCGTTTATTTATGCTCTTATGAGAGACCTCTATTGTTCCCTAGGGCCATAAGGCAAGGATAAGAGGAGGTATAAGAAGAGCCGGAGCTCTGTGTGCATGGCTTTTTGACTATAGTTACTAAGAAGGGTCGATTTCACCTTTACACCTTTTTAATTGCTGCTTGCAGTGTGGCAGTCCCTCCTCTGATGGATCCTGCCCCTTTCTTTGGGACTGGTTCTTGCTCAGGCGGTGAGATTTAGACTGTTTTGTGAAGTAGCTTGGCTGCTACAACTTACTGCTTTCTGCTAAATGTGGGTCCCAGTAATGGGAGTTTTATGAAAACTTGAACCTTTTTCTGTCAAAAGAGGATACCTTTTATTTTCAACAGGCACTAGTTGATTAAAAGTGTACTGTTTTTCTCTGCTGTAGAAATGTCTTTGTGATTAAAGAGGTTCTTGCATATTTAACAGCATGCTGTAGGATTCTGCAGTCAGCGCTTGTGCGAGTGTGCTGATAAAGAGCTGTTCAAAAATAAAAATACAGCTGAACTTCAACTTGAGTGATGCTCTAGAGAAGGAGATAATCAAACCAAAGATGACTTTTCTGCAGGAATGTGCCCTAGATTTGATGTCTCTCCTGCCTGAGTCAGGATATAGAGTTCACTTAGTTCATGTGTTTTCAGTGGAGCAACAGCGTATGCATTGTGATTAACTTGTATGCCTCACTGTTGGATCTCAGGATGTCCCTGAAACAGTTTTCAATATGTGGGAACACAGCACACCAACCAATATGTGTGCAGGAAGCTGCAATGGATCTTGAGCCTTTTTTAATCAGCTGCTGAGGGTAAGCAATGCTCTCCTCTCCTCTTGTACTTGTCCTCTCATCAATGTTTTTAATGGTTATATAATTTTTATATAACCAGTGGGAGTGCTATTTGAGTAGCAGAAGTTAATCCCCTTAATGACCTTGTTCAATTTTGGAGCATAGATTGGGATACATGAGTTGTAGTTCTGGCTCTCCATCACAAATTTGCTTCCATAGGTTTCTGAAATATTTAGTGTAAGCATAGTTGTACACTTAATGTCATAATACTAAGTAGATGTCTATGCTCTTGGATGTTTTTACTTCATTGCAATATCTATATGAATAATTCCCAGTGTAGCCCCAATTAGTGTTAACGTCCAGCCACCAGCTAAATAGACCTCAAATACCACTATTCATCCAAAGCATACTTTTAAAATCCTAATCAAGACACCCATCAAGTGAAGATAAAGGAAATAACTAACAATATTTTCCAAGTAGAGAAAAAGCCTTAATTTTCTGTAAAATAATTTGCCAAAACTAACCCATAAGTCAGTTGAAGTCCAGAGATTAATAAACCCATAAAAGATTTCACCCTGAATTTTAAGGTCATTAGGTGAGAATTATTTATGCTATACTCTGCTCTTCCCTTCTTTCAAAAATTGCAGACCTAAAGGAGTGATCTACAACCTTTAAAATGAAAATATTCCAACAATTTACCTGGGCTTATAGAGCTTATTCCTCAAAACAGTCAATAAGCTTTTGTCAAGTAAGTGAAACTGAAGGACTTTGTTCCCAAATATATGAATAATTAGTGCAGAATAAAGGTGTATATTTGAAGTATTTTTGAAAGTGTTTCCAGTGGCAATGAGCATTTATGTGCTGCTTACGAACTGAAGATGCTGAGCAATGTCCTTAGTCTGGGATAGGTGCAACTGGAACAAGATGAACACACCTGAAGTTTTTTTATTATCCTCCATTCTGCCTCTCTCCTCACCCTGGAGAACTCCTCAAGGCAGAGACTGTTTGACCTTTTTGCTGCTCGTACAAATGGACTATATGGGATGTCAGTTTTATTGCCTTCAATAGCATTTCCCTGACAGCATGGACAGTGGCTGAAAGTTGAGGCTTTGCCTTATTCCTTTGGTCTCTCTGAATTGATTTCCTGTGAACCACAGCTGAATCATGTTAAGTTGGGAAATGCCCCCTCTAATACTAGGAATTTTTCCCCTCTGGTTTGTTCCAGGCAATGACCTGTGTGATTTTCCTTCTTATTCATCCTGCATATTCATATGTGTAAACATCAAATTCTAAAATATCTGAATTTTAAGGCATGCTTCCCTCTGCTCGGGTAAGAGATTGATGAAGTGGGTCTTCAGAAGCACCAGGTCGAACAAACCGAGGGCATTGGGGAGGGAAGCTGCAGGTTCTCTTGTCTCACATGTGCTCATTTTAGTTCTCAGATCAATAAATGAATGTTTCTCCTCCATCTGCCTCGAGTTTCTATAGGTTTATTGATAGTAATACTTGCCCCAATGAAACTTTATGCATATATTGCCAAATATTTACAGACCATATCTCTGGGACTTTTAAAAAGTCATACCAATAAAGCAAGGGAATGGGCATCTCCACTGTGGTTGGTTTCTAAAGAAAAGGGCCTGACTCTACATATTAGTATATATTTCTCAATTCTTAAGCTCTTTACATGAAAATAATTACTGTTAAATATCAGATTATCTTATATCAGTGACCACAGTAACCTTCAATGAAAAAAAATATATTCTTGAACATAAAGCCTGAAGAAATTGGCTGTTTTAGTTGACAACACAGAACTGGTGGCTTTTTCTTCAGTGAGCATTTGCTTTGCTGTTTCTAGAAATCTAAGATTGATAAAGAGGAAATGTTTATTTTATCTTTTCTGTAGTGTTATTTCTGTGGGATTTTTAACCTTCATCTATGGTACCAGTGCTGAATGTAGATTAGCCAATTCTTGGTGCATATTTAGGTGATTAATTTCAGATAATTAAATTTTAAGTTTCTGGGATTTTGCAGATATCTTGCAAGATTGGTCTCTTACAGATTCATTTCCTGATCAGGAGTTAAACACAAAGAGGCTGTAGTTAGTTCTGAATTGGTGCCTTAGTTTCTATTTAACTGGGGGAACTTTACCCCTGAAAAAATTAACATCATTTTATTCAAGTGTATGAAGCTTGACACAATGCAAGTATTTAGTTTAATTGTTGCTTCTAAAGTCACACAGCATAAATAGGGACAGCAGCTGAATTGTTTTAAAGGCTGTTTGAAACCATGTGCAAAACACAGGTGGAAATCCTTGCTAATTAATGCCTTCAAACTATTTACTTATTATATATTTCTCCAAAGACTGCATTTTCATTTTGCTTTGTAGTGCTGGCTCTGACTCCTAAAAAGGAAGGGAAAATGTGCTCTTCATGGCTAAAAGTGCTTTTCTAAAGTGGATATTTAGTGGTGCGCTTGACAGGAACTTATTCATCCAGAGAAAGTCAATAGGACAACCGCAACAGAACCCGCAGGATCCCTGCACACGATACTAATGGCAATGAAGCTTAGCTTGGAAAAGCAAAAGCACAAAGAAATTGCTATAGCATTAGAGGCTACTTTCTTTAGTCTTGAATTTTGCATTTTGTCTTACTTGCCTTCATCCTTGTATAGTAAAAGCAAAAGGGTGTTGAGGGGGAGAGCAACAAGTGTAGAAAAAGCTGAAGCAGGTCAAAATTGCTGTTGCTGACAGGTACAATGGGTGCTTAATGGGGCATTTATTTATGGAGCTATGTATATTGAATGTATTTCTCAATCTGCAAAAAGAAGCTGGGAGTGCATGAGGAAAACTTTCTTCTTTTTAACAGTCTTATCAACTCCTATTGAGGAAAAAGAAGGGCAAGAAAATCATGTTTCTTTCCCCCTCCTTTCAGCTAGAAATGACTCTGTTTATACCTTCAGCTTTGAGTCTAGACCAGCAGTAAAGATGCCAAAAAGCAGAGCTTGCAGCAGTGCGGCCGTGCTTTGCTTTGGGGGCACAGCCCTGTGTGCAAGAGCCTCCGGGGCTCTGCCTGGCAGCAGCAAAGTTTAAACAGCAGGAGCCTGGAAGGAGGCAGAGGGCCCAGGATCAATGCTGCAGCCCTATGGCTCAGGGGACTTCATTCCTCTGAGAGCAGTAAAGCACTTTGCCTGCAGTAGGGCTGGGAAGTCCTCTGCATACAGGAAAGAAGGGTTCTAGAGCCTTTTTCTTGTTCAACAACTAATAAAAAACCTCAAGCACTTAGATATCTACATTATTATTTTTTTTTCCATGTGCTGCTTCTGCAAGAGGAGCCTAGAAATAGGCTTGTTTGTTTTATGGGGGGGGCTAGAGAGGCCCCTCCAAGCCTCCTGGGGCCTGCTTGTCTCTTGCTGAGTACTCCTTACACACTCATGCAAGGACAGTTGGTCCATAAATGCATCAGCTTCTAGCTGTGATAATGCCTCATGTATTTCCACTGAGCTTGCTCTTGAGGATGCCCTAAAGATTTGATGCTCACAGGGGGTGATGGAAGTGCCCCTTGATGACAAAGAAAGGGGAAGAGATGGAGAAGGCATGAATATGAGACCAGAATGCATAGCCTGACTCTACAGCTTCAGGAAAACACAAAGCTATGACAAATGAAAAATTTCCTTGAGAAATGTCCTGCTACAGAAAGTTTAAAAAAAAGTCATTTAGATAGGAAAGCTACATCATCTTTCCTCTAGAAACTCATAAACTCTTGCTCTTTGCAGTATTTCTACTTCTCAATTAATTGTTTTATCAAGGTGACAAATAAACACCTCAACCCCAAGCTCTGAAAGATAATATAATTCTTTACATGAGCACTAAGTCTAGTGCCAAGAAAAACACTATTAATATTGAGGGCTGGTTTCCCTTCAGGGTTTCTGCTTGAAAATTTACTTTTCATAAGGTTCTTAATTAACTTAAGAATTCTTGCCTAGGTTATTTTCATGTGTGGTATAGTTTTCATTTAGGAAATCTCCTATTCTTGTATTGGACCAAGGTGCCTATTTCCAAATTTGAATTTTTATGCTATCATCTAGATGCCTAAGAGTCTGTTTTAGATGTCAAGAGCAAATGTCAATTTGATAGCTGTGGATTTTTTTTTGTACTTAAGATTCCTCATCTGTAAAATGGCCGTACTATATCTAGAAGGGGTGTTGTGAGACTTACATTTTTAAGAAACATAATTTGAGATGTATGTATAGTAGTGCAACTACGAAACACTGTTGCAGGATCCTGAATCTTCATTACTGGACTTGAAATCCCGTGGTGATGCCCTCTCAGCCAGTCTTCTCCAGTTCAATGCATCAAAGCCAACACTCGATGTCTTTAGTCCACATAAGGTAAACTCTGCGAATCCTAAAATACCCTCAAGAGCTGCATCAAGCAAAAGCACGTGATCATATGAAACTTGGCAGGTTATGTGCCAGCCAGTGAAAGCACCTCATTCCTGAATGGTTTCAAGGTGTGTCTCTGAGTAACCCATAAGAACATAAGCACTAATACTAACACCGCTTCAGAGGGACTGTTGTCTCTTGTTCTTAGTAGCGGTAGCTTTGCAAACAACAGGTTCTTTGATTTTTTTCCATCGAAGAGGTCCCTTCCATCTCTGTGCCCACAGAGGCAATGCAGCTGGAGACTCCTCTCCCATGCGACTGCTGCTGCCCAGCCAGGACAGCCCTGGAGGAAGCCGTGGGGTTGGCTTTCATAAAGCTTTTAGTGTGACTGCTCGTTGTATCGTAGTACCACGTATGATAGATTAGTATGGCAGGATTAAGAAATAATTTATTATAATCTTCATCAATTTAAAGTCTCCATTTGATTTAATGAATTGAGAGTTTATCGGAAAAGCTTTTATCCACGGTCATTGACTTGAATTCTCTTGACCTGGCTTTTGGAGGAGAGACACTCCGATAACTGGGCGAAGATCAGGAAAAGTGGTACAGGTCAATTCTTGTTTGCATTTCTAACTAAGGGAAGTGGCAGGGTTGCTGTCTAATGCCTGTACATGTCTATTTATCTTCTGGGTAATGATTTTTTTAAAGTGTTATGGTGCAGGAATAACATGACCTCTCTGGGAGGTATCTGCATTGGAAGAGCTGGAAGATGCATGTTCAATTTCTGTCTTTGCTCTGACTTGCTAGATAATCTTCTAGACAATCTTGGACAAATGATTTTGTTTCTCTTACACTATTTCCCATCGATATGTTGGGGGCATTTTCTCTGTACAAGATACTTGCATGGAAAATATTGGATTTAAAAATATATAGAGATGTCTGCACCTCTCAAGAGATTTTTATTAATTTTACTTTTCAGATGGCTTATATTTTTCCCTGTGTAAAGTTGTGTAGAACACGGAGTTCTGATCAACTATTAGAATTGTGAGTTTTTTTGTTACGGTCTTATTCTATTACTGGATTTTGTTATTTCCTGAACTAACTCACTCCTGTCTGAAGATGTATCATGGAACTCCCTGTTCTTGTTTAGGCAACTGAAAGGAAATAGCTGAGGTAAATGGGTTTTCCCTCATCCAAGGTGGGGTACCTTTCCATCCTCCTACTTGCACCACAGGTCTGTATTGCATATTTATGCATCAGTCTGTGTCCAAGCTGCATTGAATGCAAATTAGAGAGAAGATTTGCTCCTGTCTTGGGCGATGCTAGTGATGCCAAATTTAGCAATGATTTCAGGATAGTGCTACTGATTCCTCTCTCTCTCTGTAGAATATGCTTGCTATTATTATTCTTTGCCATTTCTGATTATTGCTGTTTAACACATTAAGCAAATTTAATGTTTTTTTCTTTATGCTGAGAGCAGCCTGTTTAAATTTGAACAAGGCCTTTCATTCTGTAATGGACCTTATGAAAATGCTTAATACACATTTGCATGTCACAGAAAGGCTCCATTTAAAGCTAAAACCTACTTTACACTTTAATGGAGTGTAGCATGCAGGAGCTTTCTAAAATTTGGGAAAAACAGGTCTGTCCTGTGTGATCCTGCAGTGCTGTGCATGTGGGCTGGAGAGAGCCTGGTGGAAGCAGAGCTTCAGCAATGGAGGAAGGGGAAGGCCGGTGAGAAAGAGAGCACAGGGGAGGAAGCCTGGAAAAATAGCAAATGATACCTTGCTGGTTATGCTAAAACTCTTATTCAAATGTGCTTGCTTTGACTCAATACCATATAATCTTTTATCTCAACTTTGAGATAATCTTTTATCTCAATTTTTTTATATGTATGTGTACACATGTATATAGATATATGTATATATTATCTCTTGGTTAATTTCACAAAGAAAAAAAACAAAAAACTCAGATTATTAAAAAAAGTATAAAATTTTGCAACATAATACATAAGAAGATTGAAGTCAAGGTATCTTCAGGCTCTCTGCCTTCCTCTGGATAAAATACTGAACACCCTCCAAGTAGGCGCTGGGATCTCCCATCTTGGGAGATGCTGTAAAGTTACATCAAAGTGAAGGAGTTTAGGGGGGCAGTTACCACCACATTAATTGTAAGTGCTGAACACTTTATTCATAAGTCCAGCATTAAATGTTATATGAAGGGAACATTGTACTGTACATCCAAATCCTAAGGGATGGAAATCAAAGAAATTTTTCATGGAACTATGACAAATACTTCATAAAATTAGAAAAGCCTTATCATTTAAAAGATGAATCACACTGAGTTGTAACTGCCCTGCTGTGCTTTGCATTCTGTCTGCTGATATCTAGCATTTCAAGTGCATATATATCATCAACCTTCTTATCTGTACTTCATAATCTTTCTTTTTTTCCTACTTTTTGGCATTACAATTTTTGCTGATTGCTCATCTTTAAATTTAGTTTTGAAAGTGTTCAGCCATTAACTTACAGTAAGCTTAAGGAAACATTTAGACTTAAACTACAGTTCTGGGATTTTGGATGAGCATAAAAAGGAAGATTTTATGTAGTGCCTTTTACTCTAAGAACACCAGGGAGAACAGATCTCTAGTACAGTCCACACACATGATAAGAAAAGATACTATTTTTTCCTCAGTAATTTATCACCTTCTGCATGATGGAAAGCCTTGTTTTCCAAGAGGAATATCAAGAAAAAGTACTCTGAAACAAACTCATATTCAATGTGGGTCAGAAACTCAACAAGTAAAAGGCAAGCTTATTTCAGATGGACCATGGTCTGCTAACCATGAATTCTGATGGGGATGCTAAGATAGGACCCTGCTGTGTAATTATTATCTAATTTTACAGTTGGATTTTTTGGGGGAAATACATTATTCCATGAAAAATCTATTTAGACGTTTCATAACACATCTCAAATGAGTACCATTTTCCAGCATGTTTTCAACCAAGCAAAATGTGATATGTCATTGTGACTTTGTAACAGAGAACCATATTTTTAAACAGATGTCATTTTTCTTATGATTACTATATTCCGTTATGAATCACCTCTCTTGGAGAGGAAAGAAAAAAGAAAAATCTCTAAACATATAAAACCTTATACCTGGCATACGCTGTGTTCTGGAAACAGCAATAAGGGGACACAGTAGTTCTCCTAGTCTGGTCCCAAATGCCAGCAGCTCTTTGGAGAAGAATGACTGAGGTCCTTGAAGACATTGCTAACTACTGCAGATGTGCATTTTTCCATGCAAATCAGCATGCTATCCGACCCACAAAGCCCCTCAGTATAAGCAAAAGTAATTGACAGCACTGGGTGTCGAGCAGTCTATAAAGTACTTCATCTCGTGCAAGTCAGCAGCAGAGATTTAATAGGCAACAGAAAGTTGCTATAAAGTGTCATAATGTTGCACATAAGAGAGCTGCTAATTAGAATTGTCAATCAGCTTGATCGCTACCTTGTAAACGATGTTTGGTGTTGCTGCAGCCCCGCGGTTGTGCTATCCCGGGGTACAGGAATACGCAGCTTTCAGCTCCTTGCGAAGGACCTAGCAGGATGCAGCAACATCAAGGGCTGTGCCCTTCTGGGGACACCTGGCCGCTGTGAGCTTCAGGGCTGCTGTTGTAGAGGAAGGTTGTATTTTTTCTTTTATTGATAAAGTAATTTTTTAAACTGTTACACAAATTGTGGTGTTTGTTTCCTGGCTTCTATTTGGTATGTCAGTCCGTACAGGGAAGGTGATAGTGGGAAGGTGCATCCCTCTATATGCCTTGTTCTCATAGTGATTGGGAATGCTTAGGAGAAAATAAGTCTCTGTAAGGGGGAAAATAAATGTAAACCTTAACAAAAGTCTCTATTAAGTACAGGTGTTGGGAAGGTAGGTGCTTCCCAGTGAATGGAGATGTAGTTTTCTGCAAATGAGGATTTCCAGAACAGCCAGGATCTCCAGGAGTGAAGCTTTATAGCTCATCTGAACACATTTAATTTCAAGAGCAAATGCTCCTGGAGGAGCTCTCCTCATTGCACTTGGAAATTCGAGGGATCACTGAGAAAGGTCAGATAATACTAAGGAGCGGGAGCAATAGGGAAAGTCTTGCAGCTTCCTTGGAAGTGGTTTTCTTCCCACTGGTGCCGAGGATCTGTTCCTCGTGAACTGCAGCATGTTTGCTGGTGGCATTAAATGAATCCCTTTTGCGCTGCGTTGCGCTAGGAGAGGAATATTAACAACTGTGTCTGTTGCTAAATAGCAAAGGGGAAGAGCCTCTCAAAACCTTTCTAAAACATTTGCTTGTGTTTTTTCTTTATTTTATTATTATACACTGTTACTTTTGAAGCAATCTGAAGTCTAATTTTATTGTAGGTTATCAAGGACCTATTGTTAAAATGTTCTTTCCTTTCTGAATAGAGATTTGGGTTGTTTTCTCTACACCTCCCATGGTGCCATCAGAGTAGGAATGAGCCTCCCTAACTACCTGCTGCTCCCTAAGCAGAAACTGGTTGTATTTTGCTGGAGGAGACCAAGAAAGGGGATGCTCGTAGCTACTGCAGGCACAAAGATCAGGAGTAATTCCCAATCCACAAATTACGGTGATTTCATGTTAAACTTGTGGTGCCTTGGGAAACCTTAGGGCAGTGAAGGTAGAGTTAGCCAAATGTCTGTAAAATGTAACAGGAGAAAACTGAGTGTGAGGATCCTTTATCCTTCCAAAGATAAAGAATTGGGGTGGGCAGGGGGTCTCTGGTGCCACCTTACACCCCAAAGTGGGACTAGCTCCAGAGTTGGACATGGACACTCAGGGTTTATCCCCTTGGGGCTGAGAAGCCCCCAGGATGATGGTGTGACATACGAAGGCAAGATGCTCCCTGACTTGACTATCCTCATGGGGGGAAAACGCCTTTCTTTATTATCTATCCTGAACCTCTCCTGTTTGGTTTTATTTGAGAAATTACTGTGATAAATGAAAAGCTGACCGTGATAGTAATAGCAGAGTGAGTCATTCATGACTGAAAATAAAATTACCTTGGGATATTGTATTGAAGAAAGACAACAAAGCTCATCCGTAACAGATTTATAGCTGGTGTGGTTGGCCATGGGAAACAATGCCTCACACTTAAGGCTTATATGCTGTGTTAAGCAAGGCAATTCTCAAATCATGAGTGTTAGGAAGGTTAATTTAATAGAGAATTAATGAAGAGGCTCTATAACACACCCCTCCCTCTCATTAACCATTCAAAACACCTTTTCTTGTTGTGATAATTGACTACTGTCAATTATCATCTCTAAGAGATGCTGAATAGGTAATTCCTTGTATACTGATTCTTGTCAGTATTGTATAAAACAGACAGTGTCTCATTCAGAAAACTTGAATTGGGAAGGTGTAAAAAGCCCCATTAGAGCAGATAGTTTGTGATTGACGCCCTAATGTGCAGTTTCAGCTCTGTCTAGTCACTTCAGCAAGAAAAGCGCTTTAAGGATTCACCAGTTGGCTTGTCAAGTTAACATCAGGCTCCAGTTTGAGTGCAAACGCACAAGCGTAAATCAGTGGGTGACCTGGGGGTGGAGGAACAGGAGTGGAAAGGAGATGCAAGGGAACCTTTGCTCTCTCCGTGCAAGCCTCGAGCGCGGGACCTGCTGCCCGTCTGGGGCGAGATGGCAGCGGGGCTCAGATTTTGACTCCAGCTCATCCTTAACCCAGACTGCTTGGAGAGCTGAGTTGATGCGAGTGGTGGAATAACATCCTAAAATGTTGCGTATGTAGATTAACTCTGATAGAGAACAAACATCAGCCGTGTGACACTGTGTCTGTTATTTTTCTCAGGAAATTTTACCTCATATAACACAAATGTTTAGCTTAGCTGATGTGCTGTTTAGGATTTTTTTTGAGTGAAGTTTTCAACAGAGAGAAGAAATGAATAACAAAAAAGATATGGCCAAGTCACTACCTAAGGTCCCTGGGAAAACACGTCCCTTTGTTTCTGCAGTAAAGTCATGGATTATGGATAATGCCAGAAGGTCTCTCTGAACAAGATAAGACCAATAAGAAGCTCTGCCTCTTGGCAATTGTATTTTTCGAGTTCCTAGTAAATTTTTGGAAGGATATTTTCGTGCCAGTGATGCATATCTGGTAGGAGAGAGTGTCTAGAAATTAGAGGACTAATTGACTGTGCGAGGAGGAAGGAGAAGAAGGGAAAAGAGTAAGGATAGAGATATGGTGACACACAGTAAATAAATAACAGGGAAAGGGAAAAGAGAACAAAAGAAAAGGGAGGAATCATTTTCTAGCAGCTGAAGATAAGGAGAACTAAGGCTGCAGGCAGCAGGTTCAAAACAAGTTGTAAAATGTGTAGGAGAGCTCTGAAACTCTTGCCACGGGATTGTGGTTTCTTTTGGACCACCAGAATTGCTTTTTCACAGTTGATATTAATTTTGTAATTATATTAATATAATTATCGCTATAATATATATTAGTATTAATGATATATTATGCATATTTAGCTTCAATATTTTTAGCAGGGAGGGAAAAATAGAAAAGACATAGCAGAGAGCTGGTGAGTACATGTAAAAGTTAGAATTTGCTGGGGAAATATCCCCCCTGGATAAATCACTATTTGACCATCATCCTGACTCCAGGCTGGGGTGGCTCCGGCGTTTGGACGATGCTGGGGATGTGTTGACTGGTGTCCTGGGTGCTCCGACACACGTGGGCCACTCCTAGGGGAAGAGAGGAGACAGCAGTGAGGACTGATCAGTGCCTGCCGAGGAGGGAAGTTGATAGGCCCTAAAAAGACGGGTTCAACCAGCAAAGGCAGGTGATACCTGGTAGCCTAATGTCCATCTTCTCTTCCCTGTGCTTTCATCTCCTTCCCCTCCTTTGGCTAGACGCCTTCCCCTTGCCGCCTTCTTTATGACATTGCTGAAACCCATCACTCTCCTTAAGTACACTTTTGTCCTTACGGCTCCCCAGGCGGGGATTATCTCTTACTGCTCGCTATTTAGACTTACAACGTGCTCAAGTATAGTCCATGCTAATCTCCTGCACGCTGAGAAATTCCTAATATATGTCGATGTATATAAGCATATGCAAGGTTTTCTTTGGAAAGTTGCACACATGGTCCGTCTTGCTGATTTACACACTTTTGTTCCAAGATCTGTGCTGCAGGACCTGGCTTGCCCGGTGCAGCAGGCATTGGAAAGCAGAAGCAAGCAGTGGGCAGCCTTTTGCTTTACCCAATCGCTTATTTCTTTCATGAACTACGTACAATTTTCAATACTAAGGAGCACATCGCATTTAGAAGTACTATTACATGTGCAAACGCTTTGCAAAATGTCATCTCTGCTGGAGCTGAGGATAATTATTTGAGTTTCGCATATGTGCAGGAAAGACCCTGCTCTGACTACAAAACTTTGGAATATATTTCATTGTATCTAACATGCAGTCAAAAGGAGGAGATTATATGTGCCTATAAAACAGAAAGACTTTTCTGTACTTCTCAAAGATAATTACATATAATTTAACAGATATAGAATATAATTATAAGCTGGGTGTTTGATTTCAAATCTGAAGTGGTAAAACCCCACACAGCTTCAAAGTGAATAATTTGTGTAAGTTTGCAATCTTTTCTCGGCACTTCTTTGAAACACCATTGCATCATGTTGTATTATCCTTCGTGCAAGGGAATTAAGTCAGGTGTACTGAAAGCAGAGGGGACTGTTCACCTCGCACCAAGTTGCAAAACAGTATATAGGAAAAACGTCTGAGTTTAAATACACAAGCCATTGTTAATTACCCATTCAAATAAAAAAAAAAAGGAAAGAAAAAAATGGCTGTTTTCGTACATGAAGTGCTTGTAACATAAGCTTTAAGTGAGTAGTATAAGAGTGCCTCCAAGTGGCACCTATCTAAATTCCATGTGGAGGGGGGGAAAAAAAAGTTAAAACACAGGCTGCTTAAGGAATTAGTCTGCAAAAGCAAGCCAAACAAATCCTATCAATTTTTCCTCCTAGTCCACTACCTCCGCTATATCATTAGAATTATTTATGTGTATTGGTTAATGGGCCTGGCTGCTTGTCATTGCAAAACCTCAAGAGAAGCCTATTTAATCTAAATTGTGCTCTAGGAGAAATATCTTTACTTACTGCATTTACTACCGTCATTCTTGGTTTTATTTTAATGGCTAAGTCACGCCTTGTGCTGTGGCAGTGCTGCAAGGAGCCGGAGGGCTGCAGACTCAGGCGGCAGCTCTGGGGGCACCCGCTTTCCTACGATGGATCCTTGTCCTTTCCGCGACGGATCGTGGGGCTGACCCAGCAGAGCATTTCTTATGTGACATCATCTCTACTAAGGACATATTTTCAAGAAAATCAATGACAGCATATTTTACATAATTTTTTTTCCCCCTCCTTACTGGAAAATCTGTAACTGTAGTCCTGAACTTTTAATCACCAAAGATGAAAATCATTCATATAAAGAGGATTTTAAGTGAAATTTCTGAATGTTATAAAACTATTACCAGGAACAAGTCTCCAAATTCCTTGAGCTTTACTTTTTTTTTTTTCCTCCTATACATCTCCAAAGTCACTGTGTTCTTTTTAGGAAGGAAATAACTTGATATCAAGAAGAAAGGAAGAAATCTACTTGTCAAAGAAACCTAATAATTTAAATGATCTGCCATGACTGACAGGTTACAACCACCATAACTAATATGTAGTTACTTGCTGGCACACTTCACAGTTTGCAGATAGATTAAAAGAAATCAGAAAACTATTTCGTTCCTTATAGGGAAATAGCAGAGCAAATATTCATCCTTTCTTTAAAATTAGTAATCTGCTTGTGCAGCTAGAAAATTGGCCGATATATATAAGAAACATAGCAAATTCAAAGTTTGGACTCATGTTGTTTTGCAATTTCCAGAGGTCTGCATGGAAAAAGATCCACCAGGAGCCTCTCCTCCAGCCACGGGTCAGGACGTGGTTGGCAGGGGCTGGGAGGAAGGGGAAATCAAAGGAAACTGAGCTATCGAGGTGGACGGAGGTGGAGGTGAGGAACTTGGAGGACATGTGCCCAAGAGCAGATTTGCAGGTTTGTAGGGATCCTGGATCTGCTGAAGCTGTGCAATATCTGGCCAGTATGGCTGTGAATGAGAAACTGCTAGTGGCACATATTGACCAGCAATGAACCCAGCATGGTCTCCAGGAACCGGCTAATGCAAGGTAAGATATTCATCTTGGAGGATAAAAAAGAACATGGAACTGAGGATGTTTGAAGAAGCTTGAAATGCTGGAAGGAAATTGAAGATGTTTCCCCTTCTCTGTTTTTCTTTTTTTTTTTTCCCTCTTCCCCCAGCACTGCTGTAGTACTTATCACAGATGAGTCTTGGCACCCTCACAAATATTGGAAAAAATGTATTGTTTACCACTAGCATGGAGAATACTGCCCCAAATGACAAGAATTTTAAAATTATTTTCACAGTAGAAAAGCTGGTGGACTCATACTTCTGCATGTACCTGTCTCAGTTCCTTAAACTCTCCTGCAAAGATTTTTCCCTGTGTTTAAACTTCACTAATCTTTTTTTCTTTTTCTTCTCTAAGACCACTAGTGATTACCTGTCAACAAATAAGAAATGGCTATGCCATATTATCAATGTGCTGCATGTATTTTTCAGGAAAGCACAAGCAAATGTAAGTTGCTTAGTGACTGTATTCTTTATGAGGAAGAGTTCAGTTTAATAATAATAAAAAAAAGAGATGATAGGTTGCATACTTGCTCATCTAAGGTGTCTTTTAAAAATGTGTTTGTTAAAAGCCAGAGCTGTGTATCAGCAGGTGAATGCATAAGGAGAAATCAAATTATGCAAAACTTGGAGCAAAGCAAAGAGCTACATCTCAGGAAGGAGACGGTGGGTATTTTGCAAGGACTGTACCTTTGCATTTGTTTTAACTGTGAAACCAGGGGAAGAAAGGACCCCCACACAGATGCATCTGGTGCAGTGATGGGATGTGTGCCCACCTACCAGCTGCTGGGCATGGGAGCAGCTCCCAAGGCTTTGCCTCCCTCCCACGTGGAATAGCCCCAGCCTCCTTAGTCTGCTTTCTGCCAGCGTCGTATCAACGTGATCCGCAGTTTTGTTCTTTATATCATCTCGCAAAGAGTAAAAAAAAAGTGAAGAGATTTGGGGATGGTTGCACTCCATCTCCAGGCACTGAGAAGATTACTCCTCTGGCTTTTAAATCGTTTTATTTCAAAAGATTATCTGTTAACTACCTATATCTCTATAATCTTATCAAAAAGCAATTGTTCAGAAACGCTTTAGGAGGCATTAATTCAGAATTAGGTAACTCTTTAGAGAACATTTCAAACTCACAAGTATATAATGAGTTTAATTTTGGGAAGAAAATTAATCTTTCTTAGTTCGTAGTGTTTTGAAAGTACTGCGGGTAGCTCTTCTGAAAGCAAATTATTGAATATGTTGTCAGCGTGAGTTGCGAATGGCTCCATTGCCAAAAAAAGGTGAGTCAGGCTCAAGCCTGCATTAAAATTGCAGGAGAAATGCCCCCATACACCGCTTTTAGGTACCATTTAAAAGCAGGATAACCTGGCAAGTTGTCTGAGTCAGAGCCACGTTTTGTTCCCCAGGCAAATAGAAATGTAAGGATTGAGTTAAAGGTATGAATAGACAGACTCATCTTCTGCCGGTGTAAACAAATAGTGGTCCCCTAATGCTTCGTATTTTCTAGCAGCTGGATTCACAGTTGCAGGAAGGGCTAACCTGGATGTGCAGAAAATTGTTTGCCTGCAATTTTCAGTTGAAACTGTGACATCTTCTGCAGCCAGAATTATTCCTCATTTTTTTTTTTCCCCTGGAAAATGAGATATTTTAGCTGTCACTTAAAATACACATCCAATTATTATATTATTTTTTGAGAGGAAGGAAGGGTGCTTGGTCAGTCATCTTTTTCTATTTAGCAGGAATTGCTGATATTTTAAGAATTCCCATTTTTTTTTTGTTTTTGTAGAACAAAAAAGCTTCAGAAAGAGTCCACCTGAAGAGCAGAGCTCCACCATAGCAACTCAGTAAAAAATTAGATATGCCAACACTTCCTGTGCCTTTCCATCCTCTCTGCTTTGCCACTGTGTTAGCGATCATCTGTTTGTCTATTTGTGTCTCTTTTTATTTGTTTGAACCCACTTTGATGCATGCGGCTCGCGCAGCCCTCCATGGTGCCCCCAAAAGGCAACAACAGAGATTTGGGTTACAGTGATGCTGGATGGCAGTGTTGGTCCTACTATGTTGCTATGGCAATTTTCAGAGGTGTGAATGTGGCTTAATAGTGTCATCCCAGAGTCCTATAAATCTTAAGTAATGCCTGCCAAACTATTACGTTCTGAAAATCCCATACTAAGGGAGTTAATAAAATTGATATGTGTGCAAATGGCATTTCTAAGTTGCACATTACCAATAGTGTGCTCGGACCCACTCCAATAAAAATCTGTTGCAAAACTCTCATTGACTTCAGGGCATTGAAGATGGGGCCCAACATCTAGCTGTGATTAAATATTCAGGCTTGACAGTCTCGTGCAGTAAAGATAAAAGACACTGATCCTATAGAGAACAAAGCTTCACCTCTATTTATCAACAAATGCATTCAAAATTTTCTATCATTAAATTATACATCAATAATATTATGAAATAGAAAGGGGAAAAAAAGCATGTGTCAAACCATAATCTTTGATGTAAAAGCCTGCACGAGATGATGAAAAGCAAAGCTCAATATAGCTGTCTAATAAAATCTGCTAGGTGTATAAAATATCATATGAACACTTTCTGTACAATATGGCTCTCTAATTTATGTAAATCATGGATTATTTAGCTTGTGGCAATTAAGGAGATGGTTAAATAACGATCTTTATCAAAAATATGAAGCATGACAAAACTCCTGTAGTTTTAATATCTTATAAGACCAGAAGTTTGGTAAGGTTTTAAAAACGTTTTCAATCTGTGTCAGTTGTAATGGAAATGCAAATTACTTTTGTTGTTTGGAAACCCATAACATTATGGGCTATTGTGAAAGAGGGACGTTATTAAGAGCACGATACATTAGCCTGCAGTGTCTCTGGGGTTTGCTTCTCTTTCTTTAGCAACAGATGAGCTTCCAGCGAGCCCAACCAAGCAGGAAGTAGGGCAAAAGAAAGGCATTTTGTTATGGCTTTTTTTCCTCGTTAATATGATCTTTCTTCCCATTTATTCTATTCATCTCTGGCCAGTGCAGTCCTGTAAATTTTAGAGCTGCTGTTTGTTGTTTCCGAGGAGGAGAGAGCACTGCCTCTCCTCTCCCTCCCATAGCGAGGGGTTTTACTCTTTGTTAGTCTCTTCGGAATAGCACATTTATCTGCCTGGTGCGGGGCTTTTAAAGTTAATATTCTGAAACTAAAGGTGTTTCAGTGCTAGTCTTTCTCTTGATGCTGTTTTATGAAGCTGCTCTTACTCACCTCTCTGCTGTCCCCATCCCTGAACTATTATGCCTCGGGTAGAGGGAGATGGCAAATAGCTGCATTCTGGCACACTTTTACCTTTTTGGAGAGGAAATGTTATTTGTGTTATTTCAGAATATTTCACTCAAGATGCATTTCCCCAGAAGAATTGCTAGGATCTCACCGGCCAAACTTTGCAGAGGAAATGACTCCTTATTGCTTCATTTTTTTTTTTTTCCCCCAAGAATCCAAACAAAATTAACTATGTCCCTTTCTGAAAACCTGACGACCGCTTAGTGCCACTTATCTATTAAACTGTGGAACTGTTACCACATTTTTTATGTATGAAGGTCCTTTCTCAGTGCAGTAACCAGAGTCTTGAAAGAAAAATTTTCCTAAAATTTAATTATTCTGAACAGATAGACTTTAAGTATACAGGCTGGTATATAGAGGCAAAACCAGGCTAGTTTTGTGTAAATTTTAGCAGGAATTACCCACCAGGTTTAACCTGCATTATAAGAAATATAAAAAGCAGAGAGGTTTTCTTTCACTTTGCTCATCGTGCTGCTCTTCCTTCTCCCATGATCATGAGCCTCAGCCCCTCTCTTTCTCGCTGAGGGAATGGGGACGGTTTCCACTAACTATTCATAAGCAAAGCAGATCAGCAGAGCAAAGTTAAAGCAATAAAAATAACAGTACAGACAGGAAAAAATATTGCATGATAGATTCTGATCTCCTCTGTTTCAGCATTAATCACAGTATTGATTTTAACTGGGTTGACTTCTGAGCCTACTGACTATAGTTGCTTTTTATCTGCTTTATTTTACTGCGACTGATTACTATCTGTCTTTCTATGTCCAATGCAGGAGCAGCCTCTGGAGAGAGTGCCTTGCAAAGGATTTTTATTTTTTTTCTCCATAAAAGAATTACTTGGAGAGATAAGATATGGCACATGGCTCAGCTGTAGTTACTAGGCCTAGTGTTCTGTTTAGATTATTGGATTATTACTGCAAATTTTAGAAAAGATATGTACTGATATTAGGAAGAGTCCTATTGCACTACGTGGCCATATACTGTAAGCGATTTCAGCTGCAGGAAAATATCAAGTTGCCGTTTATGCAGTCCACAAAAGTAGGAAAGCACTGCAAGAAAAGCAGTCCTGGTGCTGCCAAACTGAATGAGTAACTCCCATGATTCGCATGCACCACAGCAAGCATATGTGGGTTATTTAACTGTACTAGTCATTTAACACATATTTCTGCCAAGTAAGACCTGAGTTAGACCACTGCCATCCCTGTCTTCCTGATGAATGTAAATATGTGCATATATATGTAACATATATATGTATACTGCTAACACATCCCCACATTTTTTCTTTTAGATGTCCTGTTAATGTCTCTAACAATGTGCAATGATCTCAGTGCAGGCTTCCTTCCTCTAACACCAAAGTCACTTTTTGCTTCCTTCGTGCTCTTAAGGCTCTTTTTTTTTTTATGATCCTCATAAGAAATATTTCAGTCTTAATTATCGCTGACTTCAGTGGAGGTGCTCAGAAATTAGACGCTTCAGACAGCATATACCTGAACTGCAGCTGAGTCTTCAGCTTCTGCCGTGGGTGCCGTGGCACTGGCGCGTTGCCCCCATGCACAATCTCCATCACATCCGCACGGGCATCTGCCTGCCTGTCCTCGTTAGATCTGCTGCTGCCTAATCACCAGCCCAAATATTCCTGCCAATGTGCCTTGGCTTCCCTGGACTGGTACTTTCACCCCTGGAAAACTATTTTTCTTGAGCTAATGTGCAATCTGCATTCAATCAGGGGTGGCTGGGCTTGACTTTGTAACCTCATGGATGCAATAAAATCACTAGAGTAATGCTTCATGACACACAGGGATGAAAATTTATTTTAAGATTTTCAGGACTGTTACTTTCTCAATTTCAAATTTATCAGACAATTAAAATAATTAAATATTCAGTCTCCGTTTAGCTTAGCAGAGATGTCGGGCCTACTTAAGAGACTTTATTAAGCTCATGGGTCAGAATTAATTTGTTAGAACTACTTAATGCAAGAGATACTGTCCTATATTACATCTATTTAGTGCTTGCCTACAAAGAAACCACATACCAGATTTCTAATTCAATGCTCACCAGTCTTTAGGACATTGTTTCAATCCATTTTACTGAGTAAATTTGACTGTGGCAAAATCAAATAACAAAGACAAATTAGTTGCATCTTCTGTTAATCATTGATTATAAATTAGACATGCTAGCTCAACCGGAATGTCTCTGAGGATGTGAATATTAAAGTTAATTGTTTAATTTAGAAAAGAGCTTGAAAGCTGGTTTCCATTTGTACTGGTTGTAATCCTCCAGGATTTAGGTATTTGGGCTCTCACCTGTGCTTGGCAAGTGACACTGTCTTTCAAAGACTGGATCTCTTAGACGGACCAATAAGTAGCGAGTAGCTGACACCTGGAAATCCAATATGTTTTTTGCACTGCAGTGTTGACTCCCATTTATTGGCACGTTTTCCATCATCGAACTTCTTGGACAGAAAAATTACACAGCTTATGAATGTTTGCAGAGCTACCTAATAGGGCCTACCTTGACTAATGAAGTCCAAGTTTAAGTCAAGTCAAATGTATTAAAATTAAGCTTTTGCTTAAGAATTTTCCAAGGAAAAAAAATGATTATCTAACTATCTGGCAAAAGAAAAATACTTAAGATTCAATACTACTTAAAGACATTTCAATCATTTACTTCAACCATCTTAAACATCCTGCACGGGAAAATAGTCCTTTAATCTGGTGCCCATGTAGTGCATAGCACAATAGAAATTGGGTCTTTGCCTGATAGTCCAGGGAAACTGCTGCTTTATTAATAACTAATTCAAAAGTGTTGCTATTATGGCCTGATTTCCTATAGCTTCCTCTTCAAAGGCTTGGAGTCAGGCTTCCTCCAGGCAGTGGGACTCTTGGAAACAATGCTGAGGGCATGCTGAGCATCCGTGTTAATATTTTAATAACAGGAATGATAGTCAACTCTGGAAAAAAAAAATGCACAGAGAAACTGTAAGGCAAAGATATGGCTTTGTTGACTTGTACTCAGTCATCAGCGCAAGCGGAGATGTGTATCAAAACGAGGACTATCGCCACCTCAGTGCTGATCTCCTGGGGCAGCCCTCTCCTTGTTCAGGTTGTGTGAGCAAATTCTCTGAGGAATTTTGTTAAGAACAGTTATCTCCGTGACTCCCAGGGGAATATAGTAAAAAAGGTTGGAGAGCTTGGAAAGGAGAACAGCCAGCAGCGAGAATCAAGATGATTTAAATGCTGTTTCCTTTGATAAATAGCAAGTATTCCCCTTTTTGCTCTTTATGGCAATGTCTGGAGGGGTTTCCAGGGTAAGCTGGCATGTCTTGTGAGCCTGCTGGCCTGCCAGGAGGCATCATTTCTAACTTTTGACAAGGTGCATCTCTGTAAATGCCATACATTGTTTAAACAGCTGTATAACAAGGAACAAAGAATGTTTGGAGAACTGTTTATTCTACTGTATTGCTCAAGTCAAGTACTATTTATCCAGACTGGGAAAGGTTTCTGGTGAGTCTGCAAAATGCAACAACCCAGTGATTTCACAAAAACATTGTGAAATGTTTTCTCTGTTCATTGACTTGACGTATCAGCTAGGATTTTTCAAAGAGATTTTTGTTTTGCAAGATTTATCTTCAATTTTAAAGGTGCCTCTCGGTTGGAGTCTGCAATATAAAGAAAGATATTGAAGCTAAATTGTGTACATTTTTGGTAAGTTCTTCACAATTTCATAATGATTTTAAAATTCATTAGGAAAAAGAAAGATTTTAATGAAAATCAAATATATTTGTTTTACACGAGGGCCTTTAAAGGAGTTAAAATTAAATGAATTTGAAAACATTCCTCTCTTTTTTCTTTATTTCCTTTCCCTTTTCATTTCTCTTCTGACAGTTGTGTTCTGCATCCTGAAAAACTTGCTTATCTTAAATCCCAGACTATTTTCCACTGGAATAAGTTAGCACAATGACACCAGAAACCTGTGCTCTACGTGGCACTCCATTAACTGAGTTTAATCTAGTACCATATTAACATAATACACTCCTAAAAATGAAATTTCCTGTAGTATGTATCAGTTCCTGTTGATCCAGGGAATGAGAATAATCATCTGATATTTAACTTGAATTGAAAGCCTACGGAGGAAGAATTTGTAATTCCCTTTAAATGGTAGAGAAGAGTCTTGCTACGAACGCAGCGTTGAGCAGACACAGAAGGAGAAGCAAAGGTGATACCAGGAGCACCAGCGATGTGGGTGTCCCCTGGGAGACAGGGACTTGCGCAGTGACAGCGAGGCTGGCTGCAATCAATACCCCTCTCTAAAAATGCTGATATTAAGGTTCCTATGCAGACAGCGTTTAAGTGCATTATTTAAATGCTTTCATCCTTTCAGGAGATGCTTAAAATCCAAGTAGAGTAAGTGCTTGTTTAACTCCATGCTCAGATGCTTTCCTGAGCTGGCGCCTAAACCTGAGTGAGAAAAAATTAAGTAGTGCTTCTAATAGCAAAAAATACTGTCTTAATGAAATCAATATGAGCATTTATCTTGCCATTTCAAATTAGGATAATGATCAGAATGAACAAGCATCTTTCTAAAGTGTAACCTATCAGTGCAATGATAAATTGGACAGGTTTCAGAATATCTGGTCAGCCTTCTTGGTGATTTATGAATGTCAAAGGCTTAGTAACAGAATAAAAAGAAAAAAAAAGATGCTTTCTGTCTGACTGTTCATGCTTGCTGTGCTTTGTGTTTTAAAATAACCTGTGCAAACATTCAACTCAATATTATAAAACACTGAACTAAATACAGAAGCAAACCTATCCCACATAATTATTTCTGGCTACTTTCCATGTAAACTACTCCAATTCCAAAAAACCATAAAGCTTTTTTTCCAGAATACACGTATGTTCCCTGTTGTGTCATTAAACATGTGCTGCTTTAGCCTCGCATTTCACTTTGATATTCTAAACATCTCTGGCAACAATGAAGGTGCAAGTGACATCATATTAAAGAATAATTCAAGGGGGAAATTGTACAGTAGTTAGCACAGATACTGTAGGAGATGCAGCTCTCACCAGCCTCAAATACCTAATTTAATGACCTGGATTTTGCTCAGACTGTGAGCAATACAAATATATAACCTGTAAGAAAACTCTGCATTTGTGATGAGAGATCCTCATTCTCGAACATTATTTGAAGCATACTCAAACTGAGAGGTCTCATAGTGCTGCTTTCTTGAAACATATCCTTAGCTCCTGGAGGAGTCCTTCAGTAATATTTATGAACTCCATCCTAGGGTCTATGGAACAGAAATATTAATATGATGTTAAGCAACATGTAAATTATATTCAACACATCAAGACATTATTGGAAGAAAAAAGCTAAAAAATAAACAAAACAGATGGAATTATCCACTTATAAACTTTGAGAAGTGGGAAACACTTTTATTTAATGTTTTTAATCTAGCATCAGAGAAGGCATAATTGGGGTCATTTTCACCTGCTGTAAAATTGGACGAGTTAATACTCCTCCATATAGATGGGAAAGTGTCGTTAAAATGAGGATGAACTCTGGAATGAAAAATTATGTAATCATGCAAGAGATAACTGAGAAACATTTTACTCTTTGCAATGTAAATGTTGCAACATCAACTCCAAAGTGGAGTTAAATCTGGTGGCAGCATATCTCCTTTCCTTCTTCTTTAATGTTGAGGATTTTACATAAAGTTTGTATTCCTTTTTAAATATTCCTAGTAACCCAATATGCTCTGCCACACTGGTGCTTATCATGAGCTAAGATGATGTCTCCAGTTTCATGAAGACTGGCTGCATCTAATCATGCCGCAGCGTAACAGGTCTGTATAAAAGTGTCATTCTCACTTTTCCCCACAAAGTTTAAGCTGATCCCTCCATCCTCAGCAAATTAGACACTAAAGCCTTCAGGAAAGCAAACTGAATAATCAAATACTTTATAAAAAATGCATCATAGTACGTCAGCCTATGTTATCAGCTTGGAAAAAAATGCGTTATAAAAATGCTCAGACAATAATGATTTTCATGAATATAAACATTAATGCTAACTTCAACCTCGTACTTCTTCTGAGATGTTTAAACCCTTTTGCCAGATTAGATTTTCTTCAAACCTTTTTTGACAAACAGTACTTTGCAAGAAAAAGAAGGGAAAAAAAAGCAAGTTGATGAATACTTATGAATGGAGAGATTCTGAACATGGAGTGACGTTAGCTCATGTCAAAGCTAACTGTACATGTACACTTGTAAATACTTATCCTGGTTCCATCATCATCACTATTCAGTCCTATAAAACAAGTGAATTCAAATTTCACAGCCTTTGCTTGCACCTTTTGCCTTAAACCAGTTAAAGACCAAGACATAATCTTGAACTGGCTTTTTAGCTTACTTGTGAATAGAGAAGTCTTTCTGTATTTCTTTAGGAAATCAAACAGAGAACAACTTATTTAGAGTCTTAGACAGTGATTTATTTAAAACAATTCAGCCTACCTCCTCAGCAGCCTAAAATGTCATTTAAGAATTCGTATTTGCCTTCTATTTAATGTTTTATTGAAGTATAAACAGTTTACTGTCCCTACCAGGAAAAAACTAATACTATTTCTAACAAAAGGAAACATGCTGCTGCTTTCAGATGCTGGAAAATCTGGCAGAACTGACATATTTGCTCTTCTGTACATGATGTTTTCAAGCAACCCATCCCAACAGGGCCTTTGCTGATCTGTGAGTAACAGGGTGAACAGATGACATGGCACTTGAATTTGTCTTTTCAGTAGTATTGACCATCTTTTAAGAGGAAAAAAAATGTATAAGCTACGTGCTGGAAGGTCGTCTTCAGTGCAGACTTTAATTTCTCCACACTTATCACGCTTATTCAAGCCAAGTTCCCAAATGGGAGGATCTAAAGATGCAGTGAATATGCCCATGAGTGGCATTCAGTTTGTGTTAACTCTAATACAGTATTTTGTAGAAAAGTTTTTCGCTAGATATTGTGTAGTTAATGTGATGAAACATTAATTTAATACTTTGCTCTTTAAAATTTGTTTTACAGCTCTTTCTTTAAAAAAAAATTTCAGCACTTTGCAGAGACAAAGTCATACGAAACTTGTAGCAAATAGTGCAGTATATTGTTCAAGTACATTGAAGATGACCAAATATGAGTGCCCATCAAATGATTATTAGTAAATGTGGCTCAAATACCACTAGTTTTTACATTTGAGGAGTGGTAGAAATGTAAGAGTTGGTCACTAATATGTTGTTTGTTGTACCTAATAGCACTTCCAGACATCTGGGAAGCGACGTGCTATAGCAATACCACCTATGACAAATTCAGAGAGAATGGGTGCACCATAAAAGTACTAATAAAGCTCCCCTATATTCCTTAATGAACCTTGTAATAGACCAGTAAGAAGACAATTTGCTCTTTCTTTCATGCAAATAGTTCTATTAATGGAGCAAAGACAATAATGAAAATGTGAAAGGAACACTAAAACTCTCTGATGAATATATGGGCTGAAGTGGTGTTTCTGTGGCTGGAATACTGAAAGAAAATAATTAATATTGTTTGGGTTGCCTTTGCCCTGGCTCTTCAGCACTCGCTCTGGAGAATTTTAGGTATCTGGCAAAAAGAAGTTTATATATCCCCCATTTTTTTTCCACACACATTTTATGACTACAGAAGTGATTTGAGGATAGTTATGCCAGTAAACATTTGCATAGTGCAAAGGGGTCTGAAATCCATTCAATTCAGTAAATTTGTATTGACTTAAAACGACGTAGTGTTTGGTATGATCTTTTGCTGCTGCCTGATGATATGCTCATCCTCTATTTCAGATTCTCTAGCAATATAACATAGATATTTTAATTAGTTAGGAGCCTGGATGGATTGCATACAGGAAAGACAGGTACCTCAACACAATGACTCACTCTACCTCCACAAGATACCAAAAATTAAACCCTACGAAAAAGATTGATCTTGTGCTTAAAAGCTCCAGGGTGAGTGTGATGGACATATGCAAATCCCTAATCCAGCAGATAATTATAACCTGGGCTACCTTTGAATCTAATTTTGAGTGTTTCCATTGTGAATTTGTTAGCTGTGAAAAGGAAGCTCATTGCTGAAAGTTATATCTATGTTTTATATATTGACATATGCCCCAAGCTGTGAAGGGATTTGTATACATAATGTTAAGAGCATCAGTTTTAATAGAACTATTTGTATACCTAAATTCCACATTGAAAGTAGCCAAATCAGGATTAAACCAACAAATCAGAGTCCATGTTCTTCGCGACTGGTTTGGGTCAGAGACTATGCTAGTAATCGCCCAAACAGCCTGAAAACTTACAAACATCACTAAACACAAGAGGTTAAATAATATTGATTTTGCGGTGCTTCGAGAGTTGTGCTATTGTATGTTTTTTGAATATTTAGCTCATTGAGATAAACAATTTACAGGGGGAACTGCACAAGCACACAAACTATAATAGTTTTGTCACTTTAGCATTGAAAACCCACAAAAATGTTGTGCAGAAAGCTCAGTCACTTTGCTCTGGTACTTCCAGGGGATCAATAACAAAGCTAGTGGTTCCCTGAAGGAGCTCTCTCATCTGTTCATTCGCCAGTGGGTCTCAGTACTGCATGGAAGCTCAAAAAAAGCCACTCCATTGCGCTGGGAATTTATCATCCAGGGATCTCAGGACTACTTGGAGAAAAAAAGTCCTCAGTGTTCCATATCTTTTTAAAGTATCATCCCTTTCATAGCATCATAGACTCTGTTTGGGGGTCTTCTGTGCATCCTTAAGGAGGAAAGTCTCTTATGAGAGCTTCTCGCACAGAGGCATGAGAGCATGAGGTACTTGCTGTGCACATTCAAGGAGTTTACAGGAACACCTTTTCTACCTCAACCTTTGTGGATTATAAGACAACTTACTAGGAAAAAAAAAAAGCCTTCTAATTTTTTAAAAATAATTATTATGTTCTTTGCCTTAGAAAGAAACGTCCCATAAAGATATTATCATTTTCTATTATATCTGGTGGTTCTCAGAGAGATTTCTGTAGGCTCCTATTACAGTTTCATAGTGGCCTATTGATTTTGCTTCTCTTAAGGACTTTCCCACAAAATAAAAATGATTGTATATAATATAAAACAGAATAAAAGAAATTGGTAAGCACTAAGGATTATTATTCTCTGTGTTTACTGTTGTACAAACTCTTCAGAAAAAAGAAGGCTGAGGTGGTGTACTTACGACTACTGGGATTTGTAGTTTGTGCTGTGCAAATGTATGCTGACCTCCAACTGTCTCAGATAGTAAAATCAATAATAAGAAATCCACCCATCATTTATTATCCTGAAATTGTTATGCAGGATATATATTAACAGAGAACATTTCATCTACAAGGTGTACTGCATCATACTGCATATCTATACTTTTTTGAGAGCACCTATCATATCCTTGGGGATATTATATTACTCTAGCATAATAGCATTGCACTGGCAATCTACATTCAATATTTTTTTCTTATAGGTTATATTTATGATCGAAATAGCCACAATTTTCTTCATGTAAAATATGAAGTGTAATCTAATCTTTCTCTTCCCTACAGAAGAGTATTGTATTTCCATTCAGTCTTGGGCCATTCTTTAAAAAGACAAATGATAGAGTTTGGGAAAAATGATGTGGTCAATTCTTGCAAAAATAAAGCTGGCCGATGATTTCTCGGTTATGAAAGTGATTATAGAATTGTAACAAATTTTGAAGCCACCTCTTTAAGTTTTCTTAATCACATAAGTAATTCTTACTTAAAGAAACTATCTCTTTGAATTTGAATTAGCATCAGCCTTGAATGCAGTGGAGATAATTTTAAGAGTTTCTTTTGTAAGAAAATCATGCTAGATAAGACCTTCTTGAAACCATTTTCTGTTGTTATTGGTATTGATTATTACTAAATATTAAATTTCCGTAATGCCTCATGGATTTAGATTTGATCATGATACTCTTGACTTGTCTATAAAACTCAGATTGACACCGGTGACACCAAATAAAAACAGCAGTTTGGATTCTCTAAATTTGTGAACAGTAAAAACTATAAATAAGACCAGTGAGTATCCTCCACAAACCAGGACCTCTGATTATTGTATGATTATTGTATGATTATACAATAATTAAAGAATTAAAGATACCCTGTCCCTGGGTATCATAGGAAACCTTCACAAAATATTGACCTGATTCCTGAGACTTTGCAACTTTTATGCAGCTAAGAATTGGAATGTGAATGGCAATTGAATGACCCACAAAAATAGTGTATTAAAACACCAGAAAAAAAAGAAAAATATACTCTTTTAAATGAAAGCAAGTGTTACATTTTTCCTCTAAAAACTTTGAAATTTGAACCCTGGTGGATAATAAAAAACATCATGATGCTTAGAAAAGTTGGCTTTTCAATTCCTTAGAAAAAGGAGGTGCAGACAATTTAATTTCAAAGAGACTTCAGTATCCAGGGAAAGAAAGAAAAAAGCAGAGTGGAGCAATAAGAGAATGACCTCATTTACCAAGACAGAAATGAACTGTTTGCACTTTGATGTAAAGAATCTCCTCCTTCCCTCAAATGATGACATAGTTTGTATTTTCAGGCCTATGGGGACATCAAAGTATGGAGGATGCAGACAATTTTGGTGTTATCTAACAGAAAAAAAATCATAAAAAGGCTGCTGTTTTGAAATGTTTAGTTCAGTTTAGATTTTTTTCTCAAAAATATTATTGCCTTTGAATTGTTACGGTACTGCCTTTGGTTTATGAAGGGACCCCCTTTCCTGAGGGCTTCATTGTACCCTATGGGTAAAGTTTAACTGAGTGCAAGAATCATAGCAAACAGGATGACATTGCCATGGATTATACTTGCTTTCTTCATCTCCCTTTACTTTTTCTTTTTAACTGACTAATAGAATACATGCTATAACCAAATTGGTATAAAAGGTCAGAGTATGAATTAGACTTCTCTTGGGAAACTTTATTATGTGTCCTTGCAGCTTTTAAGGACAATTCCACTATCTTAAAAAAAAAAAAAAAAATGACAGAAAACCTGGACATCAACCATTTATTTGCTGTTGAATGTGCCTCCTTGGCTTGTCCTCCACAACACAACAGGAAAGCCAGCCTGCCTCTAGCTTACAAAGAGACTTGGATAAATAATGTTTGCTGAATTTGCTTCTTGTAAGTGGGAAATGGGTAATGAATAAACTGTACACAAAGGGAAACCTTTAGAAATGAAGATTAAAATATGGCCTAAGGTTAATGATGTATTATCCAAAGTTTCCTTTCTTCCATCAAGGCATATCTTGGCTTACATACACTGTAGTTATTGAAGTTATAATAGCAGAAAATATTTCTGTATAGGAATTATTGCCAATATTTGAATTTACAGAGAACATAAAATATAACATGTAATTTAAAACTCATTAAAATTATCTTACTAGTAATTTCTTTAACAAAAGGATTGTACTGGATTAATTATATCATGACCAAATACAGGAAGGCCAGCAGAATGTTTTGCTGATACTGCCCTTTATAGCTATACTGTAACTCTTGCCTTCTGTTGATTTGGATTTGTTCTCTTTCCACGTTTTTACTTTGAATTGTTTCTTTCATTTATATATATAAAAAATTTGTACATATGTAAAAATAAGTAAGAATAGGTTCATGATTGCTATGATCCTTTGTAGGTCAGTTATGAGAAAAGCAACATGCTTTTATTTAGTGATGATGGTATTATTCATGGCAGAACTGCTCCTTCCCACAAAAAGATCTATGGTGAAACTTCCCAAATGAAGATCCATGGTAAATTAGGCCCCCAGCTGATGTCACAGACTGCTGTTCCAGATTTGGGCAAAATGGGAAAATCTGTGAACATCCCAATGGCTTTGCAGAACTTGAGCATCTTTGCTGAGGGTAAAATAGGAAGTCTTTGAATTTCTACTGCAAATGCTCTTTCTTTGGCATAAAGACACAAACCACAAATGTGGTTTCAACTTGAATTGGAGCAGGGGTTTCTGGAGAAACTGAGGACCTAGGTGCTGCTATGACCCAGCCCAGCCTGGATGCCCTGGGCAGCCCGTAGCCCACGTCGTGGCTTGGAGCTGCAAGCTTCCTCCTTTGCAGTACCAAAGAGCGTCAGAGTCTTTTTATGTAGTTGTCCATATAGATATTCAAAAATTCCCGAATTTTATTTTTTTTTTAACTCTAATGGCTTAAAAAGAGTGAGAAAAAGAGGAGCTACCCATTTGCTATCACAAACAACCAAACCAAGAGAGATGAGTCACTGAAAAAGTGTTGTAATTTTCTACTATATGATAAATTATTAGCTTAGTCTCCACTGGAAAGGGAGGACAAAAATAACTAAGAGTATTTCAAAAAAAATAATGCCTCCTACCTTTTTTCTTCATAACAATAGACACAGCCACCTCAGATGAGTCATGACAAAATTGGCCTTGGTGGGAACTGAAGAAGCAGCATCAAATCAGTATTGATTTTAAAATTAAACATCTCCAAATACTCTAAATAAGTCTCTGTCGTACCTTTCTTCCATTTGTAGCCATTTTGGAAAATTTTCTTAAATATTGTC
The DNA here is from genome assembly GCA_034781795.1 of Crypturellus tataupa. NCBI lineage: Eukaryota > Metazoa > Chordata > Aves > Tinamiformes > Tinamidae > Crypturellus > Crypturellus tataupa. Next base: position 418,846 of record JAWLRI010000907.1, on the reverse strand, counting down.
TTAAAAGTAAGTAGTTTACTAAAGATTCAAACCACATGAATAAGTAAAATGTCATAATAAAATGCCATTATCTATACTAAAATCCAAGTGGAAAGGAGAAAGCAAGGCTGCTATTATTCAGATACAAGTTTAGAAAAATGGAATTTATAAAAGTGAAATAATCTACCAGTAAGAGTGGTAATGTATAGCTGCTTCAAAAGCCTAAGAAAATTTCCTATAGTAGCTTTCACTGCTCATGAATCACTAGCTTGCTATAAACATAAATATTATATCCTGACATCACAATATGAAAGATAAGGTTGTCTTGTGAATCAGGTTTTCTGTGTTTTGCAAAGATTTATCATGATTGCCAAATGAGCCTCCATGTCTAGCTCTACTTCCCTCATTGTGATTTCTCTCCCTCCTCCTATTTATATATATGTGATAAAAAAGTGAAAAGAAAGAGCAAATGAAAGAGCCAGTATTCCAAACTTCTCAATTTAAAAACCAGTGCATTTCAGTTTTCTGTTAATTGAAAAGTCAGTTAATTTTTTGGAGAATTACAAGTTTTCCTTGGAAAGTGTGCATCGTTTTCCACAGCTCTATCTGTGATTTATTTCTGTATCACCATTCTCAGTCTCAGAATGGGGAGATGCTTCCTAAAGCAATAATTATTCTGAGTTTGTTTTTCAGATTGGGTGGACTTTTAGACCAGCAGGCCGATTGCATCCAGATTCAACAGAGATGCCGCGTTGAAGGCAGTGAAGAAGCTCCAGCAAGTTTTGTGAACTAGGCACCAGGCAGGTGGATGAGGGAGAAAGCCACAGTAATGTGTCTTATCAGACACCAGAGACGCTACCATCCAATTGTCCTTCCACCTGCACGGCTCTGCTGCTGTGAGTAGGAGCTCAAAAACATCTCAGTTTGTAATTTTGCGCGGGCATATTGGAAAAGCACTGTGTGTGTTGTCCTCTATTATTAAGATTATTGATGATTACAAGGTAACTTATATGTAATACAAAAATTTGTGTAAAGACCGAGTTCAGTCATTATTCAGCACATTGACCAGGCAATACAAAAAACATCGTTAAGTGAACCACATTGAATATCTGTCTCAAAAATGTTTAAATCAATAGTAAAAGCAAACTTTATTTGACTTGCAGTCACAATTGAATTCCATTCCCAAATTTTCCACAGGCTAAGTAATTGCAATTAGCCACTGATTAATGCCTCAGCTAGTAAGAATTTTGCTCAGAATCTGAATGTACCATATTTTTCCAAAAACTTGGAGAAAAAAAAGTTAAAAAGATACTTCAAAAGTATAGATACAGAGAGACCTAGAATATGAAACTGATTAATATTTGGTCAGTTCTTAATTTTTTTCTTCTACTTATTTTATGGCTTTATAATTTACATTTTTAGTTGATTTTTTTAATATGAATGTTTATAGGCAAAATTGTTTTCTCATTTCCCAGGATTAAAAAGAGGGGCATTTACACCTTGAGTAAATGGGAAAAGAGAATATATGCCAGTCTTTTTTTTTCATTACACAATTTTATTTTGCTTTATACTATATTTGTTCTATGTGATTTTTGAAAGTGGTTGTCAATCAGTCAACCATAATTCAGATAAACAAAAAAAATACAGTTTAAGTTCTGTGGTTCATATTAGGATATGTTGTTACACAACATATCAGAAAAGATTAGATATTAAACCTATGAACTCTTTGTACAATTAGAGTATTGGTAGCAACGTAAGAACAATTTCCATTGATCTGGCAGATTTTTCCTGTACAAATCCCAACATGTTCTTTTTATTTATTATTTTAGAACCTGCAGATACTTTTGAGACAGTTAACAGGTTTCTACACGTAAGTTCAGTAGCTCCTATGTATTAACAGTAATTAACAATATCTTTCCCCCCAAAAAATCTGTACATAATGTGAAAGTCTAATCAATATTCCAACAAGTTGCTGGGTTGCTGCAACCAGTCTTCTGGTGCAGAATGACGAAGCTGGAGAACTTAAAAGGCATCTCTAATTTCTGTTACCGTCAAAGCCTGGATGCATCCAGCGTTTCCCTTTGAAATTCAGTTCCCCTGAAAAACTGCTTATTAGGCAATTATATGTGCTGCTTAAGCTGGAGCTAGTTAGGCATTGAAATAAAATTATTTTTAAAAGACTCATTGGTGGTTCTCGCTGAAAGGTGGTTGTGACTGTGCCACTGTCAGATGGGTTTGGAGGTGCAGGTAATCAGCATGAGCCAATGGGACTTCTTACTTTTTCTTTCCCTCAGTTCTAAGGGGGCCTGGTTAGAAAAAAATACCACATTTGTTACTTTGGAATGAGCATTTTAAGTAGACTTGACTAGAATTACATATAGCATGAGTTATTTTAGCTGTTTATAAACCATAAAATCTAACTAGCCCAAAAAGGAAAATTATGGCTTATGACTTTAGCAGTCCACCTAGCCCAGTGCTTTGCCTGTTTAGAGCTTGAAAGTGCTTCATGTAGATAAAGGAAGCGGTGGAGATGTGATTACAGCCAATACTGGAGAAAAGAAACTCATACAAATTAAATATGGAGAAGAGTTACCAGGGCATGATTTCCATCCTGCCTGTGTGGGCTGTTTCTTACTTGTTTTTGCTAAAATGCTCAGTCTACTCTTAAAACAATGTGTTTTTTCTTTTCATATCCAGAGCTTTCTTGCTATCTAAGTAGAACTCAAAACACTCTAGAAACCAAGTGAACGCATGAATTTCACTTTTCTTTCTGATCTATGGAGAAAACTTCATTCATTTGCTCAGTTTGGGAAATACAGAAAATGGATTAGTGTAAAATCGGAGCAGGGAGAGTTCCCTTCCAACCTCATCCAATCTGTGATTCTGTGGTTCTGTGAAGCAGACCACACCACAACAAGAGGTTGTAACACCCACAACCACCTTTTGGGCAGGGAGTAGAGAAGACAGCGCAGTAACTCTCTACAACTTCTTGTCCTGCTACCACACGCATTACAGCAGAGCTCATGGGTCCTAAATGAGATGGCCACCTAAACAGGAGAGGGTTGAGGGAGTAAACTAAACAGACCAGCGTTAGCAACAAGGAAACAGGATGCAGAACACCTGGAGCGGCATGGTTTTAAGATGAAACTTACATAGATAGATAGATAAATCGATAGATAAATAGATAGATAAATCTTTGACATCGTTCTTCATTTTGTCTGAGTAACTTAGTAACTGAGTAACTTTTATTGGAGAGCCAAAACTGCTCCTAGCTGCAGAGTACCTTCACCAATCCATGCAAACAAAAGTCAGGAGAAGTTCCTAGGAAAAGATTTGCCTTTCTTTGAAAAAACAACAATCAAATTTGACTATATTTGCACTCTGTTAAAAAAAAAAAAAAAAAAAAAAAAAAAAAAAAAAAAAAAAAAAAACAACAAAAGAAAGCAGCCATTTCCAGTACCAACTCTCAACCTTTACCCGGAACATCCGCTCTCATCTGAACAGCCTCATACTCTAAACACTTTAAAAATTTCACATATTTTGAGGACTGCTGAGGATCCTAGTCACAAAGCACAATATGAACAACAGAGACTTTTTTTTAAAAGCTTTGGGAGTTTTTTGAGGCAGTAGGAGGTAATCCAAATAGTTGTAAAGCTTGGCAGGGAGCATTTTGCTGACCAGACCAATCTCTCACAAGTTAAAGCATGTATCCTTAGTGGCAGAGTCCCACCTCACACTTAACATTCAAAAAAGTGACTATACTAGCATATATGGACGATTCCTACCGTATATGTGGGATGCCAACACCTCCTTGCAGAATCTTGTACAGTTTGCTTTCATAGAGCAGCTGGGGATGTCTTGCCTTCTGAGATTCCAACTTTACAGCAACTTCCTACAGTGAGAAAAAACAAGGAATCAGAGTGTCCACCAAGCACAGACTTGCCACTGAGGTTTAAGGGGACAGAACTTCAACATCCCTCACACAACCCTGCCACGACTGCTTTCAGGGATACTTTTTTTTTTTTTTAAGCTCTCAGCTGGTGCTCAACATCCCAAGTTTTGCTGGGTCTTCAAATAAATTCCATATTGTGATGATTTGCACATAAATATCCGCATTGGGTAATGAAATTGATCTAGAGATGTTAAGTCTTCAGATCCATACAAGTGAGAAGAACATACGTGGGTGTTCCTTCTTTACAGCTCAGAGCAGTGAGGGGGAGGAAGTAAAAAAAAAAAAAAAAAAAAAAAAAGGAGAGAAAAAAAGAGCTGAAGAAACAGGGGATCTTCTTTGTTTTTCACCATTACTGTTGATGAACACAAGATAAAGTGTTCTCCAGCAGAAAGAGGGGATGGCCGCTGATGAGACAAAAGTGTGTTTTTTGCCCACAACGGTGGTCTCCCTACACCCCAAGCTATACAAGGATGGGGCAGAGCGGGCCCTGTCCCCCAGCCCGAGGAGCAGAACTTGGCCACCCCGGAGAGCCGGGCTCGCCGAGGGCAGGGGAGAGCTGGGGGAAGGAGGAAACCCGGCTCCGAGGGCGCCCTGGAGGGAGGCGACCGCTGTTGTCGGCGGTTCCCCCCGCGCCAGGAGCCGCCGGGGCAGAGCGCGCCGCCCTTACCTCCCCGTTCGTGATGTTGATCGCCAAATAGATGTCCCCGAAGGAGCCCGACCCGATCTTCCGCACCAGCTTGTACTTGCCCCCGACAATGAACTCGGCCTTGGAGCCGCTGCTGCTCGCCATGGCGAGGGGCGGCTGAGGGGCCCTCCCGCAGCGGACGGGCTCGGCAGCAAAGCGGGCTCTACCGCCGCCCGGAGCAGGGCAGGAAACGGGGGCAGGCGAAGAACGGCCGCTCCCCGCCGCTCAGCTCCGGACGGGCCCCTGCGGCGGGAGTGCCCCGCTCCCCGCCCGGGCGGCGCTCGGCTTTACGCGACCTCCAGCACAAGAAATATAAAAGTAAATTAAAAAAAAAAAAAAAAAAAAAAAAAAAGCGCGAGGCGGCCGAGGAGCTGCTGTGTGGAGAGGGGAAGGGAAACCGCGAAACCCGCTGGCTCCGCCGGGCCCCGGCCGCCGCCGGCCCCTCACTCGGCCGCCGCCGCCATCTTGTCTCGCAGCCGCCGCCGCCGCGGACACAACATGCCCCCGGCCCGGAGCCGCCGCTTCTTCACCGCGCGGGGCACGCTGGGAGCGGGGCGGGGGC
>JAWLRI010000907.1:318275-413568 GCA_034781795.1 Crypturellus tataupa | reverse complement strand
TTTATTTTAAAAAAAAACAATAAAATTTTACTATATTTGCAATCTGGTAAAAATAAAAAAAAAAAAAAAAGAAAAAGAAAGAAAAAAAGAAGAAAAGAAATGAAAACAACTGAGAAAGAGGAATGATTTTACAGATATTGGAGGTTTTGTAACATTACATAAATATTGTACGTCCTCGCTGTGGTTGTCAGCGTGCTTCCTTTTAACCAAGCATAACTCTTCTGTAATAGTTTCATTCGAGAAAATGTTTTGCCTCTGTGCGCAAGTTGGCTCTCTTTGCTCTGCCCATTTCTGTTCGTGCACGCTGTCTGATGCTGTTGGGGCTGTCACTCTGGGCTGTCATTACTATCTATCTGGATTGTTTTGTTAGCTCTGTTGCTGTTAGGCTCATTATTTTCAGCCCGCTAAATGTCCTGACCTAGATTTGATTGCCTACCAGGTGACTCATTATTTAAATTAACCAGTGGATCTGCATCAGGCATTACAATCTAATTCCTCGAATTAGATTGCCTGCTGATTCTTCCTCTCTGTATGACTGATAGCTTGAATGACTGCCATTTATATTTGTGTAAAAGCCCTTTATACATGAATGGGTATTTAACTATTCCTTTTTCTCTTAGAAAGCCTCTAGCCTCGAAATTCCTTCTGAGCCTTAAAACAGACGTGGGGACATGAACTACAGTGACTTGAACTGCAAAAGAAAGAGAGTTTAATATTTTGCTCATAATAATCTGTACTTAAGTATAGCCGGCTCTCACTGGCTATAATGTAGGCTGCCTGCCCCTGTGTTGCAGATCCTTTGACACGCTAGTCGAGGGGAGACCTTAGAGCTAAATGCAGGGGGCGGTAGTGACCGCGCAGGACGTCTCGGCAGGCGGAAGGGGACGCGGGGACGGATGAGCGCGCTACGAGCCGCAGTGCCGACAGTGCGGGGACGGCTCGTGCGAGCTCTGCCATCAGGGCGAATAACCACCCCGCACTCTGTCTGGGCAAGATAACGTGCGGAAAGGACATGGACGTGGGAAGTGCCTCCCAATCCGTTACCTTCACCGCGACACGTGCGCGATGAGTGTGTCAGCGTTTCCTAACACCTGCCTACCAGAGACGCTCCGCATAAAGGAACAAACTGTTTAAGGCATTTTGTAGGCCTTGTCCTGGTAAAATGACTTTCTCCCCTGGAGTATTTGTGCTCTTGGTTTCAGTTTGAGTGAGGTCAACAGAGTTTGTCTTGCTCGCAGCTCTTCTGGGGGAAAAATATATGCGTGCACATAGTCACGGGCTAAAGGTGCAAGAGGTTTGTGTGCTGGGAATAGTTTGCTGACTCTCTCATCAATAAGGTATTCCTTTTCTGTAAACGGTCATGAGGCACTGAAAAAATAAGGCAGTGTTTTTATTTTTGCATAAAAAAAAAGTTTGGAGTTTGCCATAACTGCTGGGCTAACAGAAAACCCTCGAAGCAGCAGGGTCTAAATAAATAAATAAATAGAATGAGGTAGGTGCAGAGCAGGGATGCAGGCAGGCTCGTTGTCTTGATAGTCCCAACTCTGCAAACACGCAATCACAGGCTTAATTGTAATCAAATAAGTAATCCAGGCCCCAATCCATAAAACACGTAAGTGTATAATTAACATTAAGCAAGTGCCTAATCTTATTAGATTTAATGGAAGACAAGCCTGGTCTAATGGTAAGCATATACTTTGCTGCATCAGGACCTCTCCAGCCTCCGCGTGCTTTGGAGAAGCAGACATTAAAATCTTTTAGAGTAAAGAGCATTTTGCTGGTGTGTGGACTATGACAGATAGCAAAGTGTGGTGTAAATAAGAATTTTTTTGAAGAAATATCTCTATAGTATGTATAAATATAGGCAGGGATATATGTAAAAAAAACAAAAAGGCAACACATTTAAACTAATGTTCATCCCATGGGCAGCACAAGCCGATGAATATGGCACCCCCTTTTTTTGTCATTGGTGAAGTACAGAAAAATAAAAGCTATTGCTCCTGCTTGTGAAGAGAAGCGTGTTTCTTGGGTCTGTGGAAGGTCTGCTCAGCAGCAGAGAATGCCTAAGGACTGAAGCGAATAAACCCCTTGTGGCAGGGGGTCAACAGGCAGAAGCAAATACCCTGGCAGGGCCATCAGTGCAGAATCCCCTTCGTAATCCTCTCTCCAACCCTCTCTTCCAACGAGAGCGGTTTTCCTTTGGACTTCACCCTGTTCACTGCAGGCTTCCACAATTACTTGCTATTGAAAAATTATATGGCTCTGGAAACTACAGGGGGACAAGAAAGGGGAGGCAAGGGGCGGGAGAGATTGCCAGCACAGGCAAGAATTCAGGATCCGTGTTTGCCGCTGATTGCAGAGGTGCATAAACTATCAAACTGCTCCGCACAGCTAGGGCAAAGACTGCAGAATTAAACATTAATGCTAAGCTGCTTAAGATGAACGGGGTGACTCTGGACTGTGTACATTAGAACATTTGACAGCAGACTAATTCTAAAGGAGAAAAGGTTTTAAAAATTAAGCACAGCCATCAATAAATCAGCCAAGCTTAAAATAAAAATCGGGGTTTGGATATATTCTGACATTTGAATATAATATAGCTATAAGAATGAAGTCTTTACAAAACTGTGTTCTAAAGTAGTCGACTATCTCTTACACTTAAAGTCTTTATGCTGGAGATTGTGTTTAAAGAATTGTAACCAATGGTATATTTCATGGATTTGTATCAAACCTCATACAGTACTAACACGACAATAATCATCTCTGTTGGAATATATATACACCAAAGCATATCTCCAGAGTGCTTTACCAGCATTATTTAATGACATGCACAATAGCCCTTTGAGGTAAGTATTGTGGCAATGGAAAAGCTGAGACATAGGAAGATATTTCTTAAAGCTATTTTGTGAATAAGCAGAAGGGTGAGAATTAGAAGTTAAGAGGACTTAGCTCCCCACATGACTAGGGATCCTCTCTCTACAATCGTTTTCAAATGTGATTAAATTATTAAAATGCTCTCATTCGAAATGCAAATAACGTGTGGGCTCTGGCCCATTGTAACGCTTTTTGGCCTAAACTACCTCTTTCACTGCTCAGGGCTACGTCCTCAAAGAAGCTTCATAGCCTGGCCGCTGTTAAGGAAGTGCTTACATCAATAAGACCATCCATGTAAAAAAATTAAATCCGTGCTTTAATGCCTCAGTGGATTAAAACCATACGGTTCAGCACCTTAAAAGACTGAGTCTTAAATTTACATTTTAATGTCATATACCCCTAAAGACAATTAATTTTTAATTGGAAAGGCTTTGTTTTTGACAAACTTAGTCCAGCATTAAAATGAATATCTTATTGGCCAAATCCCCATGCTCATAGAGAGGACTTTATAGCCCTTCTCAAACTGCACTGAATTTTCTGTCCCTACGGGCTGGAGAAACTCCTAAAAACTCTGTTTTTTAATGGATTTAAAGCAAAGTTGAACTAATTGTTCGCTCAAAACCTTAGAGTGTAATTGCTGCGCCTCTTTGCTTTAACAACAGGTAACAACAAAAGCAGAACACATTTCTTTTTAATATTGAAAACTATTAAAAAAAAGTCATTAATTTATCTATTCTTTGCTATTTTATAGTTAACCCAGTAACGTTGCAACTAGACTTATTTTGATGTTGGTTCATTTTCAACCATTGCTCAACATTTCTTAAGCAGTTATCAGCACAGTCTCTAAGATGTGTGGGATTCCACCAGACGGTGTGTGACCTGCCTGCCTGGCCCTCAGTTCTGAGTCTTCAGTTTTAGTTACAGCAAGCAGCCGCCACTTGTGATGTATGGTTTTGGTTGAACTGTATTTTTAATCATAAACTTCAATTTATTTATGACTTTTGTTTTTCTCTTTCAGCTTGGAAATGAGGCTGCAAAGAAGTGTGTCTTCCCATCTGCCTTGCAGCTTCAGTAATGGTTTGCCTATTCCTTCTTTTGCCTATTTTTTTTTTTTGGAACTAGTTATCTGTTTCTGAGAAGACTGTACTTAAAAAGCATTGTATTCTTCAGCTCCCAGTGCAAGATATCCCAAATGCGACAAGCCTAGTGAACGGGATGGCAGTAGCTGTCTTCAGCTCTACACAGAGGTAAAACTCATTGGACTCGTTCTCATTTTCAGACAGAAATGAAGGAATTGATTCAACAACTCAAATTTGAACCTTCTGGGATGATTTTATTTGCTCTCTCATCCAGATGATGATCAGCTGTATTGTAATTTATAAGTTTCTTGCTTAATATTCAGCAACCCCAACATTTAGAAAGTTGCAGTCTAGTTTGCATGGCAACCATTGCAAATAAATCCTGAGCTAACTGGGCTCCTCAAGCACTGATAAAGGTGATATTTGTAGTCCTCCTTGCAGCAATGACTAATATTTGTTTTTGAAAACAATGAATCTTTTGTCTTCATCAGGGTTTCATGCTGTTGTATCACTTTTTTTTCCCATTTTGAATATAAAGTGTTTACTTTTGATTAATGAAGAGCAATTTTTGTTCTCTTTTGCAGTAAATTATTTATATCTAAAACATGTTATCAAAACGAAAAGGCAGACTGGAAAAGCCCAAGTGAAGCAAAAAGAAAAAAAAATCAGTTAGAGACCACCAAACAGGATTGCTTCTGTATTTCAAAACTTGTTCATAGCATTTTATTTCAAAATATTCTATTTTCATTTATACTATAATATAGTATTTACTCACAGCAGAGTAAGTTAGTTCTTCTGCAGACTTGTCTGTAAGTCTGACAGTGTCTTGTGCACCGTGTCTCTCCCAGGCTGGAGGAGAGTGATTAGGGGTAATATTCAGAACTCAGGTAATATTCAGAACTCAGCTCTTCTGAGACACTCACCTGGCACGTATGACCTGCCATATGGTCATGCGTTCAGATGATCACTAAGGTATTCTCAGATGAAATTAGGATTTTAGAATAACAGTTTCTGAAGGGTAAAGAGCTCTCCCAATATCTTGTCAAGTGAGGGCCTGTCAGAAGAGGACACAGTGACCAGGAGCTCTTGGAGCAAGACTCCCTCCTTTCCTGTGCTTTACACACATTTAGGGTGAGCTGGGGACCTCTCCAGCCTCTGGAGCTGAGGATCAGCCCCTAATTAGGCTGGATATAGCTCTATAGCTGTGTCTACCTCTGGTTAGAGAGCCTCATAGAAATTACAAAAATACTTCTGAGTTTCCATGTCCCAGCTGTATCTTTGAGCAAGTGACAAGACAAAATTCAGATATTCATCAGGTTTTTGCTCCCTGACTTAGTTTCCATGGAGGGAAACCTACACACACACTTGGGAAGGGAGTTAAAGACTGCTTCTGTCCTCCTGTTTAAAAAGAAAATTTTGAACATTTTCTCCTAACTTTCTTCTCAGGTCTAAATCTTGCTGTAGGATCTGTATCTCTTAGTATAATTAGCCAAAGGCTATAGCAGTAGTGATTTAAGCCACTAGGTTTGAGGAAGGACTGAATATTTCTCACCCTCCTCAATCCGTTTTTGCAAATGTGCAGAAAAGGGATTACTGGGAGGCTTTGTACGAGCTGGTTTAGCTGCAATTCCTGAGGAGCTTTCACAACTGCTAATCTAAGAACTCTTCTCTGTGGGACGATGGCTCTCAGGTCTAGCTTACAAATTTAAATACTTCACCCTCGAGTATCCAGGGCCAGGGTCAGAACTGCCACTTACCCCTTCCACCCCCTCTGCTCGCTGAGAAGGATGATAAAATTATCAGGAGAGGCAGAGGGAGATGAGTGGAAGGGATAGGGTGAAGGGGAGGGAGGCAGTTTCCCTGCACTCTAACAGGTATTTACAGGCACTGGCTCATGGTGCTTGTACTCAACTGTGTCAATCTGCTGCTATCCACAGGCTGACTGTAGCTCGGAGCAAGATAATTTATCTTTCTTGCTCTTACCCTTGTCCGTGTCCCCACGCATTAAGGATGTTTCTCAGACTGCACAAATATGTGTGAAATCTCCTGATTGCCTCTGCCCCATGTGAGAAGGCAGAGTGTGCTCCGTCCTTGACCAGCTCTTGCTACGCCTCTGTAGCTGGCTGATGAATTCTCCGGGCACCAGCACAAATTCTGATGGATAGGAAAAAAAAAAGCATATATATAATATATATGTGTGTATATATATATAGTTTAAGGGCATTGCTCTTGGTGACATTGCTTGCCAGAGGGTTGCAGTGTGCTCTGCGAGCTGTATTTTCATATTCATGGACTACCTTCCCAGTGACTGGTTTCAGGTGCTCTGTGCATCACGAGTGAGCGTTCTTGGATGAGGAAGGGAGTTGCTGTGTGTGGATGCTCTGTCCAGAGGTCAGGCTCCCCGAAATATCGGCTGCAGTGTGGGCACCGTAATGCTCGCATGGGGTATTCCCAAATCTCCAAAACATGTTGGCTCATGGTAACTTCTTCCTTGTCAGCTGCAGGAATAAAAACCAATGAATCTTTCATAAAATGTGCATATTTCTGGGAGTGAATTTTTTTTTTTTTTCACACTAGCTAAAGGATCTCTTGGGAAAAAGGCAAAGACTAAGACTGAGTGTGAGCTGGGGGAGAAGGGAAGGCACAAATTATTTTCAATTTGCAATGTTCCTCGTTATCTATTTAATTCTAGGTATAAATGGAGTCTTCCATAGAAATTTATCAGGCTAAAGAGAGTTTCTGCTGCTGGTAGAACACTAATCATAAAATAAAATCATGCAGATTTCATTTTTATATTCAGCATCTCCGAAGTGATAAAATATAGCACCCTCAGTTTTAGAAGACAATATTTGTAATATAATAATGTGTAGACATTATGGAGGAATAGTCTGTGAGCAAAAGTGTGATCATAATTTACCCTAGGGAGACCCATGCATCATTCTGGTGATACCTCAGAGTCTCTGTCTGCAAGATGGTTGGGGCTGTTATGAGCTGAGCTCACCTCTAGACTTTCCTTCTTCTGGACCATATGTGGAACTGGCCAAAAATTCAGGCTCCCATTTATCCCAAACACATTTATCCAAACATGTACTTAAATATCTGATTTTAATCAATGATTTTCTAGCTCTTGAAAATGGTTACTTAAAGCAGAACAGCTTTAGCATAACCAAAGATCAGAGATAGAAAGCCCTTTACATTTTCATTGTTTCTAGATATTTATGAGAGTTGGTACATCAAAGTCAATATAGCAATGCCATTTTATATCAGAGAAACATCTGTCTGTCAGTGATTACAGACTCAAAATCCCAGGTTTGCCTAAATCAATCATTTTTTCTGTGGGAGGCTAGGTTTGTGAAGCTCTGCATAGCACAGACTTTGGTATGTAGGATGTCTTTGCAGTCTTTGCTTTTGACTTTATCAAATATATCAGGAAGAGCATTATTGATTTAGCCCTAACTCTGTCTTCAAGAGAATTGTGAGCCGATTTGTATTTTACAGCTATAATCAACAGGAACCTACAAAGATGTGAGGAAATATCGAAGAAATTTCCAAAAATATCAAAGAAATACCTTGGCAGATTGACAAACGCTGCAGAAAAATAGTAATCTAGGGCTGCATAAATTAGCTACATATTTCATATGTTTGATACAAATAATAAAGTTTTAACTAGGAGAAAGTCTTTTAAATTCTGTACAAGTCTTTCAAACTTTGCTTTTTTTTTCTGGCATGGGAGCTTCTGCAGTAGGTTATATTTTGAGAATCCTTGCTGGCAATAAATGCTGCATGCATTTTGACTAAAGCATTTCTGCAAATGTTCAGACACGTGCCTTCCCCCTCCCCCAGAAAAGATGAAAACATGTATGGTTAATTCCAAAGTGAAAGCAGAGGCATCACAGGTATTTGGGATTAGCGAGGTTGATAGTCAAATACAGCTGAAGCCAAAACAAGAAGATAGAATAAGAAAATGATGATATTAATTTAGCGATGTAGCTAAATTAATAGCTACAAAGAGCCAAGTAACAGATGGGACAGGGTCAAAGAGAAGTAGTCCAGGAGATCCAGATAGCATTTGGACAATGATGTGAATTATGAGAATGAGCACTTACAATAGGAAAGAGATCCATAAAGTCCCATTTTTGACATTATCTGTTGCTATGATTTCACAGGCACAAACATGCGCAGACTGAATGTTTGCCTGTAAATGAGTGAGAAGCTGGTGTAAGTACTGCGTTGGTTGTGGTTCATCGTTGATCTCGTTCATTAAAGCTGGAGAGATAATTACTGTCTTTCGATACCGTTGTGACTTTTTCTGGGGTTTGCTCACATGGAATAAGATCCTGTCAAGCGAGTGAAAATAGACCTATAACACTTACTGGATTTGAACACAGTTTTAAGGTAATCTTTTCCATCTAGCTGTCATCATGTGCCTGAGGTGTATGTTCCAGTAACAGTTTTAGTCAGGTTTAAAATAACTCCCCTATCATGTAAATTTTCTCATTTTCCTATGGGAGATTATGAAGCTATGTAAAACCATTGACATACCTCATTTATTAGTATGGAGGATGTCAAAGCTCCTGAATAATTAGGGAAGTCCTGATGGAGAAGTAGTTTTCTTGCTCCCTGTATGAGAGCTGAGTTAGCTGACCCGAGGAACAAAGAATTTGTACAAGATCTTTATTTACAAATCTGTAGGATCTTTGACAAGAGTGATAGGTGACAAAGTAAAATTTGTGACTTATTCTTCCCTACTCTCCTGGTGTAACAGCCCAATATTTAGTTTTTCACCAGACCAAACCCTCATCTTTATCTACTCATGAAGCAGCTCCAGAGTGAGTGAATTACACATCTTCATTCAAGCTTTTTATTGCTTTGGGGAAAGCTTGTCCATGCTAAGTATGTGTGAGCCTCCCTTCATATTTTCAATTTTTATTATGAATTAATGCCTTTTTTTGTTGATCAGGATTGTATTGCTTTCCATCACCTTATCGGATGTCTGACAAAACCATGTGTTGTTTTCAGATATATGTATAGCTGGTATTGAATTCAGTGACACTTCTTAACCACAAGGATTCAATTATCTGCTCTTAATGGCCCATCCATTCTGAAAACACCTATTTCTCTCTCTAAGTATTCTCTTAACTCATCCTAGTATTGACTAGCTTTATCTGAAAAAGATATCTGCTTAGCATGCTGTCAGGACACCACTTACCAACACTTTTTTTTTCTCCTTTTGATGTTCTTTTCTGAATTCTTAGTTTTATCAGATTCTTCTGTTTTCTACAATGACACCTGGTCCACTGTGCTTATGTCTGTACACTTAGCTTAGAAAACCCTGCAAAACTTTTGCTTCAGGGATTTCTCATATATGGCAATTTATGAGACTATATGAGATTCCTCATATATGACATATCATATGTGGTCATATAATCTCATATATCCTCATATGTTATCATATAAATATTGTCAACATTTGCTGTAATATCTTTTGGAGAAGCTGAGAAGACTACAGTGAACTGCTGCTTGTAGCCATGATGCCACGGGCTCTTTAACAGCCAAACAGACCAGAAGGGATCCACCATTTGAACATGTTGTCCCAAAGGACCTCAGTTCCTGCATGAAACTCCTGCATCTAGCCCAGGCAGATGAAGAGCTGGGGCAGTGCCACCAGGGTTGCGCACTGTGGGGTTCAGGGAACCTCACGCCCTCAAGCCCTGTAGCTTGGACCACACAGCCTGCCCACCGGTGAAGCAAATCTGTGAAGGACGAAACTCTCTTGGCTGTTCCCTCCACAGGATGGATGGACAAATGTTTTTTCTCCATACCTTAACAGCAGTCCCTCCACATATCCAAGGGCTGCATCCTTCATGCCACAAGAAAAAAAACTTGGAATATGTTATGTATTCAAGCACCAGAGGGTTTCTGAAAACTCACTGATTCCTTGACAGTAGCAGCTTAGTAGGGACAGTACATCATTTCCCTCCTCCAAACAGTCTGTGGAAAGCTGAAATCTTCCCCATGTTCACCTTGACAGATCTGGGTTAGCAGCACCGCTGACAGCACAGCTATCTTGTGTCCTGACGTCTCTATCTTGATGCAGACAGTGTATTTTGGAAGGGGTAGACGCATGAACAAGAACAGATAATTTGCCTTTGTGGAAGAGCTGTGGTTTTCTGAAACCCTGCCAAGGGAGAGGTGCCACACTCGGTGCTGCTGCCGTGTCACTGTCAGGCAGGTTCACACTCCCGACACGGGAACGCGGCTCACAGTCTGACATGCAGAAACGTCCCTCTTCCTCAGGTTACGTTTCCTGCATTTGCTAATTACTTAGGAGGATATTCAAATTTTGTTTTGCAAAATGTACTATGCAATGTGCTGTTTTTGTCTTTGCTCCTGGCAAGCGTAGTGCGTTGTTTCTGTTGGCACATTACATTGACGGTAGTCTCTGTACTACTGGTTATTATTTATTTATCAATTCAGTGACTCCACTCCACTAAGGCAAATAAAAGGCATTGTATTTTGCCTTAGAGGCTAATGTTTCATTAAAATGCTTTTATTTACTGATTGATCCATATTAATACAAATTTTCATGCTTTAGTCAGCACATTTCTCCATTTGCTAAAAAATGCACGAGGAAAAACACAATTCCACGTGGCATTTCCAGTCAGAGTCCTTTCAGCTATAGGGCAGGGGGAGACATTGTGGAAGATTTGCTGATTTTTGCAGGGAGTGAGCTGGGTCAGACCTCGGGTCGTGACCGCTAAGATCTGCTCCTGAGCACATGAAAATGCATCTGCGCAGCCCACTGCTTGTTTATCAGCACGAGCAACGGAAAGAGGACATCTGCAGTCCCGTTTCCATCCTACACGATGGCAATGAATGATGTTAATAAAAACCTAATTTGGAACTGCCCAAAGTCTGCATGTTCAGATTGACTGGAGATATGAAATCCTCCTCATTTGGCCCATTCCCAGTGGGTTACACTTATGCATGTATAAAAGTCTTTTATAGCACTATAGCACTTCCTACGCAGGAATAAGCTCTTCCAAAACAAGGATGTGGCAGATCCTATTTGTTTTGCATTTCATTTGCTGCTACTTTACACTCCTTTAGAAAAGCATGCCAGAGCCAAGCGAAGCCTCCTGCGGGAGGGGGACATCGCACGTCTCCAGGTAGTCTGAGCAAGCAGAGGGATGAAGTAGAGGGATGTCATCACAACCAGTCTCACCAGTATAACTCCAGCAACCAATTTGGAGGCAGTTTCTGGCCGCTGGCCATTATGAGGTCTCTCTGTCAATGAAGGTCATTTTATTATATATCCATAAGGAAATGCAGATAGTGTGGCTCCTCACCAGCAGCATCAACACGTTATTTCTGACCTCTGTCCACCCTGACCTTGCTCTGCTCTTGGCTTCGAAATCCCTCTGACCATGTGTTTTCTTTGCCCTTCTTTGGCTTCTTGGGGCCACTCCAGCCTTGGGGCTTTGGGGCCACTCTCACCTGCTCTGCCCGACGGACACGGCTGCCTGCACCCCAGTCAGGATTAACTGAAAATACCTCCCTCCATGGTTTGAACACCCGCTTGCATCCATATGACCAAAGCATTACAGCTCTTCTAATATAGATGTTCCCCTTAAGGCTCTATAGAATTATTGCAGAGGTGGGGTTTTTTTTTTTGCTTTAATTGCAGTAATATATGAAACTGAACAAGTCTACTTTATTATTCTAGCATGAAGTATTTTTCCCATTAATCATTGTGTCTCTGCGGCCCACTAAAGTCCCTATGCTAATTTAAATTAATCACTCTATGCCGGGCAGGTATCTCACAGTGTAGTCTTTCATTACTCCAATAATTTGTTTTGTTTGATTGTGATTATTTTTTTCTTGAAAGGTAGGGGGTAAAACAGAAGCAGGAGGTAATCTGACAGCCACAGACTGGTGTCAGGTATGTTTTTAAATGGTTACCAAATAACATGGAATAAGTGGAAGAGGCAGTAGTCATGCTGTCATGCAAGTGAAATGCTGCTCATGTGTCTGGGCTCAAACGAGTATATGAATTTTAATTTGCTACTCCAAAAAAAAAAAAAGTTATTTATGTTCTTCACAGCCCAGATCTGAGGTAGGTTTCTGGGTGAGGCTGAGCTCACAGGCATTGGCTATTGTGTAAGAATGATGACCCCAACTGCCTAATGACAGTGGAAATTACTTTCATGAGGTCTGTTTTCCTCATGACCTTTGCTGAGCTCATCTGCGTACTGCAGTAGCAAAACACTGACCTGAGACCTCACCTCAGCATAAAGAAACACGTTGTTCTTCCACAGCTGAACACCATCTCCTGGCTATCAAGGCTACTTGAGTGGGTATAATTAGCGGGGGGAAAGGAGGCTGTTCTTATTTGTAGGGTGCAAAGATGATGCTGGTGATGTTGGACTTCACTTTGCCAGGAGCTTGTGTATGGCTTGTGATTGCATCCTTCAGGTGGAGCTTATGGATAAGTGTGTCCTGGTGGTGACTCCCCTGGGAAATATGGCAAGTCCTGATGGAAAGGGAAATGACTCCTTGCTGGGGTGATACTCCCTAGTGGAGCAAGAAGCCAGGCAGGTCAGTGTGAGACAAGCAGTTTCCATGTCCCAGCAGTTGCTGCTGCTGTATTAAGTACCCAAATCCAGGGAGGCTTCCTTGGGAAGGAAAATTTGGTCATCAGCTCCTTTGTGTTGTGGCTCATGGCCAAATCAAATGCAACCTTTGCCTCAAGCTGTCTTTCTCACTATGGATGAGTGTTCAGTGAGTTACCAAATTAACAGACTTTTGCAGTGATATTACAAGGCATTCACCTTGAGAATAACCTTAATATCTCTCTGTGGTCTGAGAAGCCTCTGTAGTGCAATATGGGCTATTTTTGCCTCCGAAATCTTAACTCTAGTAAGGGGTGAGAGTGTTATGAAGCGTCCGCAAGTATATCTTTGCCAGTGTGTTATTCTTTTCACCTTGGGGAAGGTGTTTGTCTCGTGGCAAACTTTATTTTTAACTGCACATAGCTGATACTGTAAGTGAAGGCTCAGAGCACAGTGCTGAGGACTGGAGCTGGGCAGGGAGCCTGCCACGGGGAATACGATTCCTGGGTCAACAAGGCAATAGTCAGGAAAATAGTGATATTCTGCTGGTGTATTTAAACACACTGGAGAAGGAGTTAGATGTCATGTGCATGGGAACAAATGTCTATGGAAATTTTTGTGCATAATGTATAATCTGGTGGGTTGCACTGTTATGGATTATGTAAGACACTTTGGCTCCTGTGGGCTTTGAGGTCTCATGCTTCCAGAAAATACTGGAGGAGAAAATGATTATGTTATGTTGAAGGAATCCCTATTAGTTATTATGTGAGTAGAATATTTTCTGGAGAAGTATCCAATTAAGGGCATTTTCAAGTATTCACCTCCCTCCAGAGAAGTGGGACTGGCCTGGGACTTGGGTCTTTTTCATATGTACGCTACTAGTGAATTGCAGTAGTCACAAGTGAATAAAGTTGTTTTCCCAGGTTTGACCCTCTGCTTGGATGAACTTTTAAACCAGTGACAGTGCAACAAGAGCCGCAACCTGCCTGTCAAGCTTAGTGTCCTCCGCATCGTCGTGCTTACATCGCACTTAAACATAAAACTGGAAGCTATGTCAGCAGTAGATTGGATGCAAACTATGTACTTTGTTTAAGAGCATTTTTGTACCAAGGTATTGAAAAGCTTGCTCAGAAAGGTCTGGTAGCTGTGATTAGACTGTGCTTTAAAGACTTTAAAGTGACAAACTTCATGCTTCCCGCTATGATCGTTTTAAAGGAGTTTGCTAAATAGGGCATTGCGCTGACGAAGCCTTTCTTGTTCTGACATTTCTGAGTAATTCGGATGAAGTCTCAGGCCAGTGGACTTGCTTATCTGCACTTCAAAGAGCCTGGAAGTGAGAGGTCTGGCTGCAGAGAGGTTTGGGACTAGAGGAGAAGCTTCAATGATTTGTAGCCAAAGTGCCGACTCAGCAGTGATGTCATGCTCCTGCTTTTGGCGTCTATTTAAAGATTTTGGAAAGAAAGACGTGCAGATTTCAGAAGAGCGAGGAGAATGTTGCTGACAGGAGATTAGCAAAGGGACAATGGCAGCTCCAAGGCGGATAATGTCCCCTCCATCCCTAATGCGCCCTGTGTACCTGCTCTGTGGGACCATCCCTAAGTACACAAGCTGTGCTTGCGATACGCTGTCCCTCCTGGCACATCTCTTGTTCGTGCACCGAGGATTTGTTGTGGATTTCAACACCAAGGCCACCAAGAGCTAAAGCCCTGCTAAATTGTGACCTGTCTTGGAGTTGGTGATGACTCCCCTGTGTTTGGTGAGGGGATTGCTCAAGCCCACGGTCCACAAAAGAGAACAGCAGCAGATATATACATTTATATATAAATAAATAAAAAAAAACCCTGTGAACTTGTTTTATTTTTCTAATTTGTAAGCCAGAACAACAGCATGCATCAGTCCTTGGGGATCTCTGGTCCCTGTAGACCTGGACGTCTGTAGAGGCTTCCAGTGAAGATATTGCCAATGACGTGAACATGAACACAGCCCTTAGCCATCTAGTCCAAAGTTTCGGGAAGAATAGACCACTGTATTTTTAGGTGGCATTGGCTTAGTTTAAACCTCGGTTGAATCTTGGTGTGCTCTGCTGAGCACTCTTACAAACTGGTTCGCTACATACATAATTATGGAATGGCAGCTTCTTGTAAGTAAATCCCTAAATTTTGTTATCATTACACAAATAGATTGTGCTTGGAAGCAGAGACCACAAGGAGTATAATTAAGCAGATGTTTATTTTGCTATAATATTGAAAAAATATTTTTGTTTGTGTTTCTTCTGGTCATTTGGTATATCCCTGGAATATAATTACTAATCTTATCTAAATAATCTACTAACCTTATTATTATAAACTACAGTAGTAGTTGTGATGGGTCCTTTGCTAGACAGTTTTAAAAATCTGTGGATTCTTCTGTGGAGCTAATTAAAAAAAATTCTGAAATATCCATTTTGATTTCTACAGGAATGAAACTGTTGGCATATGTATAGTGTTACTGAAAACATTTATGTATATTATCTGACTTCTTCCTAAATGAAGAGCAGGAATATCTATTAAATATTTCCGTCCTGTTTTATTAATCATGGCTTTGCTTCCAATTTCTAGAATATTGAGGATTTTTTAGAAATATTTCAATATATTAAAGAAATATTTCGATATATTGAATAAAAAATCTTACTATCTAAGGGTTCACCTGGCTAGAAATTTCTCATGTATTTTGGATTCCCAGTATCAGTTTTCTAAATTTCTTGCTTCTAAACCCAATATTAATTGCTAGAGACATCTCACTTTTATCAAAAATAAGTGTAACTGTTATATCTATTTCCCATTCTGAGGTGGGCTAGTTAGACATAGTGATTCTCTTTCTTGGCTGAGATTTTATATGGACGGCTAGCAAATGTTCATAAACAGGTATACATTATTGTTCCTTTATTTTTTAACTTTTAAAATTTCTTTTATAATTAATAATTCATTTTTTTCTGTTTATTAATAAACTTTTGATTTTTGGACTTTCGTGTTAGCATAATGTTTGAAAGGACATTCTGAAATAGAAAAGTAAAAAATAGAAAAATGAAAATCAATGAAGTCAATCCTTCTTTTCCTTATTTGAAGCTTTTTGATTATTTCAGGAAACTAATGAAAATTGATCCTTTCCATCAAAACTTTTCTTCAACATTTTTCTTACTGGAAAACAATTAAATTCAAGTCAGTGGTGAAGACAAACTAAGCAAACTCAGTACATTTTGGGGTATGAATAGTCCTCAATCATATTTTGTGTATGTTCTCCTATCTATATAGCATCTGCCAGTGAGTGTGCAGACTGAGCTCCTTGCAGCATGCCCACTGGGAATTGATAAAGATACTGCAAGTGAAGAAATGGGCTCAAAATTATCTCAAAGCTGAATTAGTGAACAAAACTGACACTAACATTACAATTTTAAAACAGTTTAAAAGCGATTTCTGAAGTTGACTAATACAGGAAGCTTAGCTTGTGCCTACGCATTTCATGCAAGTTTTTCTCTAGAATCCCACCAGTGCAGAAGCAACTGTCCATATGTGCAAGCAAAAGTCATGGCATATCTCCAATTTTATACAGCAACTTCTATCTGATGGCTGAACTTCTAGAATGCCTAGAAAAACTTTTCAAATGTGTATGTATTATTAATACCAAAGGAAAAGACCATCACTACTATGTTGACATATGAAAGATGAGTATTATGAGTATTCATGAATTTGCTTAATGGTCTTGCTGCTGCAGCTTTTGGATTAGGTTGTTCTCAGGGTGGAATTAAGAGACATACATTGAAATAAAGGACAGGGGTGTATGATGAATATTAACGAAACACAAGCAGCCTTAGGTGTAAGCAATGATTACACTGCCTGCTTTGCCTGTGCCAAAGCCCTAGAAAGCCAGGCTTACTGCTCCTGCCACAAACAACATCAAGGTTTATGCAGGATATATTAAAAAGCAAATACAACATAATAAGAGCTCCCGCAGTGCTACGTGCAGGATGATTGACATGTTAATTTGTAGAAGTCTCAGCAATAAATCATGTTAATCTTGCCATACAGGTTAAATGAAAAGTCTGAGAACAGCAAAAATTATTTGTCTATAGGTCAAATTTGTCAATTTGTCTTAAACTCTCATCTTTGTCAAATTGATCTTTCCTTTTTCTTTCTAAATCTTTCATAACTTATTAGAAAGAAAACTGTCTAATGAAAATAGGCTCTTTGTTTTGCATGGCCAGAATGTCTTCTCTTTCCATGAAGTGTGTTACAAGTTCAGCATATCTTTACATCCATGCACATGGCAGATCTCTGGAAAAAGAATCAGAATTTCACCCATCTTCTCAAAGAAGAGAAGAACCAAAGGTTGGTTCTTTGAGAGGTTCCTTTGCAATGGTCTTACAAAAAAAACTAAAATATTTTACAGAGATATCTGAATATAACTCCAGCATTGATGAGAATCTATCTGTCTTTAATGTCTTCTGTGATTTACACAGAGTGGAGTTGTGGCTTGGCTTAATGAGTTTTCACTTTGACTTCAGGAACTGAAGGCTTCATCCGCTTCATCATCACACTAAAATGATACTAAGATACGTTAAGAATAATAAACCTTTAGGCTAGATCACAGGAGTGAAGTCACTGGGGAAGGAATGGGAGTACTAACATGAAAGGTCCTTACTCTTTGCTCATGCTAGGGCACCAGGCTGACCCCTTCCCACCTGAGAAGGAGGTGGTGAGAAGCCGAGGTGAGCACAGGGCATGGATCCCACCAGCTCTGGGCAGAAGTAGGTTCATGCTCGGCCTCTGCTTTGCATTTTCATGCTCGCTGCAGTCCTGGTTAATGCTTGGGCATCAGGAGGAGCGTGTCCATCCTGTGCTTCACCTCTTCGACCGTGGAAAAGCAGGCATCACGTCCGCACGGGCAGCTATGCAGAGCTGCAACTGCGCTTTAAATTCACAGTGTAGCTTATTTTTCACTGACCTCCCCTCATAGATGAGTCCTTTATGAGATCATCTGCAGTTTTGATGATAATGGTGGCTTTATTTTCTCCTAGCATGCCTTGGGGTGCTAGAGCTATTGTAAATCCTCCTGCCCTTGTGCAAGCTATTTCTCTTTATTCCTGTCCTAATTCACAATTCCTATTCCCTAGACCAAAATACAGATGTAAATAAGCTTTTTTATTTTCATTTTTCAAGCCTGTAGCTCCACTTGGTATGACACAAAAGCCCCACATGTTTTTTGTTTTTTTTTTTTTTTTTTTTTTAATGAAATGAGTTGTTTTTTGGAGTATTTTTATATAAGAAAGGTCAAATGCTCCCTCTCAA
The DNA here is from genome assembly GCA_034781795.1 of Crypturellus tataupa. Lineage (NCBI taxonomy): Eukaryota > Metazoa > Chordata > Aves > Tinamiformes > Tinamidae > Crypturellus > Crypturellus tataupa. The sequence continues at coordinate 395,679 of JAWLRI010000907.1, read as the reverse complement.
ATCAGATTCATTTAATAGTAGGATGCTCTTTCTGGCCATCTGCTTATTGTTGAATTAATTGTCAATTAATTGTCTCTTAATTGAAGCATTTGTTTCCAATTTTCAAAGATTAGCAGGGTATTAAATGAGAGAGGTCAACACAATTTAGGAGAATGTTTTAAATTTTGCTTATAGAAGCTGGGAATTGTAGCTTTCATTAAACATCACTCTGGTATAATTTGTGTCATTAAAAGTGGCAATTTTAGCCAATTACTGCAGCTGTTTTGAGTTTACGTGCTTGAACGATTCCTGATTCTAGGTCTTAAGAAGATTTCAAGTCTCACTATTGGCTACTGCTGCTATAGCTGTTTGAAAATAGAATTAATTGTAAAAAAAAAAAGCTATTAAAGTTATTTGTATTGGAAAATACGATTCTTTAATAAAAAAATGAATACCTCTTCATAAAAGCAGACGCTAATTCCTGATGAAGTGGCTTTTAAGCTGAGTCAGACTTGTGAGAGGCAGAAACCTGGTGATGTTGGTGGAAACACAATGTGGTAGCTCCACCATGGGGTCCGGTGAAGTGGGCTTCTTTTGTTAGGAATGATCTGTGGATACAAAAACCAAGGGAGCAATAAATAAATAAATAAATAAAGAATTGCATAGGTTGTAAATATACTGATCAGTCTATAGGGAGCACTTAAACATATAGAGATGGGGCTTTCAAAGCTGCAAGGGACAACTGGATTATTGAGTCTGAACCTCAACAGAGCACCATCTATTGACTTCAGCTATTTGGGTAGGGAGCCCTGGAAGTGGAGTTTGACTGGTGGATAATGTCCAGAAAGCACCAAATTAAGGCCAGGTCTGTTCAGGACTGCTGATAGCTGTAGGTTTAACTTTTAGCATCTCTTTTGCATACCATTAAGTAATTCAACAGCTCAGATTGAGTAAAACCTTGATCCCTTATTGCATCTAGTTAATTAAATTGCATCTAGTTAATTAAAAGAAAATATTAAGTTGTAAGACTTATTTTGAAAACAGCTATAGTATTTTATTCCCCAGACAATTCTATCTAAGGGGAAAATATACCTTGTTTAACTGCGCTTCCCCAGGAAGGGATCTGTTAGTCCCATAATCAAAGTCCAGACACTGGCAGTAGACTGCTAAAACCGTCCATTTAACTACATAATTTCTACTATCTAATCACAGAGGTAGGGCTTCCAAAGGCCAGGCTAACAAAGTTTAAGAGATTAGAAATATTGCTGCCTGGGTATATAATATAGATTGCTTGAAGAATACATTATACTCTGTCTTATTTGACAGAGTAGAAATTCAATTTGATTTTGAAGTTTGCATGGTCTGTACAAGGAAGAACGTATATTCATCTGTCACCACCTGGGGAATCTCTATAAACTCTACTGCTGCCCAGCCCAGACAGCTTTACTACTCTGTTCTCAGAAAAACAAACCATTATGTCCAGGGTGGCCACGGGGAAAGCCAGGTTATATCAGACAGACTGTGATTAGCCAATCTTAGAAATAGAGAAATAAGATATGAAGCAATGTCAAATGCTTCCCAAGGTGCCCTTGAGTGCTGTGACATGATGTCTGGTGGCTTTTCACTAAGCAGCACACAATGGCTGTCGACAGAAGGTAGGGCAAAAGCACTAGAAAGAAGGGTTAGTTATTTCAAGCTGCCTAAGGTTAGGAATTTTAGCTTAAACCCTGGAGAAATGAATCCAAAAGTGTAGTAAGAGGGGGAATGCATAATTTACTTCTGTTATGTTCATCAGTAAATTGTCTCTAAGCACATTATGTGTAAAGACGATGATGTTAAAGTAACGGTGGGCTGTCAGCATTACCAGGACATGAATCAGAGAGCTGCAATGGGAGCTCAGCTCATTCTCCTTAAAATAATGAACATCCTGGATATATCCAGGAAGAACAAAAAGCCCAAAGTCCCGCAAAAGCCCAAATTCCGGCAGGTTACAGAGCAAAGATACCAAGAGCAAAGATAAATCTGCTCTTTACTTTCATTTAGGGTAAACCACAGAATCCTGCAAATCTTTCCTCACTAAGCCCATACTTAACAGCTGTGAATCTGTTCTCACCGGTTCGCGCCTGCTGGCTTTCGATGATTTATTTTTGATTTACATAAGTGTGAGTGGAAAATATGGCCCAACTGCTTGTGCTGAATACTGTTGCAGAGATGGGTTACAGCACAGCAAGGGGTTGCTCAGTGGCAGTACGCAGAGGTCTTTCCAAATCAAGCCATCATTTTGTTTACATCAACTGCATGAATTCACCAGGACAAAAGCAGTGAAATAGAAGATATATTTTTTAAATGGTATGATTGTGGAGAACCTCACAAAATGCTATGCAGAATCTTATTACAGTGAAAGGGGAAGATTTAAGGTAAAATTTAAGATAGTAGAATTCAGCAGCTAAAAATGAGGGACTATATAAGGTGGAAAAGTATATATCTTCTGTTGAACATTCATAAAATGTCTGTCTTTTGGATATATATATATTTTTACTTAACATGAAAAATCACATTGGACTATATGCATCAAAGGCTATGGCTTCCACTACAGAAATTTGAGGAATTAGATCTTCCAATGACCTGATTGGTAACATTGCATATTTGTGTCGGGAACTTTTTTCTCCATGTATCCTTTTATAGATGAGAATGACCATTTTCAAATGCTTTGCAAATAGTGCTTTCATACACTAAGAATTGACTAGAATTAATCTTCAGTGACAAAATTCTGACATTCTGTCAAAAGCGTCTGTGTCAGGCTGTGAAATCTGATCACTCTCAGATTAGTTCAGAGATAGGGCTATCTGCTTGTGTTTCATTTATTATGGCCATCTCTGACCACTTACTTTGAAGTTATTGCAGAAATTAGTCGCTGTGTCAAACTTAAAGAGTTAATTTGCAGCCTGTGTGGTAAAACTCAAGCAGCTGACAACAGCAAATGAGCCTAACACTAGCTCTTTACCCCTCTTTGTGTTTACGTCAATTTAATGTGGTCTGGTACACTGAGACACTGTTATGTCAATAAATACAGGCCAGGGAAATTCATTCTTGCAAGCACATTGCCCAAATTACTCTTTTATATTTCCCTCAAAGTGATATCAGCAATTTCCATCTTATTAGTGCAGCGTAAAGATGAACTTAGTTTCTAGCAAAGGCAATTCCTACTGGTATCCTAAATGTTCTAATGTGTTATTATTGTTTTTCTTTATAACTAACAGGTAAGATTATTAATAAAGTCCTTGTAGAATATGAGTAATGAATATACCCACCAGTCATTCCCTTAGGTCAAGCAAATTTTTGAAGCCTAACTATTTTATTCTTGCACTTTGGCAATACTTAATCTTTCATATAGTCAATGCACATTGTAACATATCTAGTTAAATATTGTTTCTTCCTGGGCATCCCTCTGAATTAGCAAACTCTGCAGCAAAATATAGATCTATGTGGGGCTCTTTTACTGTAAAAGCTTAAAATCTTATTGCTTTTCTTTGTAAATTGAACACAACAGTTTTTGATTTTTACCCTGGACTAGGTTATATAGGTGTTTTGTTCCTGCTGTGAGTGAGACCTTGTAGATGAGAAAGATGTGGGGTGTGGGATGTGCTGCCATGGTGCAAGAAATTGTCTGGCTTGTGTTACAAATAGCTATATCTGTTTTGAAGTCATCAAAGAGCAAAATTGTCTTAAATGACTGCAGATTAATGTTCGAGCAAATAAAATGAGTGTCAGCTCCAGACCGCTGAATGTAGCAGGTGAGTCGCTCTTGAGACATCTGACAGCAAGACTGGGGGAAAATGCTGTGTTGTCACAGAGGACTTCAATTTGAGTGGCATAATACTAGAGGCCTCGCACTGCCAATTCCAAAATGTCCTTGGATTTTCTAAATATAATCGATGCCAAATTCCTGTGAAAGGGGTTGAACTTGGTGTTATTCTGTAAGAAGTTGCTGCTTGGAAGAGAAATGAATCTTATCACTGAAGTAAAGAGTACTTCTTCTTTGTTGAAACTAATCTTAATTTGACTGTCTCAGTTAAGTGCAAATAACTCCAAATCCCTGCTAATTTTTACGTTCACTAATGCAAAGGCATGGTACCTCCCAGGGGATGATTTCACAGTTTGGAAACAGTCCTGCACCAGAACAGAGTAGGACCAAAAAAAAAAAAAAAGAGGAGAACATGAAACTGATGTGAATAGACAGGGAGATTAGTGGTTCCACTGGCTGAATATTATCAAAAGTTTTTAAAGGATTTTTGAGATGTTTGCATTGATTTTTAGCAGGTGCCTTTGCACAGCAGTTCCCAGTTCTGAATAGAGTGGCTTGGCTGACTACCCCAGTCCTTTTTTGTGCAATGTCCAGCTGAAGGCAATTCAGTTCACAGCACTTCAGTAAGACTTGCAGAATATAAAGGGTTTCATCATGACCAAATTTATACACATTAGATGTCTATAAAGCATACATTACTTGCAAAATAACTGCATTGGCTGAGAGATATTTTAATTGCAAAATTAAACACTTCCGAATTGAGAAATGCCACTATTTCCCTGCACAAGTTTATCTTTGTTCTTTAACACATCTACTCTATATAGGGATGAATTTCATCTAGCTGTAGTTGCAGTAGCGACAATGGCAAAAATGCTTATATAGGTTTTGACAATCTCCTCCTGGTAATGGGCACAAACTGTCGGTGCTGATTTTGTTCAGTCTCTCAATAGCCCTTTTTATCACCCTTCACAGAAATGGATTTTACTCTTTCATGAAGACTTATAAGCACAGCCATGAGTTTATTTTCCGATTTGACATGCTATCTGTGTTAAAAAAAAAAAGGGAAAAAAACTGTTAATGGGTGGGAGCTTATTCAGATTCAGACAGAGAGGTATACTTGCTACAGTTTCAAATCTAAGACTTTTTCCCCAATTTAGACATCTCAAACAGTGATAAAAATATTTCCTTGAAAGAACTCATATATCTGGTTTTTTTTTCAGCATTTTGCTTTTGTATTCCTTCTGTTCCGGATATGTTCAGTCTTGGGTGAAAGGCAGTAATGTGCTTTGGCCCACAGTATTGCTGAGATCTATAGCTCTCCTGTGGATGCTGAAGTTCAGCTCTGGTAAGAATGACCTTATACAATATTGTCTGGGTTTTTATCCTTTTTCTTTTTTTTTTATACTACTGTTTTCCTGAGTGGTTGTCTATATGGCCAAGCTGTCTGTCCATGAAAGGTGCCTGTCCTTGCTCCCCTGCGGCTCAGCCAGCCGCTCTGCTTCCTTGGTGGGCTGTTTTATACGTCCCCAGCCCATCTCCTTGTTGGAAACAGATGAGCATCAGTGCTAGTTTAAGACAGGGAGCAGGAGCATGCAGGCTGCAGGCAGAAGGATGCGGGATGTCAGCTTGCAAGACTTCATGTTATCATGACTTTTAAATGTGACTTGCAGGTGTGACTCAGCAGTAGTCTATGTTGGATGTGATGGCCAGGCGTAACATATATGCTATTTAACACATATTCTACAGAAATACCCATGGTACAAGCGACATCTTTTTTAGACAAAAAGTTAACATGAAATTCTCCAGATACTTCCTGATTCACCGGAGGTGTGACGGGTCTTTTGAAAAGACTTCAGGAAAACGTATCTCTAGTAGTTTATTTAGTTGATAAGAAATACTGTCATAATTACCAGTTCCACAACAATAAAAGCACTGTACTGTGCATCTATGTGGATGGAAATGTAGATGGAGATACCATCTGCAAGATATAGGATGCATTAACAGTATAACTTCTTCTCTGTGTCCAAATTATATGTCAGGGTGCACATAAAGCTCTGATTAAAGGTATGGATAAGACAGGTTTGCTGCTTCAGATTGTTATTATAGAGTTAAAGAAAAACCACTATCAGTTTCATATATGATTGGGAAAAGCTGTCCCAAAGATGATCTCTGGAGCCCTCAGAAGAGCTGACTGTCTAAATGTACATTGTGCACAGTAGCAAGATGAATGCAGATTGTGAATGAGAAAGACTTTGATCAGAACACACTGCACATTTTGCACCACAAAGGATGAGAGAAAGACTAAATTTGCAAAATAATTGAGATTGTTGTCAAGAGAACTGACAGCTTCCACGCTGATGATGCTGTTGTTTCAGCATGAACTGCATTTGATCTAATTAACAAGGAAGGGCTAGAGTCAAACAAGGACAAATCTGAAAATCAGATTCCATTTTTATCTATTAATATTGGGCTTAGACATTGCCAAATGAAGTCCTCCATTTTCTTTCTTCAGAACTAAAGAAACAGATTTCTATTACAGCATCACACCTGTGCTGCAGAATTTATTTCATTTTTAAAGTCCAGAGAAAGAGAGGGTAACAGGAAAGAGGAGGCGTGAGACAGATTTCCAGTTGAATCCTTTTATCTCTATTGAGAGCAAGGCAAAGCAATTTGTTGGAAAGATTCAAAGACATTTAGAAGTGCATGGTAGTTATCAGCTTTTTGAATAGCTGCTTTTGAAACTTTACAAAAATTTTCCATTAAGGAGAGCAGTCTTGTGGGTTCACCAGCTGAACTAGCATGAACTGGATGTGGGAGGAGAGCTGCAGTGTGTGTACTGAAGCTGTTGCATTGGTGCTAGCCTTTTCTTTTTCAATTATCAGACACAAAAAAACTCTCCTGGGAAGTCTGCATCACAATATATACATCTCCTTGGATATGAACTACAGCACTTCAACACCTTGGTTTCTCTCAAGAGGTGGCTTGATGGTGGAGAGATTGAAGGAGAGGGACCTGAAAGGAAATTTTGAGTATTAGCTTGTTGCAGAGGTTATGGCCAAGGCCTTTTCAGAACAAAATGGGAAGAGTTTCCATTGTCTTTGGGCTCTGGAGAATCCAGTTCACAAACACAAGCCCCTTTAAGGTCAAATCAAAACTTTCTTCTTGATGTGATCATAATATATCTGTATGAATATACAGGATGTAAAATATATATATATGTTTATGAACCTGTCAGCAAAGGATATGTTAGCAAAGGGGGGGAGTATTTGAATATGGAGCCGCAAACATTTAAACCTAGGAGCTCTACTTAATGGATTTCTAAGAATATATCCTCAACATGTTGAAAATGTTTAGGGACTAATTCTTTATTTTTCAGTATTAAAAAAAAATATCTCAGGCAGCTGTTAGTACTGTTTTCCCAAAGAGTTCCCTCATAGCAGTGAGTTGGAGGGTGGAAAATGTGACTAGCGGTTGGATCCTGCAATCTGTGCTATCTTTTGCCTACTGTCTGGCACTTTCAGCCCTTTTTGTCCTGTTTTGAGGGATTAAAACAGATTTGTCAGTGCCACTCACCACGTACTTAGGTCACCCAAAGACAAGAAAGCAAAACGTATAGGTGAAACAATAGAATAGCTATAAGAAACACTTAATGTAAAATAATAGAGGAGCTGTAACATACATTTAATGAAATTTATGCCTCTGTTTTAAACATGTCTTCTGCAAGTGTGGCAGGCCAAACCTGTCCCCCATCTGGCTTTCCCCACAGTGACAATCCCAGGGGATTTTAATGGACATCTACTGGATGCTACCAGGACAAGGCCTCTCATGGGCAGAATCTGCCCCTCTCTGCCCTCTTCATCAGCCTTGACTCCAACACATGGGTTTTCTATCCCATTTGGAAGACTGAGGAGCTGCAGGATGCTGTATGTCTCCTGCACCACCTTCTTTGTGCCTTTTCTGAAGATGCTGATGGAACATCCTGTAGGATGGAGCTGTCCAGGGCTCTGCTTCTTATTTTGCTCTAATTATATTCCAGAAGGATAACCTAGGCATCCTTAGCTGCCACTTATTAGCAGTTCATGTTCCCCTCAGAGCCCTTGCTGACATGCTCTGTGCTGTCGAGTCCTGCTTTGAAGCCTTCTCCTTTCAAAGCCTTTTGCAATTTAGCTTTGGCTTTTTGGGTCGGATAGCATCACCTAGGTAAAGTGAGGTGAATGTGATCATACAGCAGGATTGACCATATGATATTAGAAAGAAGAACTCATCAGTAAAGAGACGGCTGTGCATAGGGCAGATATAAAAAGTGATATCTCTCTCAAATTAATCAGGAAAGGCTACTGTACACGGCTACTGTAATCTTTTATTCTGGCTCACTTTGAGAAATGTGTTTTTATATATTTAAGGGATAAGTGAGCCAGTGTGCTTAAAAGGCATATCATAGGGTAGTAAATGCAATGTTTCATTTGGTAAATCATTTGTGGTTTATTTTTTCTCGAATTGCTTTCCCTCCCTACACACTAAAAATTCTCTGTCATTTTTTGGGTCAGGGGAAAACATAGCAGTTTTTCTGTTTTGTGCAACCTAAAATGTCTATACACACCATGACTGTGCTATAAAGCAAAGTGTGAGGTAAGTAGCAATACACATTTAGTAGAAATCCAGAAGGGCACAGTATCTCATTTTCCCTCTACTCGCTCTCTACTCATCTCAGGTAACATCAGAATAATTTGTACAGACATTTTATAGCTTTGTAATCAATTCCTTTTTCTCTAATAAAAGCACTTCAGTGGGATGTGTTATTTCTGAGAAAATCTAAATAATGTTTTTGATACATTAAAAAAAAAAATCTCAATGTGTACCGCTGTTAAAAATAGCTCATGTATCTCTTCCATACCAAAAAATACCAATCTGCAGTAGAACTTGAGTAAGCTGTGTTGCAGATATATTACCAGTGTTCCTGCAGGGTAGGTGATTGTAATCTTTTATAGTAAATTAAAAAAAAATGAACTGCTCCAATAAATTTTGTTCTTTACAATGAACACACTCAACATGTTAATCTTTTATATGGTCATTGTCCAGAAGAAATACACGTGGTGTATGGTTAAGACACCCCTGTAAGGCACGAGGGCAATATGTCTTCTACTTCAAATTAGGATAGCCAAGCAGTTTTATCCTTTAAGGCTGCTATAAAACCTTATCTAAATGAAAGATATTAAATGGTGATGTTGCATAAAGGTGTATTTCATTAAAATGTTACTGGAAGGTGATTCTGCTTTTTAACTCTTGGAGCATACTCGGACATACAGACGAAGCGAGGGAATTTGTACTGGCAGTGGAAAAGCCTTGCACATTATTGCTTAATTGAAGGTAATTGGCCTGGCCATAGAAAGTGTAGACCTCGACATTCCCAGACCGTGACATATAAAGGTTAAGTATCACTTCCAGTAAAATCTTCTCAGAGAATTTAAAAGTTGCAAAACAAAGTTTGTAAGGCATCTAATTTTCTTGCTGACTGTGATTGTGCTAATTTTTAATTTAAGGTTAATTTGGCACCTAATTTTATTTATAACATATGTGCCCCTACCAAAAATTACTATTAAAGCACTTACTTGATATTACTTTAATGACTGCATACATTTTAGCATTTTTTTTCTAAATGGCTACTAAATTGTTAAAACTATCTCTGCATAGCAGAATTATTGTGAAATTGAACAGTGCAGATATTCTTCTATTAAAAAAAACCGAAAAAATAGGAAAAAAAAGCTGAATATTTACTTCTGCAAATTAGTCTGTTTTTTTGGACAAAGCAAATTTTGAAATATATGCTATTCAGGATGACTAAACTAAGAAATACCTAAATATTCTGCATTACCACCTCACAACTATATACCACAATTTGATGGAAATATTCATATGATTTTGTTTGTTTGTTTTTCTTTTTGTGAGCTTCTGTAATAAAAATAAACACTATGACTGAATTAATCCTCAGCTGCAGCCAGATTTATGCTGGATCCTGTAGGTAGGTATTGAAAACTAACACTGCATCTTCCAGTCGTAGGATTGCCATAGGGACACATTGAATTTCCTAGTGCTGTACCTGCTACCCAGATGTGCTATATATTAAGCTGTATCACACTTCTATTAGAAAACAAGATTTTTAGCTGTTTACAACTAAGCTGTAAAATTTGCTTCTGAATGAAATGCCAAGAATTTCTTGTCAAACAAGTTGGTGCCTCCCGTCTTGGGGCAGTACGGATTTATGTTATTACATTGCATGCTGCTCACGCTGCAGCCATGAGCTGCAGACGCAACGTGAAATATTGCATAGGTCTTCATGTGACTGGGATGTATCTACTACTTCAGAGGAGTGTCATGTGCTGCCAAATCCTAAAGACAAGGCTGACACCGGCTGCAGTTTTACAACCCATTTGAACAGGTCCAAGTGCATCGTAGTGTTGAATATATCATCCTTCCATCCTCTCTTCTGTCCTGCAAGCCATGCAGCTCCCTCCCCTAGCTCTTGCACTTGTGTAACCTTGGTGTGAGACAGATTGGGGACTGACATGGCTGAAAAAGAACAATAAAGAAAGAGAAATATAATCACTTCTCAACCAGATGAATGTATACTGTGTCTCTGCAGCAGAGAGGTTGGAAACATGGAGTGAAGAAAGGAGAAGACCTCAAATTAGCTATAAAACTGCGCACTCATTTTATTTTCTTTGCCACAGCAAGACCAAAAATTTCATTTTGAGGGAAATGGGGAAGGATTTGCTCCATTTTCCCAGTGGCATGTACTGTTCATCTTCAGTTTGCTCTGTGTTATGAGCTGCCAGAGGTCATTTATAGCAGCATGAATAATTAGAAGAGGTTCTTATGCAGGTGGAAGTGTTCTCTGATAACCACATTTGTCCTTTTAAAGTGGGAGGAAAAAGTGGAATGGAGAATGTAATTTTTCACAATACTCTCTTAATTACTCTAGCATCTGATAGTTGCAAATTACCAAACTGAACACCCATTCTTGCTAAGAACTGATGAAATGAAAGCTTCCCTGTTCTGCACATGTCTGTGGATATTCCCATGTAGTTTCTGTCTCAATGCACCTAAGGACTGATTTTACAAACTCTGGCACTGAGGATTTCTAGCGGTATATAGATATTTATTTTCTTTTTTTTTTCCCTAAAAAGAAGGCAGGAGACATGAAGGACACTACTCCAGCTGAGAGATCCCTAAGACTTTTCTTCTGCATATGCTGTGAATACACTTGAGAGGTTTTACTGGTTATCTTTACAGCTCTTTTGCACTACTGGGGGTACAAAGAAAGACTGCAGTAAAGCTGAGAATTTGACTGGTGAGTCTGGCCCTTGCCTAGCAGATACCACATATAAGCTCTACTTTCAGAACCTTGAAAATGGTAATATTTTATGTGTGATACAGAAGAAAATTAGATATTGACTAATAAAAATTTGTGATAACCTGCAGGATAGGTGATTTTCCAATCTACTCCAGAGACATCAAAATTATGGTGTTGTCTTTTGCAAAGCTGTGATCAAGCATTTCTGTAATAAACCTTGTTCCCAGGCATTTGTAACAGAGTTCAGATGAATAAGCATGGGCATTTTGACTTAAGCCTGGCATGCTGTAGATATATCTCAGCAGATGTGGAGCCAATTTTCAAGTAGCTGAGAAGGGATTTTTCTTTTTTTCTTTTTTAATGGGAAATGAGTTGAGAAATATTTCAGGCGGATATTTTATTTCTAAAGGTAGGTTAATATGTTTAACAGGTTGGGGTAGCTGGAAATACTGACTGGAGCTCCGGCACCTCCGTCAATGCCGTGACTGCCATTTATTCTTTTTTATGGCAAGAGCACACAGCAGCCTCAGTCAGGAACTGGCATTCTTTTATATTGAGCCCTGAACTTCCATAATGAAAAGATGTACCCTGCTGCATACAGTATATGCTAAACGTCCCGGTTTTTCAACTGATTGTGAATTCATGGAGGCATTTTTGCGATGCTGTAGCAGAATAGCTCACGGGCAGATAAACCCCGAGGAAACACAAACACGGGCGACCCCGGAGTACTCAACGTGCTGAGAGCTTTCTCCTCTAAGGTCAAGTGAAACTTGTTTTCTGTCAGATATTTGCGGTCTGTGCCACTGAAAGGCAGCATAAATTTCATGGGCCATGTCATTTAGCTGTCAAAGTCTCCGGCTCATGTAAACTTCCTCAATTTATGCCATTAGGAAGAAAATTATGCCTTTGATCGTCAAAATATGGTTATAGAGTACCCCCTTTTGAGGCAAAAATTTGCAGGGGATGAAGGGAGCTAGTGTATTCCCAGGTTTTGGGAGAGAGGACCCTCCATCGTGCATTCATTCTTTCTTGTGCAAAAAGTGACTTTAATTGCACGTGGAGTAGAGTGTGCATCTCTAGTTAGTTTGGGTGTAAACTTGGCACTGAGACACTAATTCCTTTTGACTGCTTATTCTTTGGATTCCCTGGTGAAGGCAAAGGTCCTTGGTGATTTGGGGTCTCCAGCTCTGCAGTGGAGACCCAGGCTGCCCTCAGAAGCCCTCGCTGTCTGCACAGCCGTCCCTCTGCCCAGCCCAGCTGCACTGTCTGTCTTTTCCTGCTGAAGGCTTCGTGTGCGAGTCATGAGGACCAACAGGGCCCACAAGCAAGTGTTGATATGGCTCTAGCTCCAGCAGAGCAGTTGTACATACTGCTGCCTTGAGTGCAGGCATATGTATATTTATGTTGATCTGCTGGGACTGCCGTAGGTCGCCCTGCATGCTTCAGGGCTTTGCTGAGTCAGGATACAGGCGATTTTCTATTAGGTGGATGGGGAAGGGAAACCATTATGTCTGGGTTTGTTCTAGCTGCACTTACACTTGCTTTTTAAGTGTGTGACTGACCCTAAAAATTCTCTCTCTTGTGAAGCCAAGGCCGAGTGCTTAGCTCCATTCCAGTCCAACCAGGTCAAGCGCAGATGATGTGTGGTGCAAAGAGCAGTGAGGGGAAGGAGACTGGGAGCTACCGCTGGCAAACGGCAGCACAACGGCAATCCTTCCATGCATGCTTTATACTGAAGCGTTTGTTATAACAATTTCATTCGCTATATTACATTGGTAAAAATCATCCTGCTTTCTGAAGGAAAAAAACCAACATTTCTATACATTACACATTGATTTGTATGAATTAAAATGAGTTAGAATGCACAATATATTTATGCGGTTTTGTATCTGCGTATCTTAAATACAAATATCTTTATGTGAAAAAAAACTTTTGCACTTAATTCTTTTTGAAAAACTCTTAAAATCTATGTTATTCTTTTCCATTCTGAAACTCATTTCCTCCCATTTCCTCCCTTTAATGACACTTCACAAAAGTCCTCGGTGTTATAAACTTTAGTTTTAGCATGGTATTTTTATGTAAAATATTACTAGCATTTTCTTTGAATCAATAAACAATTTTCATGACAATAGATGCTAGAATCGATGTAATTTTTTTTTGTAATTTACAAGTAAATTGTTTGCTTTCTTAAAAAGTGGAATAAGTCATATTTTCAACCTGATATAATAGCAGAAGTTTTGCACCTAAGCCTCCCAGTTCCAAGCTCTAATTGAAGTCAATGGGAAACTGCAAGAGGTGACTCTTCTACCACATATCATTGGGCCTGTATCAGGGTGAATTCCATTCTATGGAGGAAACTCTTTTTAGAGTTTCCTGAGAGAATGCTGTATAAACCAATTCATACAAGGGCCTTCATGTCAGGGATATATTTGACTCAGCAGTTCATCCTTAAATATTTAGCTGTAGAATATTGTTAAGTGAGATATAATTTTTTCAAGTAAGATCTAACCTTTCCAACATGCTGCAAAAGAACCAATATTGAGCTTGCCAGAAGGAACCACCTTAAAATCTCAAGAGAATTTTGGAAAAACAGTTGTTGGAAAAAAAAAACAGAAAAATTCAAATCTGTAGATATTCTGCCATGATTAACTGGATCTTTAGTGGTTCAGGTATTTATATATGCTTTTGTGGCACATTGCTATACTCTCAGCATTCAAGAAATGGAGATACATAATGCAATAGCCAGACCGGAGTTGGGGTGAATTAGGCTGTAATTCCACAGTCAACATAAGTCTGGACAACTCAACTTTGGCCTGGCTATTTATACTCCCCATTTTTTCTTGTGTAAGTTCTTGCACCTGTGCAGATATATGGTTGAAAATTAATCCAACAACTCAAAATATAGAGGAGCAGCTCATGGTTTGGCTGGAGGAGCACTAGGACAAGCATAAGGGAGGGAGCACAAACCCACAGCTCAGAGTGGGAGGAGCTCAGACCTGTCAGCAGCAGCCAAGCCTTGCACCAATTTAAAGTCATTGTGGGACTGCAACCTTTTTGCTCCCTTTTTCAGCCTGTGATATGCACCTTGCTATAAAGCTTTATGGATCAGTGGATGAGGTGCATGTCACTGCTGCAGGTGTGACTTGCACTTGGAGGTGACATAAATAATTAACAAATGAAGAGGGTTCTTGCCCAGAAAGGCTGACTGGCACTGACCTAGAGCACCCTGAAGTCGGCTCTCACCAGGGCAATTAGCAGCTGATTCAAAGGACAGATAAAGCCGGCAAGAGTCACCAAGGTGCAAGCAATACATGGCCACTGTCCTGATTCTTCAGACCTGGTGCTGCTCTTGCTACATGAAATAGGGACTGTAGAAGTATATCATCTTCTGCCTATGGTATTCAATGTTCACATATGTTTGCCTATTCACACTATTTTATCTGGTTTAGCTACTGCCTCTCAGATAAAGTCTGATTTAATAATTATGTTGTATGGCATTATTCTAATTCTAAAAAGCACCTCATTCCTCTACATTCTTGCAGCACTAAGAATTAAAAAAAAAAAAGTTTGGTGAGACTGTGGGAAGTGAGAAAAGAAGTTTTTCCCTGGAGGAGAGCATAAAACAGGCCAAGTTGTTTCAAGAACTGACTTTAATTGCAGTGAGCAGCACACGGCATAAGTAGCTATCCATCATTTTGCCTTATGTTTGGCAGAATGTCAAGAATTCAAAGGCCAGAGTGTAAAAAGAAGGCAAAATCATTAAATGAAAGGAGGATGCTGCACATGGTGCCCCTGTTGCAGTTTGGTCTGGAAATGGTTAATCGTTTTACCTCGTACTGCTAACACTGCAGCACCATAAGGTCTAATCTTTATAAAGACAAGTGCTAGACTGTTTGAGACTATCGCATGGATTTTTCTACATCTCTGATTTCATCTTCCTCTACATTCATCTCACTCTCTTTTATCAGTGACAACCACCCCAGTAGCCTCTATGTTGCCTCTTTTTCTGAACAGCTTGAACATCTGCAGAGGAGCAGCTCCCCGAGCTCATGCAAGGGGCTCTGTGGGCAGCAAACCTCTCTGGTTTGCCTGAATTCGCATCTTCTGATAATTTCCAAGGCCAAACATAGTAGCTGGGGTTATGTGCTGGAGATATCACTGCAATGTTCTTCAGTGGTGATTGAAAAGATCACTGAGTCAAAGCAGCTAAGTCTGAGAAAAGACAAGAGGAAAGGCAGAGAGTGAGACAACTATTTCTTTGTCTCGGGTTGCTAATGTATTTTCTCACAAATGGTGACAAATTTTAATCAGAACGTTTCAGGGTCAGTTGCTTGTATGGCCACCACCGCTCAGCCTGCCCTTGCTGTGTCTCGCTAGGGCTTTAGGATAAGCCAGCGCTATAAGCCTGATGGCTGAGGCTTACAGAGGAAGCAATCCCTGTCCTTTCTTCTTCCTCACAAAAGCTCCTGAAGGGAGGAGAGCTGTGGTGGCAGCATTGAGGCTTTGCTAAACTCTGGCAGAGCACAAGAACTGTCAATGTCAAGATCCATCATCCAGAACCGAAACACACTTACCCTGCATGTTTGGGAGGAGTTCTGTACCAGAAGCTCTGTGGGTGCCAAAGGTGCATGACTCTAGGTCACGTCACTGTCTGAGTGTGCCGGGAGGTCAGCAGTCACCCTCACTAGGCTAGCAAAGTTATGACCTAGGAAGGCAAGAGATGGGAGAAGGCTTAATCTAAAACTGTGTTTCAAGGCGTGTGGGGGAAAAAAAGAATTAAAAAAAAAAAAAGAAAAAAAGACATTGTTTAGCAGCCTCCTGTAAGCTGAGGGCAGTGCTCAGTTTCCATCGTTGTGTACAGCCTTCCAAGAGCCCTAGGAAATTGGTTACCAAAGCTGTTGCAGTGGGTTGGTTTTGCTGGAGCCAAGCACAAATCAGTAAGAAGTGGTGAGCAGGTGGCAGTGAAAATTAGCTGAGCGGTTAGCTAACTAGTAGCCATGGACACATGGGTAACCATAGCTGCAGAACAAGATGGAGAAATGTAGAAGATATGCAGAAGACATGAAGTGGGAGGCAGCAGATATATATTTTATGGTACCTTCTCTGAGATCATCTACAACCAGGAGAAGTTCTTATACTCAGTTTCAAGATATCCCTTAATGGGAGAAGACGGATAGAAAAGAGCATTATAGTGACATGAAAATAATGCTGGTCATGTGAAAAATATAACTGAGAGAAAAGCATCTAAGAATGGGAACAGCTTGGTTTCACAGATTGCATCTACGTTTATATCTCGCTGATACCCAGGAATAACTCATCTTGCAAGGCAAAAGGACAAGCTCGCTAAGAAGACCCTCGAGCCGGTGTTCAGGTGCCCCCAGCTCCACGAATGGCTCCTGTTGTATGGGAAGGGCATTTATCTCACTTACGAGAGATAAATGGTGAGTATGCTCAGCACAGGTTGAACAACGAACTCAGCATCATCTGAACTGTCATCATATGCTTGTACATGGTGATTTTATTCAAATAGTGATGGGTAGCAGCCCAGGATGGGTGACATGGAACTAGTCTCCGAAATATTCTGCAGGTTGGGTCTGGGCGGTCACCTCTGCCGTGGGAGACAGTGCTGCCCAGGTGGTGGCAACAGAGCAGGCGTGATTTGCAAGGTCCTCCATCCACTCTAGGAGTTGGATCTATTCACTAAGCTGGGAACCTAAAACTCAGGTGCCTACAGATTTGGCCCATGTCCTGTGTTTGATCCTGCTCTGACTCATTACAGTGCGTGGGGTACAGTGCATGAGGTGGTCTGCAGAGGTATGAAGTGTGTCATAAACCAACATCACAACTTTTTCTTTCTTGACAATACTATAGAAATATATATTTTTGTATGTGTGTAGGAATGCATCTGAACAGTTAATAAGACCCACCAGACCTTCTGTTTTAAAAACTGCCAACTGGGGCATCTTCAACCTTATTTTCTGACTTATGCTGTTTTCACTGTTCCTTAGACTATTTGGTACCTTCCAGTACCAGATTTTACGCCTAAAACACCTTCTACATGTAGCTTTAAGAGTGCCTTTAATTGAAATGATCCAAAAGTTAGCAGTTTTCCATAAGCCTCTGGCGTTTCTGTGCTAGAGAATATACAAAGCACCTTGGCAAATAATTAAACATTCTAATTTGAGATAATCTTTGATTAATGAAGACGCTGCTTTAGAACGCTTTTCTCTGGCTCTTATAATTGATCTCTAATTGTCCCATCTAAAGGTTATATATTGCCTTTCCTCAAGACTGTGTCCTCCTAATGCCTTATAACTCGGATCCAGCTATTAGCAATGTTCATTAATTCCTCCTGAAAATGCTGTGAACTTTCCAGATTGTAACAGTGCTTTATAAAAAACAAGTTTAGTTTTGTACTAGTTTTGATTCTCTTGAGAAAACCAAACCAAAAGATGTCACAATTGTGATGTGTAAATTATTCAATTCTAAATTATTTTAGAATTATCTCTAAGCTATCTGAGAGTGTCGGACAGAAGAGCTGTGGGAGGATAACTTAATTAAAAATAATCTCAGAAGTGCTTTTTGTTCTTTTACGGTAAGTAAACAGATGATGGATTTGCAATTAAGTATGTGATGTCTAAGTGGTAAATACATTTATGCAGAAATTGGATAACTTTAGAATTTAGGGCCTGGTAAAATGTTTGTGATGATAGTAAAAGACTCCGGTTTATTTTAGAGGGACTTTACTTAGACCTCTAACAATCTGGGACAGCTAAGCATAATTACTTAATTATTTACCTGAGAGATGATGCTTCTGCATATCATAAGTTGCTACCTCCTTTCTGAAGTGGCCTGGTTTTGATCTTATTCCAGTTTAGAAAAACAAACCCTTTTAAGCTGTTGTTTGATAGTCTACTGAGCTGCCTTTTATTTAGCTTAAAAAAACACGGCCAAACTTCGGGCGAGGGTGGTTGCTACTAGATATTGAATTCTGTCACATATTTTGGCATATGTCTGGTGTTTGACCACAGCATTACAGAGCAAAAAGCTTGTAATTACCCAAAATATTTTCTGCCTATTTTGATATTTAAAAATGCATAAGGTACTAGCATAATCATTTATTTTTAGAAATGTATCTAATTAATACATTTTGCAAATGCTTTTACTTTCCCACTACTGCATTTTTCAGCCTGATTTCATTAAAGCAAAATACTTATTCATGTGCCACTTTTCCCAATTTTGGCTTAATTGTTTCCAGTCTGTACAGCCCGTCTGTCTGGAGATGTTTATTACAGAGCAAATGTATTCTGGAAGGAGAGAGCCTGGCTAAATTGCTAGAAAGAAAAATTCTACAGTCTGACCTTATCAAGACAAGATCCAGAAGGTTCTTATTTTTCATTTTGACTGGGGACTGTTAGCAAGGGAAAAAAACAACCCAAAGAAGTAAGTTAACTAAAGTCTATCACTGCATTCATTGGAACTAGAGAGAGAAGAAAAAATAAAAAAGGGAAAAAAACAGAAAAAAAAAGAAGAAAAAAGAAAAACGCACTGTCAAATGTTTATAATCCATTCTGCAGAACTGAAGAAAAAAAGTGTTACATATTCTGCAATGACACAAAGCTATTTTCTTCTGGCTTCAGAAAATACAATTCTATTCTGCACAACTGCACTTGATATTTAGGGAACCTTTTAATCTGCTCTAAGTATATGATAACACAGAAGGAGAGTACAGCATCCGACTATTCAATAATATATTTTGAGTGATCTTTAGCAACTCTCCTGAGCATTTATGACTTGCTGGAGGGAAATGCACTTTTGAAAGATCATGTGCGGTCCCTATGGAGACCCGTGACCTTCCTCGGAGCAATTCAGCGCAGACTGATAGGTCTGATCACGGCGGAGCGAGGCAGGCAGGTTCAAGCGCTCTGGAAGTGCCTGCGGGAATACTAATGGGGTGCCAAGTCACTGCCGGCACTGTCAGGTCAGGAGCGGGTTATTCGAGGAGGATAAATACTGGTAGGGAGTCGGGCGCTGGCAAAGCCTCATGGAGACTTTGGATGCTTTGTGACCTCATTTGCTGCATGATCAGTTTATTAGTGGATCAAAGACAGATTAAATCTTGAGCCCAGGGACAGCTCATCAGCTCAACATTGAGGATGAAGGGATAGGCAGGTGAGTACAGACACTGAGGGACTCAGGAATGTGCATGAATCCTCCTCTATCTACCATTTACCATGAATTTGCTCATGTTTATTAATAAAGAGAAAGTTTTGCTCTGTCCTGCTGTTCACATCCAGGGCAGGGGAAAGAGAAAGGAGGCGGCGGCCTCCAAAGACCCCAACTTGGTCTTTGAAGATTTCTGCAAATAGAAGAACTTGCTGATGGGGGTCTTTGCTCTTCGGCACACGAGAGCCTTGCAGGGATTTATGCAGCATTGCAACAAGATGCTGCCTGAGTTTGCCCTGTTAACCGCCCCCCGCCCCAGCAGAAACCTGGAGAAGGAGTTTCCTGTTAAAAAAGTAGAACCAAATAAAGCCCCTTCCCCAGCTGCTGCCTCATTCTTGTGTTGTCCCCACTCCCCAGGGTACTGGTGTCATGATCCTCCTCTGTGTCCTATTGCTTGCTTTCCTGCAAGGCCACTGGAAAAAACAGCCTGTGATTTAAATCAGGCATTGTCCAGTCATTGCAATTTTGGTGCTTTGAAGGCCCTGCTTGATGCTCCTCCTTCTTCAGTGCCATCTTCATGTGGTCTCTTCTTCATGACAAAACCCACAGCTCACCCTGTTATTTCCTGACCTGCCTCTTCCTTCTTCCCCTGCATGGTAACTGCTGTGGAAGCTTGAAAATAAAAACAAAAGTGTCAAGTACATTCACTTTTATGGAGCTGCAAACAGGGAGCAGAGGAAGAGGGAAAACTCACTGCTGCTGCTGGCCTAGCTCAGTTAAATTGATGTCTGCAGCTGTGAGGTGGTCTGCAATGGTATGAAGGGTATCATAAAAGACACAGCACACAAGTTTTTAAAAAAGGAAAGCTCTTGTACAGTGAGGGTATTAGCAGGTCTCCAGTTATTAACTCGCCATAGCCATCCTGTTTTACAGGATCCACTTTTAGCCATCCACGTTTACAGCAAGAGCACTTTAGGACAGCAGTGTCAAAGCAAAGTTTGCTGACCTGATGGCCTGTGTGTCCTTGCACCCCAGCTGGCATGGGATGGATGTGCTGCATGATGTGCTTAGTTGCTTATTTTCATCATCTTTGTGGAGAAGGGAACTGTATCTTGTAGTGGTGATGAACTTAAGTGTGAGCTTTCCCTGGTGCAGGCTCCATGTTTTACCTGCATGGAGGAGCACAGTTGCCATTATCAGGGATGGATCTGGTGGCAAAGTGCAGGAGGAAACAGCAAGCAGTTAAGAAGAGAGAAGAGATTAAGCTGTGTCCTAGCCTGGTCTGGCTTGGCTCAGCTCTCTTAAGCACCCCAGGCTGCCTTTGGGAAGCAGCTCACACGAGAACTGTGCACTCCTCAGCCCTTGCTCCCCCATGGTGTCCTCATACAACCCAGAGTTGCCCGGGAGTGCCAAGCTCTTCTGCCCACAAAGCTGCAAACCTTTATTATCTTATTATTAGATATTATTTGGTAATTATATAGAGACTTTTTTTTTATTTTTATTGCTTTCAGATGCCTGTGCTGTGTGTTTAGGAACAGATCCTGTGCAGAGGTGCATGGAGTGGGCAGTACAGACAACAAATGTATAGGTGGTATGAGATAATATTTACAGGGCAGTGAAGGGCAGTATAGCCTTTGTTTTTCCTCTAATTTCAACTCTAAATCTTCTGTTTTCCACATGTGTAAATCCATACCTCATGTAAAATCTAACTGCTGAATCTGCTGTGTGGTCTGCTGATAGTCATTGCTGACTGGTAGCTATTATGTTACTGATCTATTTCTTCACTTTTTCTCCCCCTTTTTTCCATTTATTTATTTTTATTCCCTCTAATGTGCCTGGCCTTGCTCTCCTGTCTAATTCCCACCCCCTTATTAATAACCAGTGGAAGATATTTACTTTGGGGGACCTGCTAGGCTGTGCTGGCCCTGAGGAAGCTCTGCAGAGCTGATCCTGGTGTGTTTATAGGCACTTCCACCCCTTCGTAGCCTGAAGAGTTGGGTTCAGAACCACTGTTGCTATAACTAAGTCCAATGCAGGAGAAAGATGCACTGGAATTAATTAGAGCATTTAATTAGCTGGCAGCGACAAAGGGAAAAAAAAGGTGGCTTTTGGTTAACAAGGGTCACATGTTGATCCGCTGCATGGGTCAGAGTCTGCAAGCGCAGGCACGTGACGGGGGCCGGTCCTTGGTGCTGCGCGGGGTGTTTGCGCAAGCGTTTCCTCCTCTGCAGCAGCCGCCAACTGCCGGGTAACTGCAGGGGACACAGGGGCTTGATATGCAAAATTCATTTTACCACTGAATCACCTCTTGATGCTAAGGTCAATACGTGCCTAAGTTACCCTGAGTAATTGTGAGGTGCATTTTTTATTTTAATTTTTAAAAAAACTTCCTTCTGCAAAATGATTTTCATAAAACCAGTTTTATTGCCCAGACACTGAGGAAGAGAATCAGTCCTTATGCTATGTGCAATTCTATATTTTTTTTCTATTTTTAAGTGATTTTGAGCACTACTGGTGCATTCAGCGGGTGGATTCTGCCTACCTAACCTTGTGCCGTGGGTGTGAGTGTCTGTATGTGTGCACCCCCCCGCCGCCCTCCAAAGAGTACATCGGAGCGGGCACCTGAACGTGCCAAAGGTCTGTGGGCTGAGAGTGTTTAGCAACCTGGTAAACAGCCATTGGAGGGCAGAAAGGGCAGGACCAGCATTTTCATGCTAAACTTTTTTTTTTTCCCTAAGGATACTGATACAGCTTTTGAGCAGAGAGGCAGTGTGTGCCTGTGTCAGCACTGTGTTGTGCAGAAGGCCTGTGAGTAAAATGTTGTGTTGTTTAAGGAAAATGTTCAAAAGGGGGTGAGAGGCATTTACAGTAGTTTTTCTTTAAATGAAGACATCATGATACAATTCAAGGCAGAGTAGATCTATAAAAGCGTCATAGACTAAAAATAGTTCAGATAATCATTCTTATAATTAAACCTAATGGACCTTTCTGTGTAGGTTTGATAAGATAGCTTGTTAATATTTGCACTTTTTTTTCCTATTTAGTCAGTCAATTATGCATAAAGGACAAAACAAGAATAACTGCCCAAGCATTAGTGTCACTGGTGTCTGGATAGTTCTTATGTGTTGTTCTTTCAGGTTTTAAAGTGGGATGCAAAACATTTGGACTGATGCTTGGGTTGATAAATATATATTTATATATAAAATATTTATTGATTATAGAGAAGTATAAAAAAAACTCTTTCCCAGCCTGTTTAATTCTGGTTGCATGCATTTCTCTTGGAAATGAGGAAGGAAACAGGGAGCAGGTGAGAGGATGGTGATGGTGGGCTGAGAGTGGTTGAGAGATGAGGGGAGCAGTAGCAGAAAATCAACATGCAGTATAGAAAAGTAGTCCTAGGACAGGACATGCAATGAAGATATCACAGGGTAAAGGAATTGTTGGAGGTAAGAAAGGAGTGAGGGGAAAAAATGCTGACTTCATGCCATCTGTATCTTTAATGCCAAACAGCATTAGAAAATTTCAGGGAAATGAAGAAAACAACTGACCGCTTTCTTTAATCTTGAAAGGAGGAGGTGGAGACAAGGTGTTCCTCTTAAAATGTTGATTACTTTTACTCTGCTGTGTGGAAGAAACTGTGATAAGAAACCCATGTTTATCAGGGTGGGAAGAACACTTGGTGTTGATAGGACTGAATTTTAATTTGAAGTGGACACAGAATGCCTTAGCAGTTAAATGAGGATAATTGGATGAAATGAAGTTCTTCTGTTCTTATACAGATATTTTCTTTCTACATGTGAAAATTAACAAATGACTCATAAATTACTGTGGAATAATTGCATGGGACTTCATTTGGTAGCAATTAGGAAAATGCCATGATGTCAGCCATAAAGGTTTTTAAATTTTTTTTTTAATCGGAATGAAGCCTAATTCCCATTCTAAGGACAAAAGCATTTTTTTTCTTCTGGCCTCAGAAATGGATCTCTGGGATTTCATTCCTCAATAGGATTTTGATTGATTTTATTTTAGTAGTTTTATCTTATTTCATAATGTTTATATTAAATCAGATACCTCTGAGCACTTAATCATTTTTAGCTTCTAGATCTTTGTATTTAATATTATATTTGCTGTCAAAATGTAATATAAATAAGAGTCATAATAAAGGAAAGTCATTGATCAGGTGGAGCAAAATGCAGCAATGACAAGGAACCAAGAGCCTGATGCAGAAATCTGGGTGTAATAAAGAGACACCTACTGACTTTCATGGGTTTTGGGTCAGGCCTCAAATGGAAACAAAACCCATCTCTACTTGCCAGGCAGGTCAGCTGATGACCTGGAATATGATAGTCATTAATCCAGTATAATAACTCTGTCCTTACTGAAAAATGGGGAATAGTAAGTCAAATGGTAGGATGCTGCGCTCTGTTCAGAGGATGTAAAATGAAGAACGCGCAGCGCGAATAAGGGACCCAGTCTGTACTAATGCATCCTTCAAGCAATATCTCTTCATAAATTGCAAAGATACGAGCTCCAGAGATCTTGCCTGCCTTTGGGGCCTTTGGGGCTGCCTAGCTGGTTCTGGCCCTTCCTTGCAGGCTGTAGCTGGTGAAGGACTTGGGGGACGGCAGTGCTGGTGCTGCAGAGCCTGTGTCGTATGGAGCAGCCGGTATAGACCAGTTGCACTGGGCCAGCATGCAGAGTCTGAGGGCAGCTGATGACTGGGGAGACCTGGCTGCAAATCCTTTCTCAAGGATTGTGTCTGTAGTTTATATTAAATAGTCATAAATAAAATGTGGGAAGAGACTACTTGACATGCCTTCATACTGCCTCTTGGATGGGGCCTCCTGTGCTAGTGTTGTAAAAACGGATAAGGAAGCATGTAGAAATAAGAGGGTTGTGACTTCCAGGTACTGATTTCAAATTAACTAGTACACCAGAACTTATTTTCAAGTAAACCCATGAGGTCCTTAGGATGTGCAATTTGGATAATGATGCTGCAAGGTAAAACAAGTTTTGTTTAAAATACAACAAGGACACAGTGTTATTGGTGTGTGTATTGTCTGCCTGGCTGCTTTTCTAGATTCCCTGTTGGAGGAAAAGGGAGATCTCCAAAGCAACTTGATGACTGTTGGGTAGGTCCAGAATGTTAATACTCTCCTGACCTGTGCAGGGGTGGAGAAAAGGTTCCCACAGTCCTGCAGGAACAGCTGGCAGAGGTGGAATCTTTGGACCTGCCTCTCAGCTGTGGAGGAGCCAAGAAGCTCTTCCCCTGGGACTGGCATCTTCATTATCATGGCAGGAAGGTATCAGACGTGGCAGCCTCCCAGGAGGTAATTGGCTGGACACCCTCATTTGTCTTGGCTGAGCTACTTCACTGGTGTCATCCCATTTGTCTAATTGTAGCCTCCTACCTCCTAGAGACCTTGGGAAAAAAAAATAAGTCTGAGATCCACATGTTCAAATACCTACCTTTCCTTTGCATTCTTCCTCTCCTTTTGAAGAGGTGATGAGGCTGAAGGGCTGCGGATGGTTGATTCAAGGGCAATGAGGAGGTATGAACAGCCTTCCTGGAGCTAGCAATGCAGCAGGAAATCTCTAATGCCCCTGCAAGAAGGTGAACATCAGCTAAATGGGACCTACTGGCTAAAAGATCTTCTGGCATGGTTTTGTCACTGGGTGGTAGAGCAGGAATTGCTGCTTAGAGCTGATGTGGAGGGAGGGAGTATGGTGATCATCAACTAAATTGCACTGGGTAGAAACTAGTGTCATGCTGACCATTTGGCCAAAGTGTCTACAACTTTGTGTTGATTAGCACTGATAAGGCTGTGATATTTGGGAATTTATATTTGAGCATTGGCTGTTGTCCTCCCTGTATGTATAAATGAAGCTCTTGTTTGTGCCAACACCTAGCAAACATCAACGTTTGAGGTAGGGGAAAAAGCAGTCTACACTTAGGTATTTGGCCATTTGCTTTTATGTTTTGTTATTGTGGTTTTAGTCTTTAAAAATGCCTATAATTTGGAACACAACTGCATATTGACTATTGTAACCCATTTTCTACCCCAATCTCATCTAGGTTAAATGGCAATTAATGTGTTCCTCAGCTGACTATAACCCACATAATCATCTGTTCTCTCTACTCAGCTTGTTTCAGAATAATCTCTAGGAAGCTATTGGTTTTAAGATACATTTTCAAGCAAAAGCGTCTACTGAGCCGACTTACCTCACAGAAGAGAGAAGAGCATCTTCTTGTGTGACTGTATTTCTTGTACTCTCATCTCACTGCTGTCCATTCCCTTAAACTTCTGCTTCTCTTGTATATATTTTATCTTAAGTTGACAGAGCAGTCAAATCAGTGTAACACAACTTGTTTGTTTGTTTGTTTATTTAGTTCTGTTCCTGGCTAACTGAATGAATTTAATGGAACTATACAGGCAAGAAGAAGCAAAAATACCTAAGATTCATTTGCACCAAAGTGTTTTGGGATACTAAAAAAGTATAAAGTACTGCATAGCCTAACTGTCCAGTTCCCTGAACGAGGGAGAACACTAAGCACCCAAGTGAGCCTTCCAGCTGCTATCAGCAACAGTATTTTTTTCTTTTGCCCTAAACTCAATTTTGATCTAAAGTACAGAGTATCAATTGTATTTTTTCTTTGCCAATGGATCTGTAAAGCTAGCTGCACCAATGCTGTCTTGAACACAATGGTGTCTCCAAACAGTGTAGCTATAGAAATATTTCTTTTATAAAGATCAATGAGCTTGTAGATCTTGCACTTGCAGTTTGGGGTATTCTTTAGAAAATAGTGTCACATCTGTAGCTTGACTTATGCCTTTTCCCTTTGCCTGGACAAGTGAAGTAAAATAATATATATTTGGTATGTAGTGTAGCTAGAACAAAATATTATTTTAACGCCCTGGTCTTGAAAGTCGTGTTTCTAACCCTACCCTGCCTGCCGTCTGTATGCTCCTTGCTCTGCCCCTTGTACTGAACACCCCCTCCTGTTTGGTAAGGAAAGAAAAGCTGAAAGAAGCTTGAAAAGGGAACAGCCTTGTGTCTAGGGCAGGCAAAAACAGCAATATGTTGCCTTGGAAATACTTCAATTAATCAGTTTTACCACTCTTTTCAAATACTTCCCTTTTAAAAGCTTTTCATTTTTGTCTTGAGCGATGCAGCTTTAGTGGCTGTCTTTGAGCAGCTGGTGACTGTGCATATGGTAAAACTTAAACGTCTCCTTTCAAGGTGCAGCTGCAGATGGATCCCTCTCCCACCGTGGTGTTACCAGCCAGTGTCCTGGAGCAGACGGCCTCGCGGCTCGGGTGCAGTCCCGTTGATGTGCGGCTCGCCTCGCACTTGGATGAAGAAGACGAGTTGAAGCACCTCCGCAGTTGTTTCCATATCCCCAAAGTCAAGGATCTGCCTCCAAGTGAGAATTATAATTGTGGGAAAGGTGGGATGTAGAGGGGAGGTTTGCATCTTCTGCATATGTTTATCACAAATCTCTGGGAATCACTGTCACTTGCACAATAATTGAGCAGTTGGACTCAGATCGGAGCACAGTGTGTCCCCAGTGTTGCTAAATCTATCCATCAGCTATCCATTCTAGCACCAAAAGCTTCATGCTCTCATTCCATAAGCGTGCGGGTGCTGTGCTTTATGTGGTGCTTATGCTGTCAGTCAGCTGCTTTGAACAATACAGTAACTGATTGGAAGTTACAGGCAAAAGGGTTTCTATCTAATGGTTCAAAACTGCAGTGTTGCTAGGAACTTAGTCTGGATCAGTTGCTTCTTCAGTATAATATAGTTTGGTATGATCTATCTAGTTACAATTATTCTAGTTGATGAAAGAGGCAGCAGATATATTGTATTAACTTTTATGTCTTATTGCTAGGCATAGAGATGACTTTCTTCCTGAGGTCTAATGGAAGACTCTGCCTTAGAACAAATAATTGAGCTGAGCAAATAATTCTTAATGAAACTGTTATTTGAAGATTTTTTTTCCTCCCCACCCCCTACTTCTCTCATAAGTTGCCTATGAATAGATAACTCCACATGACTTCAGTGTAGCTATGTGGAAATGACACTAAGATTTTTTTCTGCCTTGTTCCTGGTCTGTAGCTTTTTTAAAGGAGTTTGTGGCTGGCCTGGGTTTGGGCACAGGGCTGCTTCTGATCTAGGTATTGTTCTTGCTGGTTTGGTTGCACACCTTGGTCGCTTCTGTGCGATACCCAGGGAGCAGGGGCCAAAAACTGGGGCTGTGCCAAGGGCCCTGCTCCTGGTGCAGGAATCTGGAGGAGTCTCATGCTATTTCCTCTGGTGAATCTGTGCACGTATAGTCAGTCTCCTGCTTTCTCTCCCATCTCTTAAAATTAACGGGAGTGGGGGGAGGAAGAATGTCTCTCTACAAAATTTTAATTTTCCAGTAGGTGTAGGAGTTCTTTCTGCAGGTTTTTCTGAAAAGGGAAATGGTGATGGAGCACTGGAACTGCAGGTGAGGTGACTAAATTGTTTGAAGATCCATCACAGAGCAGTCACGACTGCCTGAATTCCTGGGTTCTTTTGGAAGTACCTTTACTTTGGCTCTCTTCCTCCTTAGCAGTGATGAATGCTGGTATATAGACAGTGAGATGGTAAATCTTAGCCTGTCTTGGCCAGCAGTACATCACTGTGTGCACCTATATGTGTAATTTTTCCCTCTTTTGATACCCTTGTGACTGTATCCATTGCATTCTTTCCATCCTCCATTATATTTTTGTTCTTCAGTTGCTGTAGTGTTCAGAGCCAAAGTCTATGGATGGTTTTCTTTTTCAGAGACTATAATATATCCACAACCCTTAGGGTCTAAATATATGTTTTAGTGAAGATAAGCAACCCACATAATAGTACAGACTGGACAGGGTAGGGAATACTTTATTCTTCCCAAATTGAGGGGCTTTTCTTTCTTTCTACTTTTTCCCTTGCCTTCCTTTTCTTTGCTTCACCTGTCATCAGAAACAGCTTCCCTGCTGAAAACAGCAGGGGTAAATACATATATATTTACATTGTGTATACTGTAGAGACTCGTTTCCCATGACATTTAGCTTAGCACAGGAGCGGATCCTAGATAACGTGCTTCTGAAGATAAATGTCATTACAGAGATTAACCATATTTACATAAAACATTACAATGAAGTCTTAAAGTGTAGCCTTATATGAAGCAGATGTGAACATCCGTAGGAGACAAGTATAAGATTATGCACATAAAAATATATATTTTTTAAATCATAATAGTTGGGTTATCAACTTACAAACTGTAACAGCTGTTTATAAAGTTTATTTGTTATATCAGTCAAGTGAAAGCCTTGAGCAGACTAACTCTGTGGCAGATTTTCCTGTGATGCCGTGGATGAGCATGAAGGATGAGCTCAGGTGATCAAGGGAAAGGATGGCAGTCGAAGACATAGAGAAATATTCGGGTTGCCTCACTCCCCTCAGCACTGCCAACAAAGTGGTTTTAATGTTGTTTCTTTTTGCGAGGGTCGAGTTGGACTTAGGAGTGCCTGGATGGCAGCTGGCAGATGGGCTCCAAATGGCCAAACTTAGGTTGTTGCTCATTTTTCATTCTGTAAAGAATCCCAGATCATTATCTGGGATTCTCTGGAACAAAGAAATGTCCCAGAGTGAAGTGTTGAACTGTATTTCATTGAAGAAATGGTTAAAGGTCATGTTAAAGGCTTGTGCTTTGTGGGGGACATAGATGGAATCTTCCATCCTTCAAGTAACAGGGTACAGGTAATATATAAGCAGATACAGACCTTCCCTGTCCTTTTGGATTGAATGGCTTTCAAAAAAAAGTTCTTTTTTGAGATTTAAGAGGCCTCAAGGCACACATCTAAGTGTAACATAGAGCACTGGGTATATTAGTATGCCAAATAATATAGATTATTAGATTTGACCAGTTGGCATGAATCTGAGTAGATGAGAAAACTACTTATTAGTGTAAAATAGTTTGTATATTTTTATACTCGGACTGCTTTAAAGGCACATTGCAATCATTTACCTTTTCTTACTATGTTGCACTAGCCTTTACTTTATCAGCTGTGCTTATTTCCTCCTGGTTGTGTATGTCTCAATATATGCTCCTTGTCACCTCTACCACCTCCAGAAATAGGAAGGGCCAATACTATGAGAAATGAGGGTAAAGTAATTTGTGGAGAGATGTGTGGTAGTTTAAGAATACTAATGCCTGACTGTAAGGAATCTAACAAAGACAGCGGAAATGTTAGAGCATAACATCCTCATCCGGAGGAGCTGCGAAATGATGAAAATGGCACCATAAAATGAGTGTAGTTTGAGAAGCAGCAGTAGTCCAGAATGAGTCTTTTAATGATGTCAGAGAAAGGAAGTAAACAGCATTTTGTGAAAAGAGTAATGTCCTCCCAATCTCTCAGCCCCCAAGAAAATATTCAAAGTAATAGATGTAAAACTAGAAAAACACATTTTATCAATGAGGTAATGCTGGCTCTCTGCAGCAGTGACCCAATAGGCATTTTTATTTAGAGAGGGCTGTGGCAAAAAAAGCTAATTTGCTTATAATTCATTACCTGTTTCAATGCTTGATTGGAATTTAAAAAGTATTAGTGAGATTTAAAGCTCTGAATTCTTGAGCAAAGATCCTTCTCTGTATTCCCAATGTGACACCATTATTGTCTGTCTTGATAGCAAAAGAACTGTTAATAGAACCAATTTAGGAGCATGGATAATATTTATACCTTTCTGTTTTCATTCATATTAAGAATAGAGATGAAAAACAGACATGGTATCTCTAAAAGATTAGACAGAAATTGCTCTCTGATTTATGCTTTCTAAAAGCTTCTAAAGCTTTAATTAAGAAATTACCTAAGTTGTCTATACTTCTGAAAAATGTGTTTCTGGTGAAGTTCAATGAAGTTAGTAATTGTTAGTGTTAAAGGTAGTAGGGGACCTTTTCCAGGCACCTAATCTATTTTTTTCCAGCCAAAACTCCCAGAAAGAAATTGCAGTCTTATAATTTCCTTCTGGCATGTATCTTAACACATTCATTTGCTCTTTCTGTTGGGTGTATTGTCAGTGTTTACCAGAAATACACAATGTTAAGTTTAGGTATAAATGAATGTAGATTGCTTACTACCTCTAGAAAGTCATCACCATTTGTCCCTCCCAGGATCTCTAACACAAAAAATCATAGAAAAAGGGAACATTTTTGTTGATAGATGATGTGGATAATTAGATTGTTCAGAGCCCTCACTAGAGCTATTATTTCTAAGTTTCCAGTGCCTTGTTTTTCTCCTAATCATTGAAAGGATTTGTCAACATAGATTTCCTTCTCATCATCATGGATGATGATGTGCAGCCCACATATATATATGCTGACGAGACAAGAACTTTTGAGACTTTCTTGAAATATTCTGTGCAATGCCCACGTTCCTTCTGAGCAGTGATTTAATCAGGCAGGTAGAACCTAGATGAAAGACAGATTTACCTGGTCTTTACTTTTATTAAAATGTATGATTCCAGTAGTTACATGACTCAGAGTGAGTATACTGATATTGGAGGCAAAGTGGATAGGCTGGTCTGGAATATGCTTCCTCTTCACTTGTCCTTGGGGCCAAATTGGTGGCTGCTCTGTTATAGCTCCAGGGTTTAATGCTGTCTGAAGTGGCGTGAGCACTAAACAGAGATAGATGGCCTTCCCACAAATGGCCTGAGGATGGCGTGTAAATCCCTTGAAAATTGCCTCATTGTCCCTGTCCTCAGGCCCTTGAACAGGGTCCCCTGTGTAGTGTCCTAGGAGGGAAGTGAGTATGTTGCATCCTTGGGGTGCAAGGTGGGCCTTCTTGTGGATGACTCTTCTCTGTCTCTCCTGTGTGCGTTCACACCCATGTGTCTGCTCTTCCCCTGCAGCGGACCTGAGCCTGGTGAATGGTGACGAGAGCTGCGTGTACTTTGCTGGGAATTCGCTTGGGCTTGAGCCAACAAAAGTCAAAACTTACTTGGATGAAGAGCTGGACATGTGGGCTAGAACGTGAGTACGTTTTGGGACATGCAGAACACTAACCACCCGTGCACCAGATGAGCCCTGTAGCTTATTTGGATCTGCCTTGGAAGTGTTCTGATGGAATAGTGCCTTAAATCTGCTCCAAGCTGGGAGCTATCCCCAGCGCCATCTAAACTCTTGGTAGTGAAGAGAGCAGTGAGGCAGGCAAGCAGAAACTCCTGGCTGGGCTGATCCACTCAGTGCTAGCTCCTCTCACTGACCTGCTTGGCGTGACCATCCCTGCTCAGGGCTCTGTTTTGTACACAGGGCACAAACTCTTCTAGTCACTGCCGCTCACTGAATGTGGCTCAACCTCAGTCTCTGATTTTTCTAATTACTGTTTTTAACTGCTTGTGCTTCATCCCCACAGTCCTTATAGCAGGCAAATTTTCCTCCTAAAGGCACTAAGCACAAAAGGTAATGCTGCTTTTTGGCCTCTTTTAACTCCGGTCCATGCCTGATGGGCTCATCCAATTTGGAAAGTAACATTCCTGTCTTCTTAGGGAGCTGAGCAGGGATTGCAAAAAGCCCTGAAAGAAGCTGGCATAAAAAAAGATAAGGGAGAGGGATGTGCTTCAGCAGTGCAAAAAAAGGGGGATTTTGTTACGCTGGAGTCTTCCTTGCAGCTGATATATGCAAAACACATATATCACACAAGCATATATATATCAATAAAACACTACCTTATGATATATATAAATAAAACAATACTTTATGATGTTTAAGTGTTTTTGTTGAGGTGCCCAACATCCACCTGAGCAGCTGGAGCAGGCAGGAGAAAGAAAAGAGATGGGTAAAAATCAAGTGGCTGAAGGCAGGAAAGGCAAGTAACATCCAGCTGAATGAGCGAGCTGGGAAAAGAGATGAACAGTTTTACTAGGATGGGATACGAGTGGAGCAGATGTGGTTTTTATGGTGAGCGAGCAGAGGAAATATGGGGAGGTAGAAGAGGAAAAGCTAATCCTGCTAACAGGGACACCCTGAGCAGAGAGCCTGTAGATAAAGGTTTCACAGTGCAAATGTGAAAATTCAGAGGCTGCCATTTTACTCCGAGTGCTGTGGGTTAATAAAAACTGTTTACCATCTCTTATTTATTACTTTTATTCTTGGTAAGGGAGCTAAGAATGAAGGAGAATGAATGTGAACTTGAGGAAGCGCTCTTGCCTCCTGGTTATTCATTCAGCACATCTTGGCAGTTTCTCCAGTCACTTGAAAAAAAATGCAGCCTTGTCCATTTCTGTATGATTATCATGCTTTATCAGGGAAACAACTGAGGTCTTTCAAAAGGTAAAAGTCAGATAGCACTCTTATCTGCTAAAATGATGTGCTGGGAGTGCAAACATATTTCAGCTCCTTTGCTCTAGCTTTTTATTGGTTCCCTTCCATTCTTACATCTGCCTTTGCCACAATGAAGGTTTCTTATTTTACTTTTTTTTTCCTGACTCAATGTTTATAAAAATCCCAAAGAAAAGGGGAGGCAGCATGTTTATCCAGAAGATTCAAAGAGTCTTCAGTAACTGTATTTAAGAGGAAAATGTGGTTACACCATGTTTTCAAACAATTGGAACAGGAGGAAGAAATGTAGAAAGACTGTTTGTCAAAAATGCAACTTGGCTCGAACTTTTTGAGTACATCTGAAAATTAGTGTTCATGTGTGAATCATGCTAGCTGAAGAAACACCTAAGGCAATGGGGAATGTCAGGGCAAGGTCAAGCTACATTTGAACAGAGCAATTTGTGCTTTTTAAAAAAAAGCTAGTGTGGGGTAAGGTGCTGGAAACTACATGGGAATAGGCAGCTGATGATGAACAAAATGGGTGTTTTTATTTCTGTCACCAAGGACAAACAAACCAAATCCAGTCAAATATAATAGCAGTCCCCAGCTGAAGCCTGCTCAGCAGCTCAGTGCCAGCAACATGGAGCTCTCTGGCTTAGATGAATAAATAGCAGGAATCTAAGAAATGGCATATAAATTAGATGCATCTTTCAAGTCAGTGATGATATAGATTCTGGCTTTCTTATAAATTGGTTTATCGTGTTTTCTGTTTGTCTTGGGACTCATCTCAAATAGCTGCTGTGCTTGTCTGTTTAAACTGTTCTTGCTCCTTGTAACTGATGGGCAAGAATGAAAGGGGAGGTTGCCTGGTGTCTACTATCAAGGGCAAGGAAGCAGGAATCTCAAATTCTGTATGGTGATTGCAGTGCGTCATTAGAGTAAGACCTGAACAGAAAGAGGCCTTTCCCCCCACTTTCTCTAGTGTTATATTCTTCCATGTCTTCTCTTCTTTGAATAGGGTAATTTTACTTTTCTTAGCTCTGATTACCCCTATGTTCCCATTTTTTATTCTTCTTTTTTTCATACTCTTAGTTCCTCTTTTAATTATGTTAAGGTGTAAAGATTAAAATTTTAGTCTATGGATAGTTAGCATAGATTAAAAAAGCATTTGATATTTCATTTTTCCTTCCCTCTTTTGGGGATTAGAATTGGATTAGAGCTCAATCCTAGATTACTTGAAGTGAGGAGATGAATAAAAGAAGAGATGGAGATGTCTTCTCCATGCATGGCCTAGAGTAACCAGCAGACCACTTGCTTGAAATGTAGCAGTTCCAGTGATTCATCTGGCTGGATAAGGTCAGTAGATATTCTGCAGCATGTATTTCCCTCCAGAACTGCTTATGCAACTAATGTATTTTATAAAATACTTGTTGAATATGAATATATAACTTTTAGTAGACACTGATTTATGTCCAAATTAGTTATGAAAGTGGAAATGTTAAATGGATTTTGTTGTAGTCCAGTCATGCTTTATTGAAGGGCTAGCAGGGGGAGAAACTTTTGTTTGGAAGTCTTGGGAATTAGAGCTTAGTTTAGCAAAATGAAGGAAATAGCTAAAAATGACTCCTCCACAGCTCCATGTGAAGGTTCCATGGGCAAGACTAGTGTGTGAGGAGAGTAAAGGAACCATTCATGTGAAATAACATGTTGATACTGTAAATGTAAACAGGAAATTAATTAATTTAGGCTGGAAAATAAACACCACCTTACTGTTCACAAATGTAATCTTGCAACAAGAATCTTCTGAAATGAGTATAGTAGACAGAAGTCCAAGTCTTTGACAAGATCAGCCAACACCTGCAACAGCGAAGGGTTGTTATTAGTGAGTCCAAAGTTATCTCTGGTTAATTCTAGGGGAGGTTGCAGTCCTGCAAACACGAATGCAGCTCAGCAGGGCTTCATCGGGTCTGACAAATCCACTTCTGTTTCGCAAGTCTCATCTCTCCGTTCGACCTCTTCCAGCAAGTTAAGCTTTAGGCTAAAATGCCTGTTCTAATGCCCCAGTTTCTGTTCCAATTTTGTCCTTCTGCTCCATGCAGTTCTTCACCTTGGATGTGTCTCCCTTTCTTCTGGTTATTTCTTTGCTTTGAAACCATAACCAAAGTTAGTCTGCCTTGGCTCATTAAATAACTTGCATCATCTTTGGCAATGAAGCAGGAAGGAAATTTCCACTTCAATGAGATTTGGATGAGCACAGAAGATTCCTGAAGCTGGCAATTAATTTAAATCCCTTTTGTTATCTCCTTTGAAACCCTGGGATCGTATCAGAAGATGTTTCTAGTTCCCCTAGTGAGCTCTAAATCAACTAGACCTCAGCACATAAAATGTGGCCTTCCAATTTCTTGCCAAATTGAAAATAAAATGCTAACTGACGAAAAATTAATTTGCGCAAGGAGAGACTCTCTCAATAGTTAAGTTTGGTTTATATCGTGCTTCCTGGCTTGATGGACCACATTAAATCATTAATTTGGGTACCTCCATTTAATTGGGCTACCTCTTGTGACCTGGGGTGTAGTGGAAACAAATTTAGTCGGATCATCTCAGGTGGTCTCGGTGGATCACCAGAAGTGCTGTCGTTGTGTCCTTAAAGATTATTACCCTCAGTGTCTACCAGAGCTGAGGGAGAGGGGTGGCATAATATACAGAGATATAAATTCTCTGAGGCAGAGCATAGAATTTTACAGCCTAAGAGTAATAGGATGTATTGTGCCATCAGCAAAGGCTACAGAGTTTCATGTGATTAAAATAAAAAAAGGATCCGAGACTATGCCTTTAACTGCTATTTTAGCAGCAATAATTTTTGTCTCTTGGCATTTATATTGACCATCAAGAGGGAGGCAAGCTGTAAGCTGTGCTGTAATAATAATAATAATATGAATAATAATTAATATTCCTTCCATCTTTAAGTATACTTAAAACTTTCACATTGTCTTCTCAAAATAAATTATTCTCATGCCTGAAATATCATATCTGTTTTCATGATAACCTGGAAAATTGGTCCAAAATTGTTAGTCTTGTGTGCTGGAATAGAGAGCTTCCATCAGTAAATTCCCATTAGAAGGACACTAATGGCTATAAAATCAGAGAAAGCTAATGAAAGAGAATCTTGTAGGTAGTTAGGGCTTTTTTCCTGTCTTACGTCAGTATCGTGTTTCAGAAATGCAGATCCCTTTGGGCTGAGAGTCATTGAAAACCTTTGGGTTTTCTTTCAGCAGTCTGTATTACCCCAAACTCCCTGCATTGCTTTTCTGCAGTCAAGAAGGGGATAGAGCAGCAATGTCTTGCTGTTTGTGAAACATCACTGCCATTTAGTGTGCTGTGACCTGACCTACCTCAGGGGTACTTGTCACTGGTGCTGGGCTAGACTTTCTCATCAAACTGTGGTGGTGTTTTATCACGTAGTCAGCTCTACCTGTGCTCTCCTGCAACTGTTGGCCTAAACAGCTACAAAAATAAATGGTGTTTTCCAAGCATAGAAAGAATTATGTTAATGCATAGTTAAGTTAATGCAAACTGTGTGTATTTCTAAATACTCCAGGGAGGTTCAAGGTAGATCCAATGAGAAAGGGTTTACCAGAAAACATCCACCTAATTTCTGTGGGAGGTAGGCACAATGGAACAAAATTCTGCTGGAGAAGGATAAGTCTGAGGCAGATAGGGAAAAGGCAGTGTGTTTCCATAAGCTAAGCACAGGGGACTTTCAAAGCTGGTAGCTGCCTCCTACACCCTGATCTCGCACGTCTCAGCCTGCCAGCAGTCCTCTCGTGAAGTTGAATGAATGCTGTGGGCTTGTTCTTCCTTGAAAGGTTTATTTATTTTCTCTCACATCACAGCTTCATTGTGAGGTTTTTTTCTGTTTTGCTTTTTACTCCCTGCCCCGCTCCTGCTGCCCTGGTCCCTCTTCTGACGCAGCCTCCTGCCACCCGCAGCCCAAGTACCCCGCGGTGCTCAGCAAATAGGAAGATCGCCTAGTGTGAGGTGGAGGCCCAGAGCAGTGGGTTAGCACCTTTCTTTTTCTTGACTTGAGTTTATTTGCATTTAAATCTGTGTCCTACTGCCTGTGTGCTCAATAAGCTTTGTGACATCTTTATATTTGCAATGTGCCTAACACAGAAGTAGTCTGCTGTCTTACTTGAAGCAAAAATGAATTCAAGACAATTGGTCCAGGGGCACACGTGCATATCTGTCACTTCAGAGTAAGGAAACGTTCAGGTTTAGGCTGCTGACTGGGGCTAGTGTACGGGCTGGAGCATTCCAGAGGGATTGGGGAGGTAAAAATTTGGCTTGTATATCTTGTAAGCAATTCCTGTGGGATCCTGTGGTTGATTGTCATTAGCTTCTCACTTGTGAGCTTTAGAGTTGCGCTATAAATAAAGTACTTGGATTATTGAAGTCTTTCCCCCTTCCTGTTCTCCAGTCACTGGATCCCTGGATCAGCACCTTCCTAGGGAGCGGAGCAAAGGGAGTACCTTTGTTTTCATCTCCTGTTTTTTTTTTTCCTATTTTTAGAGGTGTTCATGGCCACTTCCATGGGCGCCGGCCATGGGCTCTGGCGGACGAGTGCATCGTGGACCTGATGGCCGAGCTTGTGGGTAGGTGCTACACTCACTAGTGACACGAATGTTCTTGGGCTCTTCTACAGCTAGAAGTCCTTGATAAAATCACAGAATCACAGAATTTGAGTTTGATTTCCTGAGTCCTTTTGTTTTAAGGGAGTTTTTCTGACTGCCTGTTACACAGAGTAAAACTTTATTTGAAGGCTGGAACTGATTTAAGAGAGAAATGTAGGCAGTAATGTATGAGCATATGCATATCATGAAACTAATTGCAGTGAAGGGTTTCTTGGAGCATCGTAAACCACTTGGTCTAACATGAGAAGCCCTTTTAAAGGGCAGCTGGCATCAGAGTCCCTGTCTCTTTCCTAAAAGCGAGCCAATGAACTTTCCCATTTGAAAAACGACTTACTCCTAGCTGCTTTCTGCTTTGCCCCTGCCCCCCTTTCCCTGTCACTAAATCCAGCCTCATATCTGGAACTGATGCCAATGGAGCAGATAATTGGGGCAGGACCTGCTATTTGTACGTCCCCATTACCCCGCGTGCCCCGTACGGAGCCGGCGGCACTGCAGGATGCGCGTGGCGAGCGCGGCCGGTTCTCGCAGAGGCTGTGCGGAGCCCTGGGAACTCCTCCAGGCAAGTTCGGCAACCCCAAAAGCAGCTGCCTGTGTCCAAATGCAAGTTCCCTGCCTTGCCTCTTGCTGCAGCTGCCAAAGTGGTCTTTCGCTGTGATTTCCTTCGGATCAGTTGCTATTGGAAAGGGGAAGAGAAACGATGTTGGCATGGTCTCCTGCAGCCTGTATTTTCTCCTCAATCCTTACGGTTCTCGTCAAGGCTAGGCTAGCAGATTTTAGCTGGATTTAGCCAGTATATCAATTCTCCTGCTGAAGGTAGCTGACAGTAGTGACGGTCTGAACTGAGTTATCGTGGGTTCATTTGCGTCGGCACTAGGAAAAATATTACGGCTGGGTTGACCTGGCGTGCATTAGAGATCGTCTCGTGTAATTTCTCCTCCAGTTATAGACAAGTGCACAAGGAGCAAGTCCTGGCTTTCCTCCTTCAGGAGGAGTAAGTGGGCTTGGAGCAGGAGGAAAGGGAGATGTTAAGGAGTGCTTAATGACAAGCTAATTTATAGAGTTATTTAACTCCTAAAGCAAATGAAGGGAATGTGTGCAAATGTCCAGACTTCTTCATGAAGATTCTGAACAACTAAAACTGTGGGAATTTTGGCTGGAGCAGAGCAAGAATAGAATTGTAGCATTGTTATATGATTATTTGCAATGTAAAGTACAAAGATAATGTCAGTATCAGTGTACATATCCTTGATGTTGTTGTGCCATGTAGTGCCATCCTGCTCGTAGGAGGAAGTAATTCCCAAAATGCAGGTCAGGCATGTTAGTTTTCTGGGCTTGGCTTTGGTACTTGTCCTGATATCTGCTACTGCTCAGGGGTTTAAGAAAGGACTCTGAGTTGAAGGGCAAACATGCTACACTTCTGAAGGAATGTGTTATATTAAGATGTGAGAAATGGATAGGGGAGGTGGCTGGTTGTGAACACAGCCAAATTGATGATTTTTATTTTTTTGCCCCATCTCTTCTACTGTGGTTAAGGAATAGTGGGGCAGCTGTAAGCAAGTAGCAAAACAACAATCTGTTGCACAACTGCACAGTGAAGACTTAAAACTGCAAACCTCAAACTTAACTGGGGGTGGGGGATTTATCTCAGTTCTGTGCTTAGAGCAGGGAGCAACCAGGCTGCCTACCCGGAGGTATTTAGCTTTGCAGGGTGGGCTCTGACCCTTTCCATGTATCCAGCAGAGATTTGAGATCCTGCAGGGCCCATTTGCTAAATCCTGGTGGCTGTGATGATGCCCTGTGGGGATGACAGGGTGGAGGTGGCTGCACCACAACACCCGCTGCCTTTGGCCTCAAGGTTTGGGTCAAAGGGCCCTACAGAAAGCAGGGTATCCAAGGTGGTGGTGGTTATTATTATTATTTAACTAGCCGTCTATCTTGCAGAAGTTGCCAGGTCTGTGTGTTTTATACTTCTTTAACTTAAAGATTGAGAGAGGAAAAATGTGATATTTGCATAAACTTCATCCAACTTGCCAGCCAGGCTCCCTATTTTTCATTTGTGCAAAGCTTTCCTTTTTTATATATTCTAAATTTATGTATTTTTATCACAATGCTCTGACCACACTAGGCTTTACCACTGTGTTCATTTTAAACATTGATACGTACATTTAAAATTTTTATTCTATAGAGCCTGTTACGACTGAGGCATTTTCATTAACTAACTTTAGGAAAACATTCATCACTAGAATGTATTTTCTAGTCTTATTTTCCTGTTTTCTAGTCCAAAATGAACATGTGCAGGAAAAGATGTTGAGATGATCTCTTCCAATGCAGTACTTGTGATTAAGCACTCTCTTCCAGCAGTAACAAGTATAAATAGCAAGTATGTCAGTATGAGTAAAAAAGTGAATTTGAATTTTGTTGAGTTAAAAGTGAGAACATAAACAGAATTTTAAACTTTTTTATTCAATATTTATCACATTATGGAGTAGGAGGAGTTGTCATTTTTCGGAGTACTAGTAAGTGAATATTTGGGGAGATCCATTTGGGATCAGACTGAAGACTGCAAAATTTCTTTCTCTGTTTAATGGTTTATGGTGCTGTAGCCCCTTGTTTATTGAACACAGCTGCATTTTCTTGTTCAGTGAAAGCTGCAGTAGTAAATACGCTGTGAGATGCAGAGCCAAGGTCGGTGCAGGTTCTTCTTTTCCAGGCTCGACTCGAGCAGGTCTCTGCTGAGCTGCAAAGCTGGTGCTGAGCAAATTTGCAGTGACTTTGAATTATAAGAATTATTTAAAATGGCCAAACTGTCTGTAGAATCAGAGCTTTTTTAAATGATTTTTTTCAATTCTCCTGGTGCAGGTCAGGCCCCTGTTGCAGGAAGAGAGGAAAAGGACAGCTGCCTGCCTAACACAATCACCATAGTCTCTGAAGTTGTGCTTTGCAAATGCTGCTTCCCTTTATTAAAGAGGAGATTTATCAAAAGGAACATAGGGGTTGGAGATATGGCATAAAGTTAGGAAATAGAGAAAGCAAACATAATTTTGTCTGCAGTGCGCTGGGTCTTTGAATATTGTAATAGGTTAATTGGATCATAGAAAGGTTGTTTTCTGAAGCACAGTGCAGGTTATGAAGGATAACAGTTTCCCAATGACACGGATGAAGTTTGTTTTGTGGGCATGAAATTCAATAATGGAAAGCTTTTAATAAATATATAATTTACAGAAGACCAAACCTTACATGACAAATGTAGTGTCATATTTAATTTGGGTTGCTAGCATGCAGCTAGGAGTGATCTACGGATTAACCATTTGTTTTGCACGCAGACAGTGCAGAAATCCCTGCGGAAGCCAGACTCCTCGTGGCAGGAGCACAAGGAGCAGGACTAGCACCATTTCCTGCTGCTGGCCTTTTCCTTTCCTGCCTCAGGAGTCTATTTAAATATTAAAATCACGAATAATAGTGTTTTGAGCTGCAAGCTCTCTAGAGTCTTCTGCATCTGCAGCAGAACAGGTACAAGGTGACCTCTCCCAGCAGCATGGAGCCTGCAGGTGCAATGCTATGAGAGGGGCGCAAAGACAGCCCAGGATAACAGCTAAAGTGAGGGGAGAAAAGTATGTTTTTGCTTATGAGGACCTAGGTTCACTTACACTGCTTCCTACAGACTTGATGTCCTCAGTATCTGGAGTAGGAAAACTACTCACGACTTTCCTTTCTGACTCCTGGGCAGGTCTTCCTGAGTTACTGCTACGTAGTAACATGCTTTTCTGCATGATGCTTAAGATTTATGCACCACAAGAAAAGGGCCACAACACCTGAGTGGTTCTTGGATTTTGCTGTAGTGGCAGGAGCTGAGACCTCCTTGGCATGGGACCCCTTGGAAAGTTTTTACATGTAATTTATGCTTTTATGAATTGTCATACTTTTTGGCTGTGACTTGTATTGAGGTCAAACCTGTACTTCTTTCCTGAGTAGGTGAATTAGTAGCTCCATGAAATTCTGTGGAATGTGGTACGAAGGTCTTGGTGCTACTGCTTCTCCTGTGGCATCCAAGGCCGGAGCAGCTCAATTGTTCCCCTTTCCCTTTTTTGCCCCAATGTTGTGGTCTCCTTCTCTCCTTTTCTCCATTCCATCTGTGACTTCTGCTTTCTCTGCCTGTTCACACATCTGCAGCCATCTCCATGTTCTTACCCTCCTGTCCCCTTTGGCAAACTCCACCTCGGTCAAGATTCATAGGCAATACTACCAAACCTACCCTCCTTTAGCTGAATATTCCCAAAGCACTGGTTTTTGTCAAGGGTGCATTAATACTTTTCAGCAGTGGACGTGGGGTGTAGGGGCAGGGGGGACAAAGAAATAGGAATTGATTTTTCTCCATATCTCAGCAGTGCCTTGTCTAACGTGCAGTCCCTCATCCTTCCTAAACCCTTCCATCAGTGGTTCATAAGGGTTTGAGAATTCATTACCACTAAATAATAGCAATCGGTTGTAACTCTATTAGCTCAGTCAACAATTATCTGTAGCCAAAGGCATCTGTTTTTCACATAGTTAAGGCAGGGCACAAATGATGTCTTGTCCAGCTGCTATGTTAATAGTTATCTCCTATATTCAGTAAGTCATTTGAGTTTGCATTGTTAGGGATGGGGTTTAGCTTGACATCACAGTAACAATTTACCATACATGATTGCGATGCTTATGTCTGAGGTATTAATGAAAATAAATCCACTAGTAGCTTGCCGGTAAATGAAAATACTTCATCTTTTTGTGTGTGTGTTTGGGTATTTTCAGTTTTGTTTTCTGCAGTTGACCTGAAAAAATAAATATTTTCCTGTCAGAGTGGTGTCGTGAGTCAGACGAGAAATCTTTTTGCTTCCCCGCAATGACACCTCAAGCATTTGTTTACTTTCCAGCCTTTAGAGAGAGATTGACTGAAAAAACATACTTCTGCTTTGAAAGTGTCATATTGGATTTCTTTGAAATTCTAGTGCAATAGTCCCAACCTGTATATTTTTACATTTCAGGGGCCCAGAAAGGGGAAGTAGCCCTAATGAACGGGCTAACTGTTAATCTGCACCTCCTGCTGGTATGTCTTTACATGGGTTATGGGGTGCTGTGTTGACAAAATAGTGTGCATTGACTTGGGAACAGCCATTTGTAGGGACCTCTCAGATGGCCGCATGGGACAATGACCTAACTTTTTAAGTTTTTGGAGTTGCATCTGGCAGGAGACCCTGATCTATATTTTCACTTGTTTCAAAGGGAGGAAGGATTTGGGAACTAATGAGCAGAGCAGGGAATAGGCAGTTGGTCCCCTCTTCCTTGACTTCAGCAAAAGCTTTGCCATTGATCCCTACTGGAGCCAACTGTGGCCCCTGTTATAGGTCTACAAAATCAAGTATTATATGCTTTTCTGATTTGTTAAATGTTATATGAGCACAAAAATATTTGTTATTTCTGGGCAATTCTTTGATGCAGCCTGTGTAAAGAAAAATAGTCTTTACTAAGTTATGTGCTGGAAGCATCTCTGTATTTACTCTGCTCAGATGTGTTTTAACGTATTTTTTTTGATTTTAACAGCTATCTTTTTTTAAGCCTACACCAAGACGCTACAAAATTCTTCTAGAAACCAAAGCCTTTCCCTCTGACCATGTAAGAAATTAATATTTCACCATATTTGTATTATTAATCATATTTTTTCAAAGAATATCAGGAGCCTGATTTGAATATTTATTAGCTCATCTTGTCCAAGTAACATTACAATAAAGAAGTCTGTCAGAAGCCTTTGAGCTCAGCATATTTTACAGATTGTAGCTTTATTCCTTTTGTTCAAATAAAAAAATGTTACAAGAGGAAAAGATTGAATGGGTACATTGATTTATTAGTCCTTTTAAAGACATTGAGCAAACTGCTGGCCTAAATCAACTGAAGTTGTAAATGTTTTATTAATTCTTGTTGCTGTTTTACTTTATGAAACCAAATCAATACAAACTCACAACATTAATGCTTATATATCCCCAGACAGAGATGGAAATGTTTGTTCTTAGCACTTTAGATTACTAGTTCAAACATAATTTGTGTGCTGTGAAATGGGAGACAATAGCCCGTGCATTGGAACTTAGAGCAAATTAATCTTTTGGTTTGTGGCCTGCTGCTACTTTATCATCAACTCAGTAAACTCTTGGAAACTGATAACAAATTTGATCTCTAAGGTGCAATAAAAATGGCTCAAACTACTGGCAAGTTTATTTGTAATGAAGATGGCGGCACAAATGTATGCAATTGAAATTACCTTTATTTGAAGTGATGCTGATCCCAATGCTATTTTTGCTCCAAGTGTGCTGCTGCATCGGTCCAGTTAAATTTCTGTAACACCTCAGTAACTCCCTATGCGCCAGCAGTCACTTCCATTCCTGCCATATATTTTTGAGGTATTTTATAGCATTATTTGTTTTTCTGCCTTCTCCAAAGCCTTATTGAGCAATAAAATCATTGAGGGTTTAGAGGTCTCATTTCCCCCTAGATGTGCAGCCAATTGAAGATGGA
This sequence comes from Crypturellus tataupa, assembly GCA_034781795.1. Lineage (NCBI taxonomy): Eukaryota > Metazoa > Chordata > Aves > Tinamiformes > Tinamidae > Crypturellus > Crypturellus tataupa. The sequence continues at coordinate 351,817 of JAWLRI010000907.1, read as the reverse complement.
GCATCGCATGGACCAGCATGCCAATCCCTTCCAAACCAAAGCAAACTTAAGATCTTCTCCTGCATTAGGATTCCATATGCTGCTTTTAGTGAAAGACAGGCATCTGAGTCCCTTTGGCTGAAGATGTGAATGTGCTTGACTGCTGTTCTGCTGTTTTATCATTTGATTGCACTGACGCACTATGTGGATATCTCTTGCAGTATGCTGTTGAGTCCCAGCTCCGACTTCATGGACTTGATGTGGAGAAAAGCATGCTCATGATACATCCACGGGAGGTTGGTGAGGAGTAGCAAGACTTGTAATTTTAGGGGCAGGTGCATACTTTGGAGCAGTGTGGTCATATGCCCTAGATTATTTCAGTGTGTCTGCCTGCATGAGTTAATATCTCTAATTTGTCTAATGCTTTCAGTTAGATTTCATGCATTATGCGTTTTGTTTGTGGGTTCTTTGATATTGGAACCCATTTTATAGTTGTCTAGTTCAACTAACGCATTTGCCCTAAACAGAAAGTTATTTCCCCCAGTCCATTTTTCCTTTTGCAATAGCAGACAGCATCCTAAGAGAACTGCAGAATGGAGCAGTTCATTGGTTCTTTCAGAAACCCCAATGTCCTTTTAGTGTCCTAACAAAAAATTGGCTTGACAGGAACACCATTGTATCTTGATCAGCGCGGACTAAGGGAAAGGTCTGCTTGGAGTAATATGCAATTCAGACGCGTGTGAAAGATTGCCTTGCTTTGCTTTCATGGTATTAAAAACTTTGCCACCTATCTATAAACTGATGGTGACCTTTTGTTTCTGAAATCTGAGTCATCTTGTGAGTGAAGAGCCTACTCCTGAATGCTTGATAGATTTGCAAAGATTTTTGGGATAATAACAGTTGCTTTCAATTCAACAATCTTACCACAGCTCTTTTCAGTAGCAAGTCTAATTTAATTCTGTATTTTCACACCCTAATTGATCCCTAGGTAGTGGCTTGTTTTACACAGTCCTTGCTAGGAAGGCAAGGGGAGGTTGAGGCAGTAATTTTCCTGTAAGGAATCAAAAGAGAGATTTTTTTTTGGTTGAAATTCTTCTATATTTAATGACTCCAAGTTTGGGGATTTTTGTACTTTTGATGATGTGAGGCTTATTGTCTTTGAAATATAAATATGGCAGGTTTATAATAGCTTCCTGGGGGATATGAAGTTTATCAGAAAAGTGCAGAGTGAAACTGATAGACAACTTAAGTCTTGTGGGTGTCACAAATTTCAGATGCCACAAAAAAAGACATATACTGTTTGCACCAGAATTTTTTTTTAATACTGTAAGTTAAAACTGTCAGGAATATTAAAGACTGTGAAGCATGATAGAATACAAAGTGAATGGACTTTTTAAGACTGACACCTTCAAGATAAGTTTGCTAATTATTTTTAATTCCCCTCCACCCAAGTAACTTACTGATAGGCTACTTCATGGCACTATCTTTGTATATAATTACCATGCTAAGGGGGGTTACCTTTGATCTTGTGCAAGCAGCACAGCTTATAGTAAAATATAGATTATGAAATAAGAAACGACAGTTTCATTACTGCCAGAGCTGATGTGAAACGTGTGCTTTAACTTTGTTTTAGGGGGAGGAGACCTTGAGAATTGAAGATATCCTTGCCATGATTGAGAAGGAAGGGGACTCTATTGCTGTAATTCTGTTCAGCGGAGTGCAGTACTACACGGGACAGCTGTTCAACATCCCCAGAATAACAAAGGCTGGCCAAGAAAAGGTACAAATGCTCCCAAACTGTCCTCCTAATGACAGTTTTAGATCCATTTTCCTTGTGAAATATTTTTATAGTGGGAATATTTCCACTTTTTTGAAACCTAAACTATTTTTTGACCTTAAGGATGAGAGATTATTCATGACTATTCACCTTCTGCTGGGCTCTTCTTCCAGAACAGAATCTCAGGAAGTTTGTGGAAGAGGAGGTGGTGATCATAGCTCCAGTCTCTCTTTAAAGGTTAGAGTAGCTTGTCAGACCTGTGCGTTTCAACAGGCTTTCATGCTCTTCCACTCTTCCCACCCTGCTGCTGGCAGCTGCTATCACAAGCTCTCTTCCTGCAGCCAGCGGGGCCGGTGAGCTCCCGCAGAGCCGGCAGCACTCCGACTCAGCTGAGCAGTTTTCCGGAGACGGGCGCAATGTGGAGTACATCAGCTTCACAGGGTGACTGTGTTTCAGTGATGACTCAGCTGCAGGAACTTGCAGACAGCGTGTGAGGAAATTTTACTCTATGGACATAACTGTAAAACTTTTTTAACAGTCTTCATTGCCTCAGGTATCCAGGAAAAAATAGCTTTTAATCAAGTGATCTTATCAACAAGAGGTCACTAGGCCCTCTAGGTGGGCAGTCTTTTATTGCCTATACCTTATCTCATCTAAGATTAAGCCACTCAAAGCGAAAGCTACTTAGTATTACTGGATTTCTGCAAACCAGCTAATTATTTATGTGTTTTAACTCCAGAGAGGTTACTGGCTCACACTGGAGTACACATCTTCAGCTCATGTGGTTTTGGCAGGGGTGTTTTTCTGTAGGTCAGAGTAAGTTATGCTGGTGTGAAGTGATGATGAGGTCTCCCTTGGGAGACCAGAGCAGGTGCAGGAGTTAGTGCCTGTCCCATGTGATGCAGAAGTGCATGATATGTTCTTGCTGAGCAGCATCTAGCAACAAAATTGCTCCTGGTACAAGACCAGCTCCTGAGATGGATGCAGAACTCCATGAGGAACTGAGCATGTATTAGATCAATGTTGTGCTAAAAATGACATCTTCATAGTGCTTTCCTTGAGGGTTTTCAGTCCTTCGCTAAAAAAAAATAATCTAAAGGCCATGCTGAAAAGTTTGCTGATAGGGAAGGTAGTCTGTTAATAGGATGATGCCACCCAGCTCTGTGCTCGCTCTTGTTCCTGGTAACTGCAAAACTTTTGTTCCCCAGCCAACACCTACGCACGCACCAGGCTGCCGCGCCAAAATCTGCTCACTCGATGATGTGTCTGAAAGGCGTCAGGGGGAGAAATTTTTCTCATACTGTAAATATGAACAACCTGGGAAAAGCCTCTCACTTCAGCGCCTCCCTAAAGATGTTCTCCAAACCCCGGGCCACATGCTCAGCCAACTGAAAGTTGTGAAAGTCTGAAAGTTATACACTGCTCCAAACTGGATGATGATCCCTCTTTTAGAGTTTAACAAATAGTTGCTAGTACTTCATTATATGATGTGAAAATAAATTTGATGTTTATATTATCTAAGAAGATGACCAGAACTTGGCAGAGAAAACTTAAAAACTCTTCCAGAGATATTGCTGTGGACACTGGAGAGGACTAACTCTACAAAAGAATCCAAATGTGACATGAGGTGGTGCTCTGTCCTCGTGTCCCACTTTTGGCCTTGTTGCCCACTTACCTGTGGTCTCTTTTCAATAGATTTCAAAAAGTGTGTGTGTATATATATTTTAATTACCACCTTATTGTGGTTAGTAATTGAAACCAATCTGGGTGATTCATGGACTATGAATAATTACATGCACATTTAAATATATATATGTCTGAACTACTCGGATACCTGGAAACCTTTAAAAGTTTGAGCTAGTCCGGTAGTTCTCCTCCTATCAGACATGCACATTCCAATGTGCAGTCCCATGCAGTTATAGCACACTTAAACATCTGCATAGTGTAAATATTTACTCAAATAGCAATTAAATCAGCAGAGTTTGCCATTTTAATAGTGATAAGAATTTGTACCGTGTCGTGCTCCTTCTGTACATCTTGGGGCTTTTGGTTACCCAAAATAAGATGCTCTGTCTTGGGAAGTGATTGGCTGCTCTCTCAGCCCCAGCAGGGCTGATGCTGGCGGCTGTTGTTGGGTTTGAGGAGAGCAGAGGGATCTGCTGAACCAGAGGCACACGAGGAGGACGGAGTGTGATGTAAAGGCCTTCCTGCTCAAGAAATCTGAATTTATTTAGCTGAAGACCCTCAATAGCCATGCTTTCATTTAATCTTTGGACATTTTTGTCCTTATTTTAGAAACCGGCTAAACCTCTAATGCAATGCTGCTACTGAAGGATGATTGTTTTATATATTTTTTGTTTTGTTTTATTTTTAAGACTATGAAGCAAAATGGAGGTGTGGAGACAGCACATACTGTCTCATCTGTGAGATCCCTGGCGATAGCAGTAATCACAAACTGGCAGCGGCATGTGCTAAATGAAGCGGTTGGATGTGGTGATAGGCAAGGATGTGGTGGCTTAATTTGCCTTGGACTGCTCTCAGGTGAGCAGCTATTTCTCCTTCATAAGGCCTTTTTGGAAATGTTAACAGATATTAGGTTCAAATGCTCTTTCTTAGTGGATGTGCTATATGTTGCTATACAAATATATTAGCTTGTTGGAGAATTTATCTGATTAATGGAGAGTGATGCAGATTCACGGATGCCATTCAGATCACTAGATGGATATGACTTTACTGCCTGCTGAATTAGTTATCAGCAGTGTGTGCTGGTTTAATTTCACCTCTGTACTGTTCAGCCTCTACATCCAGACTTGCATTTTTCAGAATATAAACATGTGGACTGAAAGACTCTGTTTAAGAGCTGCCTTCAAGAGCTTCTGAAGCTGAGACAACCAGTTAGGGTAATAATGACTGTCTCATGCAAGACATGGTATTATAGAAACCCTGAAATCCTTTAAAATCTATAGTAAAAGAGGATAAACCCAAGAAAGTTATGTTGATAGGGAAGGTATGAGACTTGCCCTGCTAGTGATGAAGGACAGTGAATGACTTGAATGCTCTTGAGCAGAAAATAGGTTGGGGAGAGGTGATAAACAGGCAACTAAGGTGGGGGACATTCAAGGTAGAAGTGTAAGTTGAGGAGAGGAAGGAAAACATTTGTCAACTAGTATAGCAAAGCCCCACAGAAATGGTCTGAACAGTTCTTTTAATGTACAATCTAAATAAGATCCTGTAGTGTTGTAGCTGTTTTAGTCCTGGCTTGAGATTTGAGTTGCAAGTGCCGTCTGGAAAATGTCCTCAAATTCATAAGGTCAGTTATTTATGAATTAAGTTACTGACTTCCTTTTACATTTTTAAGCCAATTTCCTAAGTTCTCTGCGTATGTTAAGGTTCCTCACAGAGTGAAAGCTCTGCACATAGACAGCTTCATTAAGTCATTAAATATTAAATGAACTAAATTAAGCTTGAAAAATTACTTCTGGCTATTTTTCCATCTTAGGTCTCCTGGATAAATCAAAATTACTACATATTGTGCCAGAGACTCATCAGCAGCCTGAAGAGGCTTTAACAGTTTTCCTTGTTTCATACTTTGTGCTTGCTTTAGAGGGGGGTTGGTTGAGTCATGTTAATGCTTTTCAAGGGAAGAAATGGCCAGCTTCGAGGGCACTAGCTTTCAAGTACAATTTTCATAAGTTAGATTGAACTTTCAACTGACTCTGTATAGTATGTAAAGTATTTTAATCTCCTGAGTCCCAGTAGGAAGAGCTTTAAGATCCTTCATCTTCATTTCTTTTCCTGTCTCTCCTTCTAAATGTCCCAGCTTTGCTTGTATGAGGCTGTCATTTCTCTCCCTCTTTCCAAATGTCATTGTCCATGCTGAGTTGTTACCTGCTGATTATCAGCAGCCATCCAGACACTGCAGAAATGACTTTTAGATGTTAAAATAAAATGGAAGAGGCAGGGGAGAGCACAAGTCCTCTGCTTTGCCCACGCCAGATGGAGAGCTCTGTTTATTCCCATAGTTTGGGGAAGTGACATTCCCACGCAATCGCTGTTCGGCTTATTCAGGAAGAGCCATTTTGGTTTGTTTTACTTACAATATGCAATCTGTGTGACTAAACATTTGCTGTTCATGAAGCTTGAGTGCCAGACACTCTTCCCCTTCCTGGGGAAGGAAAGCAGTGCAACACATTTTGCAGATGACAACGTGAGCAAAATGGTCCGAGTGGTCTTTTCCAAGGTCATGCAGGAAATCTCTTGCTACTGGACCTGGATTTTCAGGCTGCATTGAATTAGTAAGCCAAGCAGCACCCAGATGGTGTTGAGCAATTTCAGAGCAGGGAAGAGCAGCTACCAGCTTCCAGGTTTATGTCCCAGTGGATGGCCATCCTAAGGAAAGCTAGGAGACACCAGCTGACCAGCTCCGTCCCAGATGGTTTCGGAGCCCAGGAGCCTTTGTGGCCGGGTTTGGTCTATATGTATCAGGCCCCTTTCTAGTGTAGTGGTTGCAAGGGCACCCTACCTTCTCATATCAGGGAGTTTTGTCCTACCTCTCTGATCTTCTCAGTTTGGCAGTCATCTACATTTTTTTTCTCTGTCACCGTCTGTTCAAATGTTTTTTAATAGAACATATCACTTGCAGACAGGGAAAAGGCTCAGCTGAAAAAAAAAAGTGAAAAACAGCTGATTGTAATACAGTAATTACTGCAGAATTGCTTTCTTTTTTAATGAGAAGCTACCTTTTTAAAATTTTGTTCAGATACTGCCAGACATGCATTCTGTCAGTCTACCACAATATTTCTCATTTCCACTGCAACTAGTGAATTTCTGGTAGAACTCTGGCAGGTTTGTGTGGGACATGTGCAAAGGGATACCCATAAATATTAAAATTTAGTCAACTGAAATTTTGCAATTAATGTCTTAAAATGCAGCTAAGTTAATTCCTTAAAACTCTAGGAAAACTTCTTATTCAGAAGCAGGTTGGCTTTAGTTTGCTGTAGCCTATGTCTCTGAACCAAGGCCATCTTACTGCTGAATGAGAGTATTCTCATGGGGCTCCATTGTGCTTAAACTTCTCTGAATTAACTTCACAATTTCAGATGGTTTGTCTTAATTTACTTTTTCATGTCCCTGTGAAGACAGAGCACTGTGGATGCAAAGGTGAAGATGTTTTGTGGGACCTTGATTTTATGTAACACTGAAAGTTCATATTGTGCAAATGCTGAGGCAGTAAGTTTCCTTATTTTGGATCATAACTTATCCAGACTTGAACTGATAGCTTCATTAGCACCTCCATTAGAATTAGTATGTCACATCATCTTAAAATGCTGCTTCTTTCAAATAGTTATAGTTTATATAGGAGATTAAATACACCAAAGTACTGTTTAAATAATTTAGTTGAGACTCCCTTTGTGGAAGAAACAGCAAGAGACTTAAGAAAAATCCTTTGTTTTATTATTGGACCTAGATGTTTTTGAAGCCTGTGCTCTCACTCTTATTCCTACCATGCTGTTTGCAAGCAGGTGGTTTGTTTTTAAAGCAAAATGCAAAACAGCATTTAATTTGCAGTCCAGGCACAAAAGGCAGTTTTGCTTCTCTGCACTTAAACAGCAAAGCCTGGGAGAACTTCGGGGGGACTTTTAGCTTAAAAATGCTGCCATCTAGCGGCTGATCTAGCGGCTGCGGGGTGTGTGAAGCTGCTGCTTCGGGATGCACACCTTTCTCGTGGCTGTGTGCTTCTCTTTTTCAGTCTCCAGGAAAAATTGTCTGTAATAAACACACCCCTTCTTGCAGAGAAAAGGGAAAAAGTTTTTGCAACTTTTAGGGTCAAGTACAAAGGTCCTTAAAGATCAACCTACTGCATAGGATGTTCTCAATACTTTTCAATTTCCAAAGAGCAAGATCCTCTAAAGGAGAAAATCAGGAGGACCTTGAGTATAAGTTTTCGGATGTGTTTGTTATAGTATGACTTGCGTCATGAAATATGTCACTGCTATTTAGTGCCTGTCTAGGGCTTGGCCTTTAAGTCAAGTGTTTGAAGTAATTTATTCATCCTGAATATTTACTTCAAGTTATCCCACTTTATTCCATAAGAATATACTTGAGAGCTAAGCTATGTTTGAATGTCCTTGAAAGAAAGCTTATAAAAAAGAAAAAATCCTAATTTCAAAAAATATCTACTCTAAATAAGCTTGATTTTGGTAATAACTGAAAACAGATGGGGCTTGATAGCGTGTTTCTATAGAACACAAGCGCATGCAGCTCGATACTTTTTGAAATAATATTTTTATAGTGATGGTCATCTTTACAAGAAGTGTATCACATATCTTTTTTTCTACAGGGTTGCTTTGTGGGATTTGACCTGGCTCATGCCGTTGGTAATGTAGAACTTCATTTACATGACTGGGGAGTAGACTTTGCTTGCTGGTGTTCCTACAAGGTAAAATAGATTAATTGTTTGAGAACATTTTCCGTAATTATAATTCCATGATAGGTCAGCAAACTAGTGACCATTGATTGAGACTTTTGGACCTTTATCTGAGACTGCAGATGGTCTTTTCATTTCTATTCCACTTGCCTCTGAGGTCCCATCTGACAGAGGAAGGAGAGGCACTAAAAGATTTTTTTTTCTTATTTAATTTCTGGGCTTCTGAAAATGAGAATTTTGTAACTAATTTATTCAATGAGTCTTGCTAGGACTGATTTAAAGTGAGTAGAAGTGATGGTTTTATGTGTTCTGCATCTGTTTTCCCTGAAGAATTTTCATTTTTTCTTTGCATTTGGAACATAGACACAAAAAAGTGAGGGACACAGGTTAGGCAGCAATTGCCTTACATGTGATTTCAGTAGTCAATAATGAGGCCCTCCTGTTTTATCCCACATGGAGGAAGTCGTACAGCTTCAGGGTTTTCATAAATGGTCCCTGAATGAGAACATATCCTTGTCAAAACTTAATTTCAGATCATTAGTCAAGGTATCTTTAGTTTTGTCAACTTCTTTTGACATTAGAAATTGCTAAGTAGAGTTGGGTGATTCTATTGGGAGTATCGGTGCATATTATGATATGGGACTGTTTTGACTTGATTTTTTATGGACTTTTGCCTGTCACATTTCAATTATGTATAAGCCAAGAAAGACATTTTTAGAATTCATCTGAGAATGAATCTGCTTTTACCTAGGTCCTCACTTGGAGACAAATGCTAAGATTGATGCTAAGATCTTCAATTAGAAACTGTTAGAAATGTTAAAATTGCCCTATTTTATAGGATAGGGTGAGGGGAGGAAAACTACCCCCTGTCGATAATGAGCACAAAATGCTCAGGGCATGTTGATTTATTCCTCACAGTATTTGAATTCTGGAGCAGGAGGCCTAGCTGCTGCCTACATTCACCAGAAGCATTCCAAGAGTATTAAACCAGCGTAAGTATATGTCTGTACCCAAATAAAGCATAAAGGTGCTGTGAAGTTAAAATGAGGAAATATCTTCCCTTTGAGTTGAAATCTGAAAGTGACAAAATGTCCTAGTCATAAAGTGATGTCATGTTATATTTGTGGGCGTACGTTGTATACACATATGTGTATTTATATATAGTGTATAAATGCAGAAGGATGAGTTACTCCTTCAATGAAGCCTGTTACTCAAATATTGAGTGATTGCATTAACAAAAAGGGCAGTACAAGTTATGATAACATAGTTATCTGCCTTTGTGGCCTCAGATAGGTAAATTTATGCTAATTTTAGCTAATTTTGAAATTGTTGATGTATATGCTCACATCTAAAGTAGACTTTCCTTGAGATCTGCCATCAGCTCTCAGTGAAATGTAATTACAAAAGAGACTGCTTATAATATTAAAACTAACCCAATCATGCCTCTGAGACAGTTTAAAGTAAAGAGAATGTTTAACTTTTTCCTTTTAAAAATGGATTTTTTGAAAATAATCATAGTCTCTGGTTGGTGAACAAAATCAAAGCCAATTTCAACTCTGTGTCTAATAGCTCTTTAATGCTGGCATGTTTTCATTAAAATTATATCCACTGGTAAAGCTAGGAAGCATTACACAGAGATCTGTGTTCTCAAAGACTTTATAATCCATGAAAAGCTGTGCTATCAGAAAGGAGGTTAGCTGCATTAAAAAAAAAATACCTGTTATTTAAAATGTTATATGACTGTAGTCTATATAGGTGTATTAAGAACAGTAGGATTAAGACTTTTAATACGTCGACAAATGTAAACACTTCTTTCCGGCTGTAATACCTGGAGAAACTGCTGGCACTTGCTTTTATTTTAGCTTGAAGAAAGCAAACTAAATCAGGTCTCAGAGAGGAAATAATATTATAATAAGCAGCTTCACTGTAGCATGTGCTGGTTTTAGACTGTCTAGACTCTTGGTAGATAACAAAATAAAGCTGATGAGTTCTTCTCAGTCACCATAGTAGAAAACTCATTATAATGATATATGACCTATCATGAGCTGATCTGATCCTCACATGTGAACACTGCAAAATCTGGATTGTTCCACGCGATTCCCTTTCCTCACAGATAATGCTACTTTTTTTGTCCTTTTTGTTCTCCATTTCCTAGTTGCTCCTTAGCTGTCTCCTTTGTGACTTTGGAAATGCAGTGGCCAAGGCTTCAGGGTGCAGCTCAGCTGTGCTGGATGTGTTGGGGAGGATGCCCAAAGAGGTGTCTTTTGGGTGCCTAAAGGAGCAAGCCTGCTAGGATGTGCAGAATAGGAGGAAATGGAAAGGTGAAAAAAAACAACAATGAAAAAACACCTCAAGGACTTTGGAGTCTATTTTCCTCTATGATGAGGAAAATGATGAAATTTTGAAGCTTTTGTGAGGGTACTAACTGAGTATTGCAGGTAGGCACTTAAATTAGTTTTTTTTCTGAACCAAGTTCTTCATACATAGTCATTAACTTGTGTATTGGGTTGGGATATAGAATGTCTTAAATATAAATGCTTTTGTGCAAAAGACTTTTTCAGCCTGGGACCCAATTAAGGATACAATTCCAAACTTCCTGCAGAGACTGTTAACATTATTAAACCATAGTTATTTCATACTGCCTAAGATCTGATAATCACTCATCGAATTGTTAGTAGGTAGTACTCCCCCCGATTGCTTTACTTTTCTTTCTTTTCCACATTGACCAGCCATCTCAGGGCTCCAAATAAGGCAGTGAGACAAAGGAAAATTTGTCTATGTCAAAGTATTCAATTTTACAGCTGATTTAAATGCAGAGCAATTTGCTGCATGTTGTACAATCAAATAGAGTGGAATTTAACTGCTCTGCAAGTTGTGGGTTTTATGCTGTATCTAAAGTCTTCGTCTGTCATCTGAATCAAGGATGACACCCAGTGGCCAGACAAATTCATTCAGAGGCAGAAGCACCCAATGCTTTCCCCCTCTGTGCTCCTCAGCCCACACACAGGTTGATTAAATTCCTGTCTGACGGATCCCCTTTTTGTCCTTTCGGTGTTCTGAAATACTGTTTTTAACTCGTGGCAATATTGCAAGATTGGCATCCCTACACCAGTATGGATTTTTCTCATGTGTCTCATCGTTCATATTTTCTTTAAGCTAGTGATTTGGTAGTTATTTTTGATATCACAATTATGTATTGCATTTTAATATTAAATGTATATTCTGACCATAATTCCGGGATGCTTATTTGCTGCTGCTTTCTTCTAAAATGCAATTGGAAGAAGAAGTTTTTGTTTCTTTGACAACCTTCTTCTTGGAGTCCCCAGTCCAAGACTGTGGCAATCTCTGAGCAAAGTGCGACAATCCAAACCAGGTGTTATCTGACAGCATTGTCATATGTGGCAGTGGTGTTGATTTGTCTGCTGTTTTTCTTTACATACCTGTAAGCTTCTGGTGAGCTGTTCCAGCCTCAGTGGTTTGCTAGTGAAGAATGTTACTCGTGCACAAGAGCAAGGTTGGGTCCTCGGGCCTGATGTTAAGACCAAAGCTGTGAAACTAGAGGTCCCCTGCCCCATTTTGCACTCCCTGATGTACCCGGGGGTGCCAGTTTCTTGATACTGTATTTCTTAATTCACAGCAAGGACCACAGGTCTATAATCTGCATGTAAGCATCATCACTAGTATCTTTACCCAAATGTGTCGGCTAGTCTTTTGCCAGACCTCAGTCTTTCTTCCTTTAGCAGTAAAACTGGATCCATCTGACATATATGGGAACAATATCTCTCTTCTCACATGATCTCAAGTCCTCTGAAGTCTATTATTAACACTAGAAGAGCTTTTTTAAATACCTGCTCTGTATATCACGATGCAATCCATTCCTGGCTAATTGTGCTAGGATTGTGTCTCCATGGCAGAATTTCAGATAGGAAAGGCCTGGTCAGAGCAAAACAACAAAATGGTAGCAAAACTGTTTGGCTAGTTACTGCCTGCCGTGTCTTCCATCACAGACTGTCCATGTGGACTTATGTCACAGAGGAGATACTTTCCAAGATACAGACAACTAATGCTGAAATTCCTGATGTGTCCTGGAAAAGCTTCTCTCTCTTGGTTCTGTCGCTCACATTTTTCCATTTACATAATGAAGGAGAATTAAAATTTACCAAACAAATTGGCTATGTGAAACATAAATGTTAGTAAATGTGTGGGGTAGAAGGTGGTGGAGAAATTAGGTCTTCTTGTTGGAGTATCCTCGGTTATGACTGCACAGTGAGTTTAACTCTGCTGTTAGCTGATATAGGAGTTGGGAGGGGGAAACTTGCTGAGCCCTGAGACAGGGGAAAAGAGCAGCCCTCGCTGAATTCCTATAATAAAAAGTAAGCCACAATTTGAAAAGATGAAAGGGAAGTAAATGTATGTAAAGCAGCCAGGAGAATAATAGATAAGCCTTGGCAGAGGATTAAATGAAAATTGTACACAGTCTAGTGTTTAAAATGAAAGGATTTATCAAGACTTAACTTTAGCACAGACTAGCAGCAGGTGGAGTTTAAAAATAAAAAGTTTGTGTGATGTGAAGAAATGCTGTATGTGCTGTATGTCCAAAGAGCGTGTTGGCTTTTATTGTAGGATAAAAATGTATCAAAGAACAAAATAACGAAAAGATAACTATTTCATACTAGCTTTGAGAAACACAGGGTATCTTCAGACAAATCCTTTGCAGACAGAGGTGAGAAATCAACCTTTTTGTTTAGATCACTTTCCTTTTTGACTTATGATCCCAAAGAAAATGCCAGTGCGCATGTGAGAACCTTTTATGAAGACCTGCATAATTTTGATAGTTGAACTTCTACATAGCTACAAAATACACAAAAATAAGATCCACAGTGCCTGACATCTCCACTTTCTCCTTTTCCCAGAAGCTCTGCATATTGAAATTCCAATGACAGATCCTATTTGCTCAGTAGTCTTAATTTTACAAGAGACTGCTTGATTTCTTCCGGGACTAGTAGCTCCTGTTGAGCTTTCCTCTAGTTATCAGTTGATTGCTGAGTAGGCACCACATTAATCTGTTCCTCTTTAGAGCCACACAGTCCCCAAAGAAAGCTTTGAAGCTTCTGTGAAAATAATGTTCTTGTGGAATAGTAGTATTTTTGCTGGTACAGGGTTGTGAAGGTTGTGAAGATTGTAGACAGATATGTATAGCATAGTTGTGCATCTATATAAAAATAATGTGTGTACATATACGGTAGGTATAGTCTGTGTGTATAAAGGAGATAGAAATATTTACCATGTTGCAAAGGACTCATGGTTCTCTGTTAAAGGTGTAAACAAGAGTTCTTTGCTCTTATTCAAATTGCTTCTAGGAAAAATAGACCAAAAATGGCCAAATTTCAACTGGCCTTTGCTTTCTTTGGAGTCTACCAGATCTGCATAGCTCAGCTTTGCTGAAAATTATAGTGGATCAGATCAGCCTGGCAAAGGAGAGGATCTGCAGAAGTAATAGGGTTTCCAGGAAGCTGCACTGAACAGAGCAAGGTCAAAAGTGGTTGCAGATAAAAGTGTGTGAGTTTGCAGAAGGATTTGTCATAGGTCCTGCTGCACTCCAATTGCTCAGTAAGCTATTTGTGGCACACAACACTTGTCTCTGAAGTGCATAAAGTATCCCATATTAAGGTAAAAATGAACTGTTTCTTTGCCAAGGAGATGAGAGCAATTTAGCTCCTTGAGCTAATTTAAAAACCAAAAGTTAAAACCTCCCCTGGGAAGAGGCTGTTTAGGAATAAAGGCATTGGCTAATTAGGCTTAATTGCATTGTCTTGGGACAAGTGATTTATTAGGCCAATCTAGGCCCATGATGAGCCTGCAGGGGTGTGTTCTCACTGTCACCAACTGAATCCCAAATATCTAGGAGCATCTTTTAACCTTAGAGAGAGTGTTTGTAGGGGAAGGAGGAAGCAAGCAAGGTTAATGTGCATTTACCTATTCCCATATCATCTATCCTATTCTCATCTCTCCAGCTTTTGTGCATCCTTTTATGTCATTCCCGTGCCTATAGTTGTCTCCAGGTTCCCTGCAGAGCATTTGCTCTCCCTCTTCCTACAAATCCTCCTTGATAATTAAGCAATATCTTCAAGCAATCTTGCCTATTTTGTCATCGTAAATAATCCTCTCCCTCGCTCCTCTCTGATGATGTTCCCCTCTGTCTGGCCACCTTTGTCTTCGTTAGATTTTGAGGCCTTTGAAACAGGAACTGCGTGTCTCCTTGTAAACTCCTGGGATTATATCCCAGTACATTTGGTGTATATTAAGCTGTATTACCTACAGATAATGTGGTTAATGGTTAATGTCCTCTTTTATTTCCTTTTGTGTTTCTCCCTGTAGCTGCACAGACACTTAATTTTAAACACTCAATATTTAGAATGGAGCACTGGAAAAATTATACATGTTTGTTGTAAAATTTCTCAAATATATAAGATACAGTTTATAAAAAGCACAGACTGATTCCTGCTTTTGATGAAGGCATCCCTCTGCATTTTTAACCTGCAACCTGCCCTAACCCATATGAGGAAGGAAGAGGCCTCAGAGCATTTGCCGTCACCATCCATGGTAACACTGAAACACTGATGTTGATGGTACCAAGGCCATGCAGTCCAGGAGGTACCTGATCCAACCTACTTGGTACCTCCAGAAGGTGCACGGGAAACTTGGTGGTGGGGAGAACACAGAGTTCAGTGGTTTATATGATGGGTCAGTTCAAATTCCTTGTCTATCCTCCTGGATCGTGCTGGGATAACACAGAAACCCTTCAGTCTGCCACTGCCTCTTCCTGCTCCAACCCTTGGAATCACAGAATCACACAGAATCACAGAATGGTTGAAGCTGGAAGAGACCTCCAGAGATCATCTAGTCCAACCCCCTGCTCCATCACCATAGCAGTTGGTCTGCGTTTCTCATGGTTGTAGTTTCCTGAACTGTAGTTTTTCTTTTCATCTAGTTTAAGACATGGCTATTTGAAGACATGAAACAGGCTGGAAAGGTGAATGTAGCCTGGGGGCAATCGCTGCATCCCAGGACCCTCTTTGAGCTGCCTCAGCCACAGGGATCTTTTCCAGGCCTCGCGTTGCCGGCCATGTGTTCCTTAGGCCTCAGTGCTCCACTTCTGAAGGATGTGGGTTTGGAAGCGTGTTGCGGCTGTACCTTGGCTGTGCTGAGGAGCCAAAGCAATGAGCTCATTTCCTTCCTGCTGCCGGAGGGCCTAGGGATGTTGCAGGAGCTGCTGGAGAAGCCGTCTCTCCTCTGGCACCTCCTCATCTCTACTATGCACCCACCTCAAAAACCCAATCCAGCCACTGGCTCTGCTGGGGAGGAAAGTTTCTGTTCAACAAAAACATGAAGCAAATCTTCTGCTGTTTCTACTCACATTTCTCCTACCTCCTTTTAGAAATCTGCTGAAACTAATGCAACTGGGTATTTGGGATTTTTCCTCTAGATGTCGTCTCACTTTCAGTGTTTTGTGTCTCTTTTTTTTTTTACTGTTTCCAACCCTTATTCCTTTTTCTTTTGTATTCCCTATGAGGTTTTTCTCCTAAGGTTCTCATTTAAGCACATGTCCTTTAAACAACAGGTTTGTTAAGCACATTAGTCCACAGTGGGTAATTGTTTCTACCTTTTCGATACTGAATGTGCTTTCAGTGTCCTGGCACTCCTCACAAAATTGCTCTAATCCAAACATAGTGGCTATAATTCTGCACATTTTTTGCACCCTCAATACATTTTTTTTTTTATTTTTGTTTCCCAGAGGTGGCTCTCAAACCCTCATTTATCTGTTCAGCTCCAAGTATCTGGGGTCTTGTACACGGAGCTTGCCCTGCAAATACCTTCTTGCTCCCACAGCTCTGTGATCATGCAGCTTCTTGGAGAGCTTCACACTGCATCTTCATGTCTTCTTGCTCATTCCCTTTGGAGAGAATTTCCAAAGTCACCTTCTTGTTGTGTTCTGTCATTTCATCTCTTAAAAGATGAAATGTCATCCCTCTTTGGAGATGGAAGTCTAAAATAATCCTGAAAGATGCTCATTTCTGTTGTCTTAATGATTTCTTGTCTTAGAGTTCAGCTCTATCAACTCAGATAAATGATACGCAAAGAGAAATGAACTTTATTGGTAGTAAAGGTTTTGAAGCACAACTGAATCCTGTGGTAACTCTGACTTTTAAAACTTTGAATTCAGTTAGTTCTAGCCTGTCCACAGATATGCATTAAAAAAAAAAAAGAGAAATATTCTGTGTTTCAGTCAAAGAGCAGAGGTGATAACTATTACGTTTCAGGTAGTAAGGATTGTATTATATTAAAGGTCTTGCAGTAACACTGTGATGCTGTATTCAAAAACAATGAAGACCTGAGGAAGCACAACTTCCCAAATCTTAAAATTTTTATACCATAGTTGTCAGATGTATGTATGTGTTATTTAGAAATCTATCTTGATATTAACCACTCAAAGATTCATTCAAGGGATTGAGGAGACTATAGTTCAGTAAATGTATCATATTAATCAAAACCATGCAAGTCTACTTTAGGTTAGAATTCATATTTAAAAGTACCTCTAGGAGGGATTGTTGCCTCTGCCTCTAGTTTAATTTAATCTATTTGAAACAGTCTACAAATTTACTGAATTCTTAGCAAATGTAATATGCTTTTTTTTATCTCCATAATATAATTGGGAACTATTCAATACTTTATAAAGATCACTGAGAACTTTATTAATATCTCCGAGTAAATTGGCTCCCTACTTGATTTTTAATTTCTGGTATTAGGCAGAGGATTTGATTTCCTCTTACTAAATGTACTAGCATAGTGTTGGCTGTATTCCCTCTTTTCATATATCTGATACTTGGCTGGTAGAAGGAATATATGAGCACTTTGTGATAATAGTTCTTCATCAGCTGATTTAACAGTTTAATTTAACTTCATTAGTCCTAGAGGGGCCAGGTTTTTTGGAAGACATTCCTCCCTCTCCCCCCCCGCCAGGATTTAGTTTATACTCAGGTTTTCTGCGGCTTGGTCATACCTTTTTCTTGCCTCATTATGACAAATGAAATTATCATTGCTCATCACAGCGCATTTGAGGTTTACTGGGGAGGGCTCTGTGTAGCTACAGAGCCCTGATTGCATTGCCCAGTGCTGCAACCATTTCTCTTCCTCATCCTCTTGAAACTGCCACTTGTTTCCCACTGAAGAACTGAACTCAATCTCCTCTTGTTTTGACCTGGAGGGGAAAGGGGGAGGAACATGTTGAGATTGGCGTATTCCCGCTTGTGTTGAGTCTGAAAGACTAACGAGGAGAAAAAATCAATGCAAGAAGAACATGTGTAGCCTCTGTCTTCGAATACCTATCGGCTATAAGTCACCTTGCGCTTGATTGACCAAGCAGCCAGGTTTTTCACCCAAGGGAGTCTCTAATTGTTGCAACGGTTACAGTAAATTCTGTCCTATTTAGAGGAGTGATGTCCCGATCCCTTTGGAATAAGGGTGGTAATGATGACTCAAAGATAGAGGATTTTGTGATTTCATCCATTGCATAGTTAACTGTGGCAATTTTTAGGTTATAAAACTGTTTTTAGTGATTTTTGGTCCTTGCTGTTAAAAGTTTTCTGCTAGGCAGAAAATGAATTTAGCCATTTTTAACCAAGACAAGCTGCAAAATAGAGGAGAGAAAATGTCTCCCTTTAGATGGTACTATAAATGCAAGCTACTTAACGGAAGAAAAATGTCATGCTATTAGCTGCTAATACAATCATATTACTTTGGTCTTTTGACAAAGTAAAGCCTCATTGATATTAAATATGAAAAGTTACTACTTTTGCTGTAGCAACTTTTCATGAAGAGTTTAGGGTTTTTTTCAATGAGTTCTAAGGGACTGGTCTATTAATAATGCATGGTGTTGCTCACAAGTCACATATACTTAATTAGGAATATCTGTAATGAGTTGAAAAGGGTAGAGGAAGTATTGGGTTAGATGGAAGTCCAAAACAACAGAAGTCTGGAGCTAATAATTACCTGGCCCTCAAAAGCTTTTCATATTCTCATAAAAAAGTAAATAAAATAAAAAAGACTTGAAATATTGCTTCTGGCAGTCTTGGCAAGGTTTTCTGAAGAAGATAGTTAGATTTTTGAAATATTACCGGCATCTAACAGGGACTGGCTGCCAACTCCCTTAATCCCCCATGCAAATCCAAACTGAGCATATATACTAGGAAGTATATTCCATAACTGACAGCTTCATAGTCTATGAAGGTTTTCAACTATACAGGAGGGTTAAAGTCTCTGAATTTTGCACTTAGATGAAGAAACTGGGATTTGTTTTTCTGTTATTCCTTGTTTTTATTAAACGAGTCCCTCATTGGCACACCAAATATTGCTGTAATGTTTCCTTCCGTGTGCCCATCAGCAGGGGAGTACGGGGTCAGAATGGGACTTTGCTGCAAGGCTCAGAGTTAGGGAGGTCAAGGTGCAGTGTTAGCAGGGAGGCTGGCAGAAGCATCGTTAGTGGGAGCTAGTTTTGACTAAATCGCCCACCTCAGAGATGCAATGTGAGACATCCTCGTGCTGCAACACGCATTTTGGTTTAGTGTCAGTAAACCACATAAGTGATGAAACCATGTAAGTGATGGAAATGCTATTTTTTTTCTCCCTTTTCTTTCTTTCCGGATATAAGTCCTATGAGCCAAAAATAATAATTTCTATAACTTTGGAGCCTGAGAGGATCATTTCAGAGAAAGATGGGTGGAGGGATGGAAGGAAAACTGTCACATCAGCCATGACCTCCCACTCCCATCTGTCCATCCATATTTCAAAACATCCAGTGTAAAATACTCCAAGGAAATCTGTTTTTTTGTTCTTACATGGTTCTCATTACTAAGTATGTGAAAACACGGTAATGAATATATTTTCACCACTCACTAGAGAGTTAGAGCAGTGCTCAGCATCATTACTGGAGAGGAGAGCTTGAGGCACAGAAAAACTAAATGACTCATCCATGATCAGGCAAGTCTGTGACAGCAAAGAAAATTGAAACTCCTTCTCAAAGCTCAGTCAGTGAGCCAAAACGATGCTATGTGAAGTAATGAGTAGTGTGGGGTTTTTTTTCTCCCCTCTGTTTAGAAGGCTTTTTTTTTTTTATTATTCTAAATTTTAGCATTGAATCCAGAGGGAAGAGTTGTCCCTTGGACTTTTAATAAAATTAATGCAATATATATGCATATATCAATATGCATTTATAGATACCTACACACAAATATATTAAAAATATATTAAAAATTACAAATACAGAGCACAATAAAATTGGTGAAGAATAGAACAGACTGTGCCCTGACTTCTGAGCCTGGATGTCAGGTCTCCCTCCAGAGTCTGCTGGAAGCCCTGGCAGCCCATGTGCATTCACAAATATAGGATTTGTGTAAGGCTCTAATGCATGGGCTGTTTTTTCACGATATTTGCCCTGCTGAGTTAAATGTAGGAGTGTGCTGCATGCTGCAGCGGGGTGACAGAAGTCACTGTCTGCCTCTTCGGCTCCCTGTCCTCCCTTGCTGATTGCAGCACCTTGGGTTTGTCTGACTTTGGTTTGGCCCAGTCAGTCCATGCTTCTATCTCTATAGCTTGTGACATGTGCCTTGGTGCTCTGTGTCCTCTTAGGAGTGTTAGAGTAGGTTTTCTAAGCTCTGATGATGGGAAATGCAAGGTACTGTCTACTTGATAACCCCCTGCAGGAAACCTAAGTGAAGTGACTGCCCAGATGAGAAAGAATTGGGTTGAGTTGCTGGGAACTCCGTGGACCCTTCTTGGGAAGGAAGACTGCAAAAGAAGAACATTAATGGTCTACTTTGAATAGGTTTTAGCTAAGGAAAGCCTAGCTGAGAGATGGAAGTGTAGAGAGGAGAAGACTGACTCCTGAGAGGAGCAAAAATCAGCAGAGTTTGAAAAGTTTCTGGAAATGGTGCTGTAAATTTGATCTGTTGGGCAAGAGTCAGGTGGTTTGGGGAGGGTGATGTAAGAGTTTGTTTATGTGATTTTGGCATCTGGGACTGACTTCCACCTGAATACAGCAGCATTAGAGAGTGCTCCTTCTCCAGATGCCAGCCCTGGCTAATTTTTAATATCTGTACTGTACTACAGGGAGCCCCAGGACACTGCTCAAGATATAGAACTAAATTTGTGTGTGCCTTAGACTCATATATGGATGTAAGTCATATTAAGGAATATATTTGTGCTTTGGGAGTTGATTTCTAACATTGGTTTCTCAGTACTTCTTTCTTTAACCAGCCTTCTGAAACATTCAAAGCTGGACAAACCTGGGCTTGGGATGTGGCATTAGTGGTTTGGTAGCGTTGTGTTCTCTTAGGTAGCAGAACGACGCTTAAACGTGAGCAATATGTGCCATGTTTGAGGTCAGGTATAGCCTGTTCCTAACCTCAGGCAGGTTTTTCAATTATTTTGCTAGTCTATTTGTTAAGACCTTGTGGGTCATTAATTTAACACGTCCCCTTTTGATGGAGGGATACAGGAGACACAGTTAACCTATACCCGTGTCAGTGTCTCATGCCTCTTTGTCTGCTTTTGCTGGTCTTAAGGTTATTGTGAGCCCTAAACATGTGGAGTTGATGTGTTAGTGACCGTTTTGAACTAACCATCTATGTTACAGATGTTTGGGATTGCAGGAAACTGTTAAATTGCCTTTGCAGACATAGCATAGCTATTTCAGATCCTTAGAATAAGTTTTCCCCTGTTTTCCAGTATTTCTAGGTACTGGCTGGTGAATCTCTCCTGCTGGGAAAAAAGGGCCTGAAATTCTTCAGCTCTAAAGCCCCAACTCAGACAAGTGCAAGCACAAGTATCTTGCTACTTTCCTAATACTGATTCCCTCTTCTTCCTCATAGCTCAAATAGGATGCACAAACACAATAAAAAAATGCACAAATGCACAATAGTAGGATGCACAATCAAAAAAAAGGCAAAAAATCTTTTTGTGTTTTATGTGAAATCATATGTAGCATGGTTTGCTGTTATGTGCTCCTCGTAGACACACTATTTAAGAAAGGCATAGGAAATTTCTTGACAGAATTGTGACCTGATTGCTGAGGGGAGACAAACTACTCCTTGCCCAGGGTGGCTGGCAAGTTTAACATAAAGTATTGCTCACTTTGAACTGTGTTTCTGCTCCTGCTTTTCAACATGCTCTCTCGTGGACAGAAAATAATTTTCGCCCAACATAATGACAAGATGCCTTAAATGCATTGCCCAGGATTGCACAAGTCAGGCTGCATTAGTAATATTTCCATGTTTCCTCTGTCATTGTTCCAGAGTTTCTTTATTTGTTCTTTCCAAGAAGGGAAATAAGGCCCATGTTGCTTCTAGCTGTTAATTATAAATGAGTAGTGTGATTGTCTGCAACTCAAAGCAAAGGTCAAAGAGATTTTTTTTGTATTTTTCTATGTCCCTTAACTGGATCTTCTTTGGCTATACTGTGCATCATCATTATCATTGTTATATCCCACACTCTTGCTTTATTAATGCAACTACAAATGAAATGACTGAAGCTGCAAACCACCAGTGCTTCAAGTTAATGCATACGGATACAAAGGGGGAAAATGAGCTAAATAAAAACACTTATTGAAGGGATTGTTCCTGGTGTAAATATGCTTTTAGGAATAGGACTAAATTGGAGGACAGTATTCCTTTCTGGAAACAAATCTCTACTTACTGACTTGCAAAATAATTGGAACTTTGAAGATAAAATACTTGACTTGAAAAACTTTCATTCCTATTTGTCATGAAATTGAGCAAGTAATAGCTTGCTTTACAAATGTGCAAGATACAATTTAAAATAAATCTGTGTATAGTTTAGAGGGCTACGAAATTCTCCAGGACATCTTCATCGCTATCAGGACAAGAAGACACAGCTTTCATTTGAAGGATAAAATAGAGCAACTCTCCTTTAATTTTAAAAGTTACTCATGAACTGGGCTTTGTCTGAAATAAGAATATTTTTCAGTCCGGTTGCACACAAGCTCAAGGTGTTTTTGAATACAAAAGTATCAAATATGACTTTTCCGATACTCCTATGTTTTGCATTTTTCAAAGATTATGGCTTGAAATTCAGGTTTGACTTAGATCTTACCCGCTTTGTTCTTGAAGCAAGAGTAGTCAAAATGTCGACTGCACTTCCAATACCCAGTTTGCATGCAGAGTAACAACTCTTTAATACAAAATTTTACTGCAGCATCTTAATGTGCAGTTTTATTGCCTATTATTTTTAGTGAGCATTTATAAAGCCTTATGTTTAGGGTTTAACACCTTAGCTATTTCCCATCACAACGGGATGAAATTTGGCATAGCAGTGGCTACCCTCACTTCAAATTTTTCACAGAAAATTGTAAACAGCAAATTGCTAATTTGTAAAGATTTTGTTAATTTCTTCACTTCAAAGCCTGTCAAATTAAATGTCAAATAATGACATCCATATGGACTATTAGATCAATGATGGTCTTTAGGAGCAGAGCTGCCTCACAGTGCATATCCTGCAGTCACACTTCTGAAGCTCTAGAACAGCCTCCCCCCTCAAAAAAAAATTATTAAAATTGTGGTAGGAAAGAGCAAGACAGCTAGAAGTATCTTAAAAAAAAATCCTTCACTCTGTCACTTTGCAAAAGTTCCGAAATTTCAGTTTTCATGTTCCAAACACGGCTCTGCAGCAGGCTGGTTTAAGCCAGTTTCAGAATTATTAAGTTTTGAGCATTTGAGATGCAACCTGAGTTGACTTTAGGAAATGGTCTGAGCAGAACATGTTATTGTTTTCTCCTCACTGTAGAATATTAGTCCACCTGCTGCATTTCACCCTGGGATTTTTGCTGGACAGAACTTCTGTATTTCATGGAATGTGTGTGACATTGATATCAGCAGGATTTTGTAGTAACATAGGCTAATTCAGGTTTTATGGCAAAATATTCTATACATATTATACAGTAATGCTGAGTAGCTAGGGTATCTTTTACGATTCAAAGCATTCGTAATGGAGTCACATGTGCAGAACCTGTGGTATGTTTTATTTGGGGTATATTCATTTTGGCAATGTAATATCTCATTTGAAACAAATACGTATTGCACTATTGATTTTCATGGGTCTTAGAGTAGAAACATCATGCAGCTATAAAAACCTCCGTGCTTTCTCTGTGCACACTATGTTTAGATGCAGCTCAGAGCCTTTCATAGGAGTAAACATAAAACCTATGTTGTTGTGCAGAAATGCCAAGTACTTTGTTTTACACTGTGCACAACAAAACTATATAAGTCCATAACGAGGCTTTAACTCAGATGTGGTCCTTATACCATGGAGTTAAGTTCCTCCAAGTGTGATGCAGAGAAATGTTTCTGCTTTAGAGAGAAGCTCTTTTCTCTTCCTTGTTCATCTGCAGGAAGGCTGAGCTACCAGCAGCTTTTACCCCTCGGTTTCTCTTACTACTGCAACTTTTAAACACTGCTGGCCTTTATCCCTGCCAGCTCAGCTACCTGGCGTAGAGAAAAGGGGGCAAAGTCTAGGGATGGTGCTATTATGCTTCCCTCTCCAGAGACCTTGGGAAGGCATCTTTGGCCATGGCTTCGTCTGTGCTGTACTGACTGTGAGATTTGAAATACAAGGGGAAAAAAGGATGTTTTTAAGGTGTTTTTCCATCCTTTTTGCTTCTCTCCAGTGCTTTTTATATCTTTGAGTGCCAGATGCTGGCTGCAATCCAGCTGCTTTGGGAGGTGGGAGCAAACCCACCACTTTGCCCGTGGAGTCTGACCCATCCACCTCTCCTATGGAAAGTTAATGCCACTGAAGTGCTTCCCGGTATCTCAGTCCATAAAAGCCTCAAGTAGCATCTCAACCACCACCAGAAGCTTATTTCTCTATTTCCCAACATGTCTCTGCATGGATTGGAAATCTGTTTATAGCAGTGTTCTTAGGAAGGTTTCCCTTCAAGTCAGGAAACAGTAATAATGTAGTGTCCTCCTAATTTAAGTTCTTGGATAAATGATTTTCAGTGTAAGAGATCTTTACTTTTTTTTTTCTTCCTTTCTTGGAAATGATCTGAAAAATATGATCTGTAAAGTAAATTGTCTTAAATTTAATTTTAAAGGGTCTTTTCTGAATAGTAATCTCTGTTTCAGGAGAAAACTTACTCCAGAATTCCCATCCTTGTCTCACAGCAAAGAAAAGACAAAGCCAGCACAGTCTTCCTTCTGAAACCCTGTTGTCCATCTGCTGTTTTCATTAATATCTTTGCTTTATGAAATTGTGTGACTTTTATAACACATTTTAGCTTTCATATGCATCAAGCTAACTTTAGGAGAGGGGAATTTAATGCTTAGGAAGGAAAGAGTGAAAGTATTTATGTTCTGTTTTTTCATTTTGCAAAATGAATTCAGACAAAATTGATATTGTTAGAAATCAATAGTCAATTGAAAAAGGTAATGCATTTTTATCCTTAACTGTTAAAGAGAAATTTCCAAATAGTAAAAATTAAGTTAATGCTTGCTATTTATAGAATTTATTGCCTTTTTATGCCATTGTTATATTAGAAATGTATGTAGTTCTTAAATCTTATCTATGTATTTCTCAACTCTCAAAAGCAAGTTAAAACATACCAAAGAAAGACTGTTTTCAATTTACTTTCTCCTACCAATTTTAGGCTCATTGGCTGGTGGGGTCATGAATTCAAAACACGATTCCTCATGGAAAACAGTATGTACTTTTATGTTTTTCAGTTTTACTTCATAAGTTGTGTTTTTATATAACCAGTATCACTTTTACAGTAGTTTAAGTAGAAGTTCAAGCTAAAGGAGTTTGAGAGAGAACTTTGCATTTCACCTATGTTAAAGGTATTAAATTAAACTAATCCCAAATGTGTAACACCATTAAGTCAAAATAAATATAGGAATAAATTTGATCTCTAGACCTACCTATGCTGTTATCTGCTTCCAGTTATTTCACTTAAATACACCAAAACCCTTTCAAAATGCAGCGGTAGCCTATGAATAAAAGTTTAAAAGTGAATTAAATCCATAGGGTGCTAAGGAATGAGTGTCTGTTTGCATTCATGGTGGTTAATATCTTGCTTTGGGATTAGTTCCACGGGAATTAATGCGAAATGATATGCGTAAAGGTAAAGCAATCTGACATAAGTAACGGGGCATCAGGAGTACTTCAGCATCTTCGAATCCCCTGCACTTGTAGTGGAAGGAGCATGAGAGCAAACCAAATCTGCTCTGAAAGACACTGATGGTTTATTGCCCTGCCATTTGATGAAATTAGGCTTCCTTTCTACATGCGACCTGTTCAATTTTCTGCAGCTTTGTTTCAAAGCACTGCAGAGAAGCTGCTCTGAAGGATCATGAGAAAGGAGATTTCGTTTGGATTTTGCGGGGATGAGTGTGTGGCTTTGGGTTAGGCTATCTCTAATAACTACCAGCTGCTTCTTGTCTTCTGACCAGGTAGAAACCAGTGGCACACTGAAAAAAAAAAACATTAGAAGACACAAACTACCTTGTAATACTGTTAGTTTTTTATTAATTTCCATGGAGAATTGATAGGGAGAAACTGGGAAAAAATTGCTAAAAAATTAAACGGGCTGCCGTTCTCAAAGACCATCCCCTCGCTACGTCCTCCTGCTTGGGTGCTGGACATAAAATATGACGTGACTCAGAAATCACAGCGGTGCTTGATGCCTTTATCAAACAGATTTTGTGAGCTTTCACAACCAAAAGTCCCTGCAACTTCGATATGTGGCCTGGAGCTAGAGCTCTCCATAGCCTCAGCCTCCCACTAGTCGCGTCGGTTTATTAAAGTTGAGGAACAGGATTCCCTGCTGGCGCGCTCCGGCTTCACGGGAGCGCCTCTGCTGACTCGGAGTTTCTCTGGTTTATGCCAATGTTAAAAGAGATTCAAGTGTAAAGGTGGTTTTAACACACACCATTTAAGCAAATTAATTGCAATTCTCTAGTTCCCATGAAGCAGCTAATGAGATCTTCCACTGGATAAAATTGGGCTTCTCTGGGAGTTAAGAGTATTAGCTGGGAATAGATTACTATTTCCTTTTAATGGCTGATTCCTAAAAGCCACGTTAGCGATATATTTTATTGCTGGAGGACAGGCTTCAAGATAAGGACCAAGACATTACGAGCAAAAAAAAAAAAAAAAAAGAAAATCACAAACATTAATATCCATTATTCATTCTCCAGAATTGCAACTAAGTGAAGGAATTAATGGCTTCCGCTTATCAAATCCTCCAATTTTACTGGTCTGTGCTTTGCAAGCCAGTTTAGAGGTAAGTGTCTGCTTTATTTCAACTTGGAATTTAGGAGGATAACAGTGTTGAAAGAAAGTTGCTCCTCCAACTTTTAGATGGATGCCAACACTAGAACTGCATTTCTCTGGGAGCTGCATCTCCTTAATTATATAGTGTTTCCTTTGCTGTAGCGTGACAATAAGGCTGATGCTGGAAAATAAGAGCAAAAAAAAAAAAAAAAACAGCTCATGAGGAAGAAGGTTGTAGAATTTTGTGCAATATGCATCAGTCATGACATTGCAGTCCTAACCCTCGACTTTTGCTATTCGAGGCAGGAAAAACAACTTATGTGGGGAGTTGGGTTTTACTCCGCACAGTTGCCTGTGCAGAGAATCTTGGGATCCCCTTGGGATGCGCTGCTGAGCACTCCCTCAGCCAACTGCTGCTGCGTGCAAATTCCTGCTTGGGTGTGTATAAAACTACTGAACAGCAGACAGCGCTGTCTTCCATGATCTAAAGTGAGAGCTTTATCCCATATTCTCAAAAGTCCCATCTTCCCATGTACAGATATAATACATATCAGATACTACTACCTCATTCTAGTGATATGATGTGCATGGAGAAGTGTGTTCCCTAGCAAAGAAAGAGCAACGGGGTTCAGTCCCAGCATAAGCAAAATGATTTACATTATTAGTAAGACCAGAAATGGCCTTTGACTTCATTTTATGTCTTGCAGCAATGCCTTTATATAAAGATTTTAAATCACTATAGGTTTTTGGTCAAGCCACAATGAAAGCCTTAAGAAGGAAATCCATCCTGCTCACTGGTTACTTGGAGTACCTGATAAAGCATCACTACAGCGAGGATAAAACAAATCCAGAGAAGCCTTTTGTTAAAATAATCACCCCGCCTCAGATTGAGCAAAGAGGATGCCAGCTCACCCTCTTTTTTTCCCTTCCAATCAAATCTGTATTTAAAGAGCTGGAGAAAAGGGGAGTAGCGGTGAGTAAATCAAACATCACCTTCTTATGCACTGTTTTGAGAAGCTGTCCAGCCCTAGAAGAATTACTTTCAGAGCAATCTTGCAGAAGAAACTTTTAGTAAAAGAGAGGGTTTACTGAGATGATGGAAATGCGGTGTCTTAGTGTCCAAACTAAATGTGCATCATTTTGCAGAACTAGAAAGGTTTAGGTCGTCCCAGTAACTGCCGTGTGCGTGCAGCTATAGTTCAGCATACGTGGAAGGGTTGCCCTTGAGGAGCCGGGTAGGTGTGTGTACTGCACAGACAGCCCTGCCCGATCTGGGGAGAGACAGCAGGTTTTGCCATTGTCTGGGCAGTCAGGAGGTAGCCAAGCTGAGGTCGCACTTGCCATCCAGCACCACTTGG
Source organism: Crypturellus tataupa (assembly GCA_034781795.1). Lineage (NCBI taxonomy): Eukaryota > Metazoa > Chordata > Aves > Tinamiformes > Tinamidae > Crypturellus > Crypturellus tataupa. The sequence continues at coordinate 323,934 of JAWLRI010000907.1, read as the reverse complement.
AAAAATAAAACTAAATTTAAGGCTCTGTGTTTGTCATGTAGCAGTGCTGGGAGGGGAGGCTGATAGTGTGACACTGTACAAACGATGTACACGTTTTATTGGTTGCGCTTGAGACAAGGTTGGCGTGTTTGAGTTCTGCAAAAACAAGAATGCTGCCTGGGAAATACCTGCGGAGCGCCCTCGGCTGACACGGCGCTCCCCGTTCTGTTTTGCAGTGCGACATGCGCGAGCCCCACGCGCTCCGCGTGGCCCCAGTTCCTCTCTACAACTCCTTCCGGGATGTCCACAGATTTGTTGAAATCCTGGGAGCTGCAATTACGGCTTCCAAGCAAGCAGCAAACACCGCACGCTCCGCTCCTCACTGATGCCTCAACTCCGTCTTTTAATCTAGTTTTGACCAAGATGCATTTATCCTACTGAGAGATTCTTTGTTCCTTGTAGCCTTAGCAGGATCCCATGCAATTTGCAAAAAAAATGACTGTGCTTGAATGGTTATTTACAACAGACATAGTTTTATTAAAGCTCGTATTTCCACTCTGCCTTGACTTTGACTTCATGAATTAGAGTGCTTTGTATATTTTAATGGGGCTTTTCTTAAACATTTTCTGTGGTTTTATTACATTAGTTTTGAGAGACACGGAAGAATGCCTATCAGCTACAAGGGAATGAAAATAAGTCTCCTGTTTATTAGAAAAATGATGCATAGCAAAAAATGGAAAGTAGACAAACCTCTGACTTAGTTTAAAAAAAATCATTTTTAATTTATCAGTTCTATTTAAAGTAAATAAATGGTATAATATACTTGAAGAGTAGAAGCTGAGCAATTAGTTGTTGAAAGACTATTAACTACTGTGTACTGAAGCTTTCAAAGGCCTCAACATTTTGAAATTCTCTTTTAATTAACATCTAATTGATAAATGAATTTACTGGGGACACTTTGGTAGGTAAGTGTGATACAGTTGGCTGAAATAAGAAGTTTTATGTTTATATTTCTAGGTGTGATGTGAAAGATGATGTGCTTGAGAAAGTCAAGAGGGATTTTAAACCTGTCCGTGGAAAACAGTGTTAGGGACTGTGTGATTTTAAGGCTCATTTCAGATTAGGTGAAATACACTACAAATTGTTTAAACTATAGCAAAATATCTGATTGTTAATTTATAGTATAAGCTTTGTGTTTAACCAAGACTTTAACCAGAGTGGGATTTTTTGTTTGTTTGTTTTATCACATTGATAATGTGAATGGTGAGTGAGTCCCTAAGTGTGTGTGTGTTCAGGCTGTACCTGCTTTTCAAGACTCAGCTAAACGATAAGATTTTTCTTTCCCAAGATACTCAATACATCTGATTTTTGGTACGAAACTCTTGGAAGATAACTTTTTTTAGAGCTTTTTATTGCAGTTATAGAGTGTAAGGCATGAGGACAGCTCCAAAGCCTTTTTGGTCTGAGGGCTTTTGTGTTGGCTGCCACTTTTGTGCCCATTAAGAGCCCTGCTTGGGCTCCTGCATCCGTGTCCCAAACCATCTTTTGCAGGACCAGTCTCTGCTATAACATTCCCCCCAACTGGGGGGGCTTTAAACTCCCTGTCACAGTAATACCTACTTCATGGTTGTAACGGGTAATGGAAGACTGAAAGAACTGCAAATACAGCATTTTGTGTCAGTATTTTTGGCACCTGTGAAAAGTTAGAATAGCCACACAATATCACAACAAGGAGCAGCACTTCTTACTTGGTAGAGAGATCTGGCTCACTCGAGAGCTTTGGGTTACACTGATGTCATCTCCCTTTAATTCCTCTAATTTAACAGAAAGGACCTGCTCTCCTGTAGACCAGGGCTCTGCGTTTCAGTGGCTGCCGTTTTATTTTCAGTCTCGTATCTGAAGTGCTGCCACTGTCACCTGTTGAACGATGTGGACTTAAAAAGACTTATGTCCTGCAGAAAATTATGCTATAAAATGCTATAAAATCCCTTCTTTGGATTTCAGCTTGACTCTGCTTGTGAGGCAGACTGAAGAAGAACCTGCTCTCGGTAGTATTTAGACATCAGGTAGTTGGGCAGGATGGTGAATTTTGAGATCTTGGCCCAACATAGCAGTTTGGGATCTGTGCTAAAGTCACTGACTGGAACAGCACTTCCTTTAAGTTCTGGAGTGTGAGCCAGGTAGGTTAGGTAAATCTATAATATCCTATTTGGAAACATAACAGTTGAATAGTCACTAGTATTTTTTCTTCTGTAACACCTGAGGTTTGGTGCATAAAGTCATTCTGTAGCATTTGTGGTATGTGATGGTTTGCCAAAGTTCAGAGAATCAAAATTCACTCATTTTGCTTTTTCTGGATTCTTTCTTTTTTACCTGTGAGCTGTGAAGACAAACATAAGGCTCCTTTAACATGTACATGCATTTAAAAAATTAAGAACATTGGAAAGCGGGGCAAGGCTGTACTGTATTTTATTGAAATGTTATAGCATAAACACTTGTCTTACATGTTCTTTCTTTACTTGCACTATTTTTGCAAAATGAATAATACTGAAAGTTAACATTAGGTGTCAGTATTTTACATATTATTTAGTGAGATTTAGTAACTGAAAGAGCTTCTCTGCAAAAAAAAAAAGGAATATTTCAGTCTACTGCTTCAAGTGCTCTAAGTTATCACAGTTAGTGTAATATCAGAAATAATTATGTGAGAAATAATTAATTGTATATACCCCGAATGCTTCTCGCTAGTTACATCTCTGATTTAAAATTCAGTATTAAGTACCTCTGGCTTCTAATTGTGATGAGATTTAATTCTAGGATTGTCTGAAGAAATTACATTTTTCAAATTAAACTGCATGACATGAGGGTCTGTAGATGACAGGAAATGATATGCAGGTAGGCATCAAAAAATGTCTATAAGATGAAAAAATAAAAGATAGATGAGAACATGTAGATGCCTGGTTGTACGTGATGCTTCTTAGCACAACCCAGTTAATATCGTACAGATCATTTAAATTCCCTGTAACTTGAAAACTTGAAAATATTTTTAAGATCTCTTTGTGCAATTTTACTGCTGTTTTGTCAGGGGAAGGCTAGAGAGAAGGCCAAATCCTCCTCTATAATCAGGAGAGCAGCGCGTGACACTGCTCTTTTCAGAAAGAACAGTGTACTTGGAGGGATGAGGGTCATTACATGGGTGCAAATGAAAGAGGACGTGACCCATTTTAAGAGATTAAGATGTAAAATGGTGAGTCCTTGGTCTAGCTGCAGCAGAATTCCTCTTCCTTTCTTTTACCAAGTACTGTGGATCGATTGACTAAGGAAGAAAGATGGGAAGAGAAGGGGAGAAAACAGGGCTAGTCTAGCTGAGCCATACATTCAGTGCAAGAAAATGAAGAACAGAAGACAACAAAACAAAACACTTAACACTTTAAGTATTGAGATGTTATATCGTGTTCCCAAACACCACATCAGGCAGGTGGGACTTCTCCACGAAGATCTTGGTGTGAAGGCAGAGAGACTCTGGAGACTCTCAAAACCCTCTGCAGGTCCCAGGATCAATCTCTGGGCACCCAAACCTTTGAAAAAGGTTCCTGGAAAACCAGTCTCTCTTTCCAACCAGCTGAGGGACAGTTTCCCACCCTAAGCTTAAACCTTTGTCAATATTCATGAAATATATTTAGAAAGCTTGTGGAGAAATGAATAAGTTATAGATCAGTAATTCATACTTTTTATGTTCTCAGTTTTTATTACCTAAACTTACCCTTCTAAGCATCACTTTACATTTCTAGTTAAATGTAAGTTAGAATTGATTGGGGTATTTCTCAATGGACCTCTATCTTTATTTCATCGTAATTGCTTCATATTTGAATAATGACAGATGAACTGCTTCATTCAATTGCAGTTTTAAGGCTTTGAAGTCACAATAACAGCAAAGGATTTAAATTCTGAAGCCATTATTATGGCCGGGAAGACATCGGGGAAAAGGGAGACTTATGGTGGTGTAATTTTCTAGGCAGAAGAATATTTCTGTGACTGCACTTTGCTTTTTTTTTTTTTTTTTTTTTTCTTTCCTAATGGATATTTTGCTAACCTTAAGAGGATCCCACTAAACTTCAACAAAATGAAGTAGCTGCAACTTCTAGCAGAGTAAATGGCTTCTCTCCACCCCAGAAGAAGGCATTATAAATCTTGAACTAGAGTCCATGCTGTAAGTATGCGTCTACAGTTATTTTGCTTCGGATGCTGGCTACAAACCGCTTAGAATTCCACGCAGCTGCAATACTGAATTTCACCAATAAAGAGTTCATTAGATCTTTTTTCTCTCTGACATTTACGTCTAGTCCTGCGTACATGTTAATACTCCAAGGTATGAATTTCAAAGCTCCCTTTATCTTTGTGTACAGTTTTGAGCAATTAATCAAGTGGTATAAAATAACTTTAAAAATAAGAAACGAATTGTGAATTTAAATTGTATGTTCAAAAAGTTGCTGCATTATAATTTGTGGGGAACAACTGAGCTGGATGCAGTTCTTTTTTTTTCCTTTTTTTTTTCTTCTTTTACTTGCATTTTCTTGAAAGTTTTTGAGGAGATTGTCAAATTGTTAAAACATGACCAGATCGTACATCCAGAATAGTTCTTTCTCCTAGGAGGCTACATCAAAGAGGAATAGACATGGAAAAATCATTATTTAATACGTTCAAAATGACTCCCACGTGGGATAAGATTTATACAGGCTTCTGAAATAAGCATAGGGCCAAAGAAAACTGAAACCCCTTCATTTAAAATAAAAGCAAATGGCATTCTTGTCATCACAGTGTCATGTATAAACATGAGCATATATGTGAAAACTTTTCCTTTTTTTTCTCCTTAGTAACAAAGCATACTTGGAATGCAAGAAAGTTTGTGAGCACCACGGATGTCTCAGAAACATGAAAGGATTTGCGTCTTGGTACGTCTGCAGCCCAGCAACGCTCAGACTGCCCAGACATGCTGCACATCTCATGGGCTCAACCTGTGCTGCCATCGAGTAAGGTCCCTGTTACTGAAGAAACTTCTGTAGTGAGATAGGTATTATCTTATGTTAACAATAATAGGCTAAGAATCAAGACTCCTGGGTCTAACTTTCAGTTTTACTACTCTGCACATTTTTCTGGTGCCTCAGTTTGCCAGGAAGAAGGGATCACAATATGGACATGTTTATGGTGACAGAGATGATGCCTGCAAAGTTCATACTTCTACTTTGAGGTATGATATTAATAGCTGTGAGCTATTAAAATAGCATTAATGAATCTCATCAGAATCATTTCTGTAATGGATTTTCGATTTTAGCAGTGAGGTATGTAAGGTATAGTGAAATTGCATTTCTCTTTATTGTTTTGTTTAAATTTCCACTTTAGAGGTGAAGACTACTGTGTATTTTCAGAAATACTCATCTCAGGACATAGAAGCAGTTTTAATTTCTTAGCTGAAAGTTTATGCAAAGAGTTTTGATTTTCACATATGCAGTGCCTAAATTAAGGCAAACTCATCAAACGTCACCAGATTCTGCCTATTCCTGCTAAGACAGAGTGACTAGGGTGGTGATCAGCCGTGCAGAGTCTATTTGGAGGCCTGTGGTGAGCGGTGTCCCCCAGGGGTCAGTCCTTGGTCCAGTCCTGTTCAATTTATTCATCAATGACC